>CM062813.1:742311529-742808844 GCA_031772625.1 Pinus tabuliformis
ACGAAAATATATTGTCTAGATTTTGGTGTCCAAGGAAAATGGTTATAGACAATGCATAGGCATTCAACAGCATTAAAATAATATAATTATGTCAGAAATATCATATTTCATTTGATCATTCTACACCATATTGCCCACAAGGTAATGGGTTAGTAAAATCATCAAATAAATGTTTGGTTAAGGTTATCAAGAAAGTATTGGTAGATCACAAAATACGTTGGGATAGTCATCTCAAATATGAAATTTGGGAAAATAGAGTATCACCCAAAAGATCTAGTGGAAAATCCCCTTTCCAACTGGTATATGGAACTGAAGTAATTTTCCCTACACAATTAGCATTTCCAATTATGAAATTTTTACATGAATCATATGAAGAAGATGATGATCTTTCGAGGAGAATCAATCAGATTATTGAGCTAAACCAAGACAGAGATGAAGTTCGGCACAAACTTTGACCATATCAAAACAAAATGAAAATTTTGTTTGACAAGAAGGCTAGAGAAAGAGACCTTGGACAAGGATATTTGGTTCTAAGATGGGATTCCAAAAGAGAGGAAAGAGGCAAGAATGAAAATTTTGATTATTTGTGGTTGGGACCTTACAAAAGTAAAGGGTAATAATACATTCATTCTATGCAACCTGGAAGCATAGTGTTCTTAATTTGTAGTCAATGGGAAATACCTCATACATTATATTCAATATTAAATGCTTGCAAACATCATCATTGTAAATTTCTAGTTTTCTTTAAATTTGTGCATCAAAGTGTGTTTTTCACAACAAAGAATCTGTAGCTTGAGGAGAAGGCACATGGATCTACAAGTTCGTTGCATCCCACAGGGGGAAGAGTAGTCCCTAGATGGAGCCAATGTTGTAAGTTATTTTTAACCTTTTTCTTTTCCACTTTTCCCTTTGAAAAAGAAAAATAAAAATAAAATAAAAAAAAGGAAAAAAGAAAGAAAAAAATAAAATAAAAAATAGAAAAAAAGGAAAGAAAAAGGGATTTAAATATATATATATATATATATATATATATATATATATATATATATATATATATACACACACACACACACACACACACACACACAAAGAGAGAGAGAGATATGGAAAAATAAAATAAATAAATATCCCTAAACTAGCTTGATTTATTTGTTTTTATTATTATCATAATCCTTTATTGTTTTCAAAGTATTATTTAAATTGTAAACAAAGTGATTTGACATATTGTTGATTAGAAATAAATTTCGATTCAATTTCAATGGATGAGATCAGCCTGCCTGGATCAACGACCCCCAATCTATTGCGCCTCCCCCGCCCCGCCCCCAACCATCGTCCGATGCATCTTGGACATTTAAAGGGGGGGGGGCTCCCCCCCCCACCCCCATCGCATGCATCTTGGACATTTAAAGAGGAGGAGGGGGGGTTCTGCAAAGTGGATTACCGAGTCATGTCATTGAATATGTGGCAATTTTGCATGCATTGAGGTACCCCCTCAAGAAAACAACTTGCTACGATCACCCCCCCCCCCCCCCCCCCCCCCCCCCAAACCAATCTCCCGCTACTACTCCACTTCTATTATCTTGCCATTCTTCCCCCACTTTTAATTCTCTACCAGTCTTCTGCTAGATCTAATTGCCACTATCCCTCCAACTAAAATGGTAGATGATCGTTGGCGCCACATTCATTCCCACCAACGTCTGATTTCATTAACTCCTACGTGTTAATAACAGTTAATCATTCAAACCTTTATTTCATTCCCTAATAAAACATTACCACCTATTCAAACCAAACCAGTGGCATTTTGTTTCTTGTACAATTCACAAAGTACCTCTATAAGAAACATTCCAGCGAACAACGACCTTCAACCATGGTTTTGAGTCTTCAATTGCCACAAATAGATAAAATCCTTATCAATTGTCTCAATCATTTATTTTTCCCAATGTCTTCACATAAACTTAAAGGAAAAAATTTTTACAGATAATCCCCTCTTACACCCATTGATTAACCTGGATGAAATCCCATTAGTAGATACTCATTTCAAAATTACATAAACCTATTGTGAATTTGATCTATATGAACTACACAATTGAGCCTTTCAAAAGTACCAAGTTACCAGTGATGAATTTTATTCTTAGGAGTCCCTATTACCTCAGTTATGTTTCACACAAATCTATCATTTCCCAAAGTTTTTTTCTTCGTATGGAGCTCGATATATACATACCCAAAGAGATGTAATAGCTCAGAACAATGAAACCCTTTTGAATGTGACTTTTGAATCAATTTTCCAAGCCCTCAAACTGAATCCTTAACAAACTTTGCATCCATTTTCTACTAATGAAATAATGGAAATTTACCAAAAGCTATCATTTTTAGATAGATCTCATATCTTTGAATCTTTCTTGCTTGAGAATTCTGAATTACCCAGGACCGATCCTCCCTATTTTGCTGCTATGTTCCCTGAATTGTCTAGGAAGGTCATTTCCATAGTGTCATGTCTATTAGAACACCCCAACAACCATTGGATTGATGAATTCATCTTGATATTCCTCTTAGTTTTCTCTTCTAGTAAAAAATCCTCAATAATATTCAACTACGGTCAGTTTCTATTCGATGCAATTCATGGCCAATTCTTGAAATTCAGTGCAGAAGGTTCCTTTAGCTATCAATCAGTTCTAGTGTACTTGCTTCTATATCATCAAGTTAAAAGATTTAAGTTCCATTTTCCAAAGTTGGATGATGCAGGTGCCCCACAGTCAAGCATTCACTAGACATCATTGGTGAGAAATACCTCCGAAGAATTCTCATTTAGTGATTTTGTTAATAAACTCTTGTATATGGCCAATTGTTTATTAAATAGTGGTGTTGTTCCAAGAATTTCGACTGAACTTACACCTAAGTGAGAAGACTAGAGTTGGAGACTAATATTTATACAAGAATTTCACTGAAATTAGGATTTATGGATGTGAACTACAACCATACAAGTTGCATGTATTTCGCCCATTGAGAATTTTTTCTCTTGAGTATATTAGGCAAATGATGAATGTAGATGATGTTCACTTTGTTGCTAGGAAAAAAAGTCACAGTTTAAATTAAAAGCATGGGTCAACCCTTTTATAGCCAACACAAGGGTTGCAACAAAATAGGTTGATGTTTTACTAGAACATATGAATTTGAAAATCAGGTTCAATTGGTCTTATGAACCATTGGGAATTATATCTTCAGTAAGAGTTGCACATAAATCAACACCTTATGCTCATATGCCTAAACCTAAAATTGAGCAATATGAAAATAAATATGATTGGGAAGAGTCTAAGATAAAATGTATCACCAACAGGTTTAGAGTTGCATGAATTAGAATTTCAAGTGATTAAAAGGAGGAAAATTATAAATATTGATGAAGAATCCTCAGAAGCTCAAACTCTTGAAGAATCTACTACTGTTCTATTTTCAACAGAGTATACATTTTCACTATAGCAGGTAGAAGAAACTATAACTTCTTCTTCTTCTCCTCCTTCCTCTCCTCCTTCAAGGTAGTAGACTATATTTTCTAAATTCCTAGAAATAAAAAAGAAGAATGAAGAACTTAATACTTCGACATATGAAGAGTTTTGGAATTAGTATTCCTTAACATAGACAAGGTTTCTTTTAGCATTAGAAAATGAGAATGGATAGTTCCAATTAGTGTATCTAGAGCCAAAGATCCATGTACCAAGGATAACTAAGGATTACAAAACTTCCCTATTTTCTTTTGACACCAAATAGATTCATCCTATATATCAAATTGGTTTACACAAGTAGCAGGGGAGATTATTTAATCATCCTTGACAAGTTCTTCCATGACAACTTCTAAGCTGCAAGCATCACTAAATAATATCCATTCTCAACTAAAGCTAGGAAAAATTTCTTCTTTAGCTAAGGATACAAGAATCAATGGACTTGAAGATCTAGTTTTAAAATTAGGATTAGATCCTAAAGAAGTTAAAGAAGTAGAAGAGATAATTAAGAATAGAAATGATGATATTAAAGCATTAAGGAAATAATTAAAGTTCCCCACCCCAAAACATCCATAAGCACAAGAAGTTTTCGAATTAGAAAAGGAAAAACAAAATATGCTTAAAAGATGCAAGCAGAAATGGGGAAGTTGATTAAAGAAAGAGAGAAACAACTCAGTATGACAATTGTCACGCCCATAGTGACACCTTCTATAGCAAGTACTTCTACAGTGGCGACATCTACAGAAGTAGAAATCATAATAGAAACACAGTCCACTAATTTAGTAGAGAAATTTTCAAAGGCCATGGGAGATTTATCTTTGAAAGATCAGGAAATTGAAAAACTTAAGATGCAACTCCAAAAGATTCAAGAACAAGAATCAAGTCTAATAATGCATATTTGGCTTAGATTCAAAAGAATTATAAGTTAACTAAATAATTAGAAACTTATGAGACTGAATCATTGATTTCACAAACTATATCTTTGGCCAAAGAAAAATATTGGGTCGATGGATCAATAAGTTATGGCCTTCCATTGAAATTATTTTTGAACAAGAAGATTTATCGAAGAGATAAAAAGAAGCATTAGTAGAAATAAAAGAAGACTAGGACCACAAACCAAGAGATGCCAAAATGAAAATTAAAGTATTAAACTTTAAAACAAAGGATGAACTTGAAGAATTTGGGATTGAAGATAGAACTGAAACAGTCTTGGAGGTAAGAATGGTTTTCACCAAGAGAAACTTGAGGTTATAGCTTGAGAATAAGTGCCAAAAATTAGAAGCTTAGGTCAAAAAATTTCACAGAAAATTCAATGCTCTACATCAAAGGACTTCCAAGTTTGCAAGGTATAGGTATAGGTTAGGCCTCCAATTTGTCATTATTTTTCTAATCAAACCATCCATTTTTTCATCATTCCACTCACCCATTGTCGTCATTCTTAACCATATTTCTTCATAAACGCACCAAATTATAGCATACATGTTTACATTATTTATTATTATTATTTCCATTACTTTTAATGAGTTAAGAAGAGCATTGGTTGGTTTTACTAATGATAGTTTTAACAGTGAAAGTTTCTATAGCTCAGTCAAGTTTTTGTATCTATCTCCATGGTTGAGGTAGTATCACCACTCTAGAAGGAAATCCAACACGTGGATATGTTTATAAAGTGTTAGGTCCCTATACTACTAGTGTAACCCCTTATTGTTATTAGTGCAACCCCCTTATTGTATTAGTGTGCCCATATAGTCCCCATGTTGTTATTATTGTGCCCCATAGAAGCCCACTATTGTTATTGTTGTGACCCTACAATATTGTTGTTATGTCGTCTTTGATTGTATTGGGACCCCTTAGACTCCTATATATAGAAATGAGGTCTTGTATTTTGTATCATCCAAGGATTGTTCATTTGTGTAATGTAAAGAATTCTTCCCCTTCAAAGAGGCTGATTTTGAAGTTGTTGATCTATATTTCTTCTATTTTGTGAGTTGGTTGCATAACATTTGGTATCAGAGCTTTGGATTCTAGGATTTCACTGCTCCAAATTGGTCATCGTGGAATGTTCAAACTAACTTTTTTTCTACGAAGTTTCAGAAGTTGAAATTAAAACCCATTTGATACGAAATCATGATAGCCATTGGGTCTGAATGTTAGATATTATATCTATATATTTTTAGAGATATGATCTAATGAAGTTAGGGTTTTTGCAAGTTCCCAAATTACATCCCAAACAGGTGACCTTGGTAAGATCGTCATAACTTTCTCTCTAAGAATCGAATTGAAATTTCATAAGAAGTTACAAAAATAGGACACAATTTAGTTTTTTGTAGAATTTTCAGGTCTGAAGGTAGAAACAAGGACTAGTGGAACTTCGTACAAGCTCACTCTAGTAAAAAAGTATATAATCAGGTCATCTTAGGAGATTGGGTATAACTCTTTCTTGGAGAATCCAATTTCGATCAAACTGGCAGGGTTGGAAATATTACACAAAGGGCCACCACAGGCCACAAATTTTAGACCTTGGAGATCCAAAATTTCGGAGATACAACAGATTCAAGATCAAGCTCCTAAAAATAAGAAAAAGAATTACTGGAATCAAGAAAATACAAACACCTAGTACGCAAAATTGGAGGGATGATTTGAAGAATGTGATCAAAGATGTGATCAATAAGATAAATGGTATAGAAGAAAAATTAAATGGCAACATGGAATATTTGAATAAAGACATGGAAGGTTTAAAGGAAGGTGGGACAAAGTCACTACAAGAAAGACTTCCTAATGCCGAAAAGGTAGTAGAGGAAACTCACGATGAGAACAAAAGAAATGTTAATCATGATTTCATAGACTCTAATGTTGGATTAAAGACCCACCATATTTTAAATATAGATATGAGAAAATTTGATGGAAAGGATCTAGTAACTTGGATACTACAGATGAAGCAATATTTTGATCTACATGATGTGAAACTATCACAAAAGGTACGTATTGCATCTTTATATTTAGAACCAAACCAATTTGTATGGAATAGAGTATTTTTTTCTCGTAAACCACTTGTCACCTGGTCAATTTTCATGAAGGAAATGATAGCACATTATGAGGATACAATGAGAAACACCTTCTTTATCCAATTGATAAATCTCAAACAAAAGGGCTCAATGGCAGAGCATATTGAGGACTTCCGAAAATTGAATATAAGGGTAAATGATATTCCAAAGAAGCATAGGATTGAAGTCTTCATAGTGAATTTAAATGATGACATCCAACATGAGGTTCTCTTTTGGAAACCTGATTCATTGGAGAAGGCATATAGGTTGGCAAGAAAAAATGAAAGAAAAATTATGGCAACAAGGATGCCTACCACTCATAACTATAAATATGGAAGTGTTGTATCTCCTAGCCTTTCACCACCTACAAGATTGACATCCCAACAATTGGAAGAAAAAACAGGAAAAGGGCTTTGTTACAATTGTGATAGAAAATGCACTAAAGGTCATAAGTGTTTTGAGAAGAAGTTAATTTACATAGATGGCAAAGAGGAGGAAGAAAATGAACAAGAAACATAAAAGGAAGAGGATATACTCGAGAAACCAACCCTGGAGAAAGAAGAAATGAATCTGACAATATCTTGTAATGCATTGGCAAGAACTACAACTCCTCAAACTCTCAAGATAAAAGGACATATCAAGAAGAAAAAAGTAATAGTGTTGATTGATTCGAGTAGTACCCATAATTTTATTCATTGTAAGATAGCCAAGGAATTGAATTGCTTCTTATATCCAGCACGAGAGTTTCAAGTGATGGTTGTAAACGAAGGAACCATAAATTTCTCTAGAAAGTGCCATAATATCAAGCTATCCATGGGAGGATATGTAATGAATATTTCAATTCTTTCCATTCCAATGGGTGGTGTTGATGTTGTACTAGGAGTCCAATGGATACAATATTTGGTTATGATAGCTTTTATTTTTCAAGCACTTTTCTTGAATTTTTTTGGAAAGGAAAGGAAGTTGAATTAAGGGGTATCGCTGAGAAACCGAGAAAGATAATCAGCTCTAATATCATGAAAAAACTTCTAAAGAAAGAACAATGAGGTGTAATTGCACAATTATGTTGACTAGAGGTCCCCACAATGAAATCATCTATTGCTCCAGATCTCCAAAAAATTTTGGACAATCATTCCAAGTTATTTGAGACTCCCAAATGCCTCCCACCTATTTGTGATCATGATCATGCTATTCGTTTGATTACAGGAAGTGGTCCCCCAAACATCAGGCGTTACAGATATCCATATGCCCAAAAGAGTGAAATTGAACGTATGTTACAGAAATGCTAGAGGTTGGTATAATTCAATGTAGTCAAAGTTATTTCTATGTTGTAGTGGTATTGGTACACAAGAAGAATGGATCATGGCACATGTGTCTAGATTATAGGGAGCTCAAAAATATTACTATTAAAAATAAATTTCCCTTTCCTGTCATTGATGAATTATTGGATGAATTACATGGAGAAATTTACTTCATTAAGTTGGATATTTGTTCAAGATATCATCAAATTAGAATTAAGACTGAAGACATTCCAAAAATAGCATTTAGAACTCATGAGGGTCATTGTGAATTTTTGGTCATGCCTTTTGGCCTTACCAATGCACCTTCTACATTTCAAAGTTTGACGAATTCCATTTTCAAACCCTTCCTTAGAAAATTTGTGTTAGTATTTTTTGATGATATACTAATCTACAACAAGTCTTGGAAGGATCATGTTCAACATGTTGAAAGGGTGCTCAAACTATTGGAGGAGAAACAATTATATGCAAAAAGCTCCAAATGTTTCTTTGGAGTACAAGAGGTGGTATATTTGGGTCATATTGTATCTCATGAAGGTGTTAAGGTAGACCCTATAAAAATTAAATCCATTAAGGAATGGAAAATTCCCACATCCATAAAGCATCTCTGAGGATTTCTCGAGTTGACAGGGTATTATTGCAAGTTTGTTAAAAATTAGGGGAGAATAGCAGCACCTCTAACAACATTAGTAATGAAAGATCCATTTTCTTGGACTCCAGAAGCAATGAGGCCCTTTGAACATCTTAAAGGGGAAATGTGTCAAGCACCAGTCTTAGCTACACCAAACTTCACAAAAACCTTTATTGTGGAAAGTGACGCCACAGGAAATGTAATTCGTGTTGTTTTAATACAAGTAGAAAGACCTATTTCTTTTGAAATTCATCCAATCAAAGGAAAGTATTTAAACAAAGCTATTTATGAGAAGGAAATGTTGGAAATACTACATGCACTTAATAAATGGCGACCTTACCTAATGGGAAGACACTGAGGGGTAAAAATGGATCATGATAGTCTTAAATACTTTTTAGAACAAAGATTATCTTCAGAAAAACAATAAAAATGGATCACAAAGATGTTGGGTTATGACTTTGAAATCATCTACAAAAAAAGGGAAGAAAAATGATGTTGCAAATGCACTCTCAAGAAAGGAAAAGGATGTGGAAGCAGTGTTTTGTGTCATTTCTATTATCCAACCAGATTGGATAAATGAAGCAAGGGATGAATGGAATAATGACAAGTAAGTGTGGGCACTCATTCAAAAGTTTAAGAACATCCTAGTTCAAACAATATTGCCAGAACTCGACGAGGAAGGAAAAATAATATTGGAACCTGGAGCAGTTACAGAAACAAGAAATTGATAGCTACAAAATCTATCAATTTCAAAGTATCTCATCAAGTGGAAGAATTTACCTGCTAAATATTCCACATGGGAGGATGAGAATTTTATACAGAAGCATCCAAAACTACTCAAGCCTTGAGGAAAACACTTTTTGAAGGAGAGGGGTATCTCAGGTCCCTATACTACTATAAACCCTTATTGTTATTAGTGCAACCCCCTTATTGTATTATTGTGTCCATATAGTCCCCATGTTTTTATTATTGTGCCCATTAGAAGCCTGCTATTGTTATTTTTGTGACCCTACAATATTATTGTTATGTAGGGTATGATTGTATTGAGACCCCTTAGACTCCTATATATAGAAAGGAGACCTTGTCATTTATATCATCCAAGAATTGTTCATTTGTGTAATGTAAAGGAGGTTTCCCCCTCAAAGAGGCTGATTTTGAAGTCCTTGATCTATATTTTCTTCTATTTTGTGAGTTGATTACATAACATAAAGGTTCCAATATGGATTTTTATTGGTTAAATTCCACCTGTATCGCACGTGTGGACCTCCAACATCAAATCAATGGAATTACGCAACATTTTTTACCAATCAACTTCAACCACATTTTTTGAGCAAATGAAAACGAATTTCGAAAAACTAAAACATGGGTTTTGTTCATCACAGGCCCAATTAGGTTCTTAATGTGAAGGTTTCTCAAATTTGTTACCATTTGAGAAATTTTCGAAGTCCTTTGGAGCCTTATTTTGCACATTATGTGGATAAACAGTTTTTCATTTCATCATTTAATGCATAGTACACAAAGAGGCTAGAACGAGTTGTTCTTTAGAAAATCTATGGCAAGAAGATCATTGTGAATTGATCTAGGCTGATCTTTTATCCTAAAAACCTTCAAAATATATTTGATTTATTCTCAAATTGATTTGTTGAGATCTCATGGCCATAATTCATGCAATGAAATTCTGAGTTTCTAGTTACTTTAGAAATCTATAAAACACAGTAATATATTTGATAAAGGAGGAGATTTTCAATGTATTAAGCTGAGGTTTGAAGTTTTAATTATTTTTGAAAGTTTTCATTGTAAAAACTTTGTTTACACACTGCAGATAATACAAACTCTGTCCATGGCCTTCATGTAATTGTTAATTGGCAATTCTCTTCTTTTGATCTGAATTTTCAACACCTCGCATTCCTCAGGAAGCACCCCTCGAGATCTGTGAGAATAGTGTAGATTTTTTCAATTTCTTTCATTGAATTTATTTCTTCTCTAAACATAAATAAAACTTTATTTCATTTTAAGGCTTTGTAGCTTTAGATTGAATTCATTTCATTTTGTTTATTTGTTTGCCCCTGTTTTTTTCTACAAGACAAGTTTTTGTTAAAAGACCAAAAACAAACAAAAACATTTAATTTGACATTCCTTTTTCTAGCTTAGTCTCAGATTTATGTTTAATAGATTATGACTTTCTCTAGTTCAATTTCATTCATCATAAGATTCATTATTTCTGCTCTCTAGATCTATTTACACAATAATGATAATTGAGGTTTATTTTTCAAGTCTCATAGATTAGTGTTGCCTTTAATTCATAGACTAAAATTGCTTTTTAAATTTGATAGACTAGGATTTCCTTTGACTTTAATAGTTTAAACTTTAGTTTTGATTTCAAGCATAATAAACTAGATTTGGTTTTAATTAAAATATACTAGCACTTGCTTTTATGATTAATAACATAGAATTTCAAGAGCTTTCATAGTTAAAATCGATTTTCTTTGAATCTCCTTACAATTCAATTCTCAGTTTGATGTTCTTATTAGATAAAGTCTTTGAAAAAAAAACATGTGCATGAGCTTACCAAGATCTCATAAATAGATCTAATTTCTTTTTGAAGTTTCAAATTCATTTAAGTTATGCATAAATATTGAAAGCTAATCTCCTAGTACATACGATGTAGTGTACTTCGCAAGCTCACATACCCAGATTGACATAAAAATGCAAGCATTTAACAGTCAATTAAATTACCCAACACCCATAGTGACACCTTCTATAGAAGGTACTTCTATAGTAGGGACATCTATAGAAGCAACAATCATAGTAGAAATAGAGTCTACTGATTTAGTAGAGGGATTGTTAAAGGCCATGGGAGATTTATCTTTGAAGGATCAAGAAATTGAGAAACTTAAGATGCAACCCCAAAAGATTCAAGAATAGGAAATCATGTTTGACAATGCATATTTGGTTGAGATTCAAAATAATTAGAAGTCAACTAAGCAATTCGAAACTTTTGAAAATGAATAATTGATTTCACAAACTATATCTGAGGCCAAAGAAACAATTAGGGTTGATATCAATGCATCAATAACTGAGTTATGTACTTCCATTGAAATTATTTTTGAACAAGAAGATTTATTAAAGAGATCAAAAGCAGTAGTAGTAGAAATAAAAGAATATTTGGACCACAAACCAGGAGATGCCATAATGATAACTAAAGTCTTAAACTCTAAAACAAAGGATGAACTTGAAGAATTTGGGATTGAAGACAGAACTGAAGTAGTCTTGGAGCTAAGAATGGTTGATCTGTGTGGATATTGGTGTCCACCCACCTATTCCACTTGGAACCCCAACACTATCTCTTTTAGTTTTTCACTTTCCTTAATTTTAGCAGAGTTTACTATTTTTGGCGGTTTTTTGGGTCGTGAACTTTCGAAGTCGTTTTGAGGCCCTAAACGACATTTTTAGGGAAAATGGAGAGATCAAAATTTCACAAAGAATACAAGAACTTTAAGTGTGGCCTCCTCTTTCATATCTTCGAAATGAGGTATTATGATAGCCAAAGGGAGATCGTATGCCAAAGTTACGACCCCTGGAAGTTGATGTACCTATTTACCCAAACGGGGACCACAGTTTTGGCACTACATCTCCTAGGGTTAGGCTTTTTGATGTTTACAGTTTTCCATTGTTTATCAATAATAAAAATGCCTTTGAGCCTCATTGTAACATAGTTCAGAGGCATGCAGCCGCCACATCTCTTCTCAGAGATAAGATACCATCACCTAAGCTAGTTTATTTCCATTTTGTTTGTAAGCATATTTCAGTATTATAATATTAATGAAATGAAGTGTTATTTCTGCTTAATTTCTGTATTTATTGTTATATTTGTAATTTGTTTCATTCCTATTTAATTTTGGATTAGTGGTATTAGAGGAGTCTTCTCTTTCTCTACTTTTTCTTTGCATGTCCCCAACGAGGTCTGTGTATAAGAAGTTAGAGCTCAATCTCGGTGAACCTCCTCGCAAACCCCAACGACCTCCCATGGCGAAAGAAAATAAAGATGAGGGGGCAAGAGATCCTTTCAAAATATTGCTCGAGGAAGCCCTCGAGCGACAGAGGAATGTGATGATGGATGACTTTGTCCAAATCCTTCCATGGCTACCCACAGGAGATGCATCTTCATTTAGTAGCCACTCTCGAGGTGCCACTCCTTTTAACGTACAAGTTAACTTTGATATTCTCATATTTGAGGGCTAGATAGATGTATATGCCATAGATAAATGGTTGAATCTGTTTGAAGGACATTTTTCAGTTCATGACTTTTCCAATCGGGAAAAGATTTCTTTTTCACTTCTCAAATCCGCCCCACATGTCAAGGACAAATGGGAAACCTACTCTAAACAAAATTATGAGAGGGAATCCTCACTATTTTCAGCCACACCTACTTGGGATTCTTTTTGAGACATTATCAAGGAACAATATCACCATGTTGCGAGCTGTGAAGATAAATACATAAAGTGGACCACACTACGGCAGGTAAGGGACGAAGGTATGTCAGACTTGACAAATTTTTTCCTTACCCTCCGCACGAAGTTGGATATCAAGGATTCTGAGTGGCATTTGGTACTCAAGTACTATGACTATCTACACAAGTACATCCAAGATGAGACGGAGTTACTGGACATGTCCTCACTTGGCACGGAATACCGATACACTGTCAAGATTGAGAAAAAGTTTAAATAGAAGAAGAGAGACTTTGGATCTGTGAATTCGAAGTAAGGAAAAGGTGCCCCAAACCACATAGAAAGGAAAGAATCCAAGGCAGGGTGACCCAAGTAAACCCATTGAATCCACAAGCAAAGAACAGCACCACGAAGACAAAGAAGGACACTGGAAAATGATGTGCGTTCCATAAGAGCTCCACTAACAACACAATTGAGTGTCGGTCCAAGCAGTCACTAGTGGACAAGAAAAATCCTTCCAAATCAGATGCATGTCCCGACTCTGAGTTAGAACCTGACAATGAGAATGACAAAGGGAAGCAAATCATTGACGCAGAGCCCAGTGCCACCGTGGCCACCACCAGCCATTTCTCAATTTTCTCGAGATCCGTGCACCCATTAGGTGAGATATTTTGTGGGATGATGCATAAAACTAATGGTAACAACCTCATAAAAAATCAGGAGAATCTGATTTTTCATTTGAGAGATATTTGAAAAAATATATGGAACAAGGTCAAAGTGATGGTCAATGCATCATGCAACAACAAATTACCTTATCGAAATCAACACCTACAACCCCTACTTCAGCATTTCAAGTTCTTCAAAAGGTAAACTTGAGGTAATACTAGCATTAGACATTTTAATTTGCTACATTTTTTTTTAAATTTAAATAAGAAAGCTATTGAAAACATGTGATCTATGTATTTCACCATATCATATTCACATTATTCAAACCAGTTTTTTCAATCCTTCATCTCTATTCTAATATTTTCATCCCTCATACCTTATTGGATGCTCTCCCAATGTTGTTATGATTGAGCCCCATGCTATGGTTTCATAATATTTTCATGAGATCTTATGTTTACCTTTTCTCTTCTTTCTGCCATATAAATTAATTCATGCTTTTTCGATGAACAATTTGACCTTTTGGCCTTCATTCATGCTTTCCTTAATGGTCCATCAACATGAAATTCTTGAGAAACATAATTATTTTAGAGATATAGAAATCTTTACTTAATGGTACATGTTTGTAGCACATGATCAAAAGGTGGTGGTCTGTTTACATACAACATTCATAGTGCACATGGATATCATTCGTTATTTAGGTTGGAAAGTGCATGGATGTACTAAGAGTCTTTGTTGGGTCCCTATAATACTAGTGATTCCCCCATTACTATTGTAGTTGTATCCCTTATTAATATTGTTGGGCCCCTATTGTCCTCATATTGTTATTACTGTGCCCCATAGAATCCCTCTATTGTTATTTTTGTGCCTTTATATTATTATTGTTAGGTCGGCTTGGTTATATTGTGACCCTTTAGACTCCCATATATAGAAATGAGGTTTTGTCATTTGAATCATCGAAGAATTGTTCATTTTTGTAATGTAAAGGAGGTTGCCCCCTCGAATAGGCTAAATTCTAAGGCGTTGGTCTATCTTTTCTATCTTTTTGTGAGCTGGTTTCATAAAATTTGGTATCAGAGCTTTAGATTCTAGGTTTTCGCTGCTCCAAATAGGTTATCGTGGCATTTTCACTATAACTTTGTTTCTACAATGTTTCAAATGCTAAAACAAAAACCCGTTTGGGCCAAAATCATTCTGAACGTTGGGTCGAAATTTCAGAGCTTTTTGCGCTATATTTCCAGAGATATGATCTGTGGAAGTTGGCCTTTTCACAAACTCCTGAATTACATCCCAAACAGGTGACCTAGGGAAAATCAACATAACTTTTGTTTTGATCATCAACTGAAATTTTGTAAGAAGTTATAGAAAGAGGATGGACTGTAGTTTCCTGTGTATAGTTTCTAGACCTGAAGGTCAAAACAGCGACACGTGGCACTTCATACAAGTTCGTTCTTCTAAAAAGGTATATAATTAGGTCATCTTTGGAGATTGTGCATAAATCTTTCTTGGAGAATATAAATTTGATCAGATTGGTGGCATTGGAAAGAGGACGCAGAGGGCTACTGCAGATCACAATTTCATAACTGTATGATCCAAAAATACAGAGATACATCAAATTCAATATTGAGCTCCTACAAAGTGAAGAAAGGTGTGTAATTTTTTTAAGATTGGTTTGAAAAATTAGTTTGAAGGAATTCAAACGGAATAGTGAATAATTATTAGCATTAATTGATGCCCCGAGGAAAGAAAATGGAAACACCTAGTAAGAAACCCTAAAGCTCTAGCATGACTCATGAAGAAGAGGAAGAAATGCAAGATGACATATCAAAATTACAATACCAAGTACAACAAATTTCACTCTCACAAAACATAACCGAAGCAAAGATGAATGTCATGGAAGCTAATATGAATGGCATGCAAGTTAAGATGGATGTCATGGATGCTAAGATGAATGGAATGGACGATAAGATGGAAGAATTGAAGATAAATCGGAATAAGTTGCTGCAAGAAATGGTCACTAATGGTGAAAGGGTAGTAAAGGAAACTCATGATTAGAACATAAGAAATCTTAATCATGATTTCATACACTCTAATATTGGATTGAAGACCCACCATATTCCAAAAATTGATATGAGGAAGTTTGATGGCAAGGATCCCGCAACATGGATACTACAGATGGAGCAAATTTCGATCTCCATAATGTGCAAAACACACAAAAGGTACGTATTGCAACTTTATATTTGGAACCAAATCAGTTTGTATGGTATCGATGGCTTTGCTCTCGTAAAAAAATTGTCACGTGGGAAATTTTTACAGAAGAAATGACACCACATTATGAGGATACAAAAAGCAACACCTTTCTTAGCCAATTGATAACTCTTAAACAAAATGATGGAGCACATTGAGGACTTCCAAAAATTGAACATAAGGGTAAAAGATATTCTAGAGGGGCATAGGATTGATGTTTTCATAGGGACTTTAAAGGATAATATCCAACACAAGGTTCGCCTTTGGGAACCTAATTCATTGGAGAAGGAATCTAGGTTAGCAAGAAAAATGGAAAGAAAAATTATGGCAACCAGGAAGCCTACCACTCGCAACTATAAAGATGGAAGTGTTGCTGCCCCTAGGCTTCCACAACCTATAAGGTTGACACCACAACAATTGGAAGAAAAAAGAGCAAAAGGGCTTTGTTACAGTTGTGATAACAAATACACTAAAGGTCATAAGTGTCCTGAGAAGAAATTATTCTACATAGATTGTGAAGAGGAGGAAGGAAAGGAACAAGAAATGTCAAAAGAAGAGGATATACTCCAGAAACAAACCCTATGTAAAGAATAATGAATCCGACCATATCTTGTAATGCATTCGCTGGAATTACCACTCCTCAAACTATCAAGATAGAAGGAAATATCAAGAAGAAAAAGGTAATAGTGTTGATTGATTCAGGAAGTACCCATAATTTTATTCATTGTAAGATAGCAAAAGAATTGAATTGCTTCCTATATCCAGCACCAGAGTGTCAAGTGATGGTTGCAAGTGGAGGAACCATAAATTGCTTTAGAAAGTGCCATAATATCAAGCTATGCATGGGAGAATATGTATTGAATAGCCCAATGCTTTCCATTCCAATGGGAGGTGCTGATGTTGTACCAGGAGTCAAATGGCTACAATCCTTTGGTACAATAGCTTTTAATTTTCAAGAACTTTTCATGAAATTTTATATTGAAGGAAAGGAAGTTGAATTAAGGGGTATTGCAGGGAAACTGGGAAAGATAATCAACTCTAATGGTATGAAAAAGCTTCTAAAAAAGGAACAATGAGGTGTAATTGCACAATTATGTTCGCTAAATGTTTCCACAACGACATCACCTATTTCTCCAAATCTCCAAAAGTCTTGGACAACCATTCCAATGTATTTGAGTCTCGCAAAGGTATCCCACCTATTTGTGATCATGATCATGCTATTCATTTGATTCTAGGAAGTGTTCCTCCAAACATCATGCCGTACAGATATCCCTATGCCTAAAAGAGTGAAATTGAACGTATGGTTGCAGAAATGCTATAGGATGGTATAATTCAACCTAGTTAAAGTTCTTTCTCTGCTCCAGTAGTATTGGCTCACAAGAAGGATGGATCATGATGCATTTGTCTGGTTTATAGGGAGCTCAAAAAGCTCACTATTAAAGATAAATTTCCCATTCCTATCATTGTTGAATTATTGGATGAATTGCATGGATCAATTTACTTCACCAAGTTGGATCTTCATTCAGGATATCATCAAATCAGAATGAATACTAAAGACAATCCAAAAATAGTATTTAGAACTCATGAGGGTCATTATGAATTTTTGGTCATGCCGTTTGGCCTTACCAATGCACCTTCTACATTTCAAGGTTTGATGAATTCCATTTTCAAACCCTTCCTTAGAAAATTTGTGTTAGTATTTTTTGATGATATACTAATCTACAGGAAGTCTTGGAAGGATCATGTTCAACATGTTGAGAGGGTGCTACAACTATTGGATGAGAAACAATTATATTCAAAAAGATCCAAATGTTTCTCTGGAGTATGAGAGGTGGAATATCTACGTCATATTGTATCTCATGAAGGTGTTAAGGTAGACCCTAGAAAAATTAGAGCCATTAAGGAATGGAAAATCCCCACATTGATAAAGCATCTGCAAGGATTTCTCAGGTTGACAAGGTATTATCGCAAGTTTGTTAAGAATTATGGGAGAATAGCAGCACCTCTAACAACATTTTTGAAGAAAGATGCATTTTCATGGACTCTAGAAGCAACAAAGGCCTTCGAACATCTTAAAGAGGCAATGTGCCAAGCACCAGTCTTAGCTACACTGGACTTCACAAAAACCTTTATTGTGGAATGTGATGCTTCAAGAAATGGAATTGGTGCTGTTTTAATGCAAGATGAAAGACCCATTGCTTTCGAAAGCCATTCCATCAAGGAAGAGTATTTACAAAAATCTATTTATGAGAAGGAAATGTTGGCAATACTACATGCACTTAAGAAATGGCGACCCTACCTAATGGGAAGACACTTCAAGGTAAAAACGGATCATGATAGCCTTAAATACTTTTTAGAACAAATATTGTCCTTTGAAGAGCAACAAAAATGGGTCACAAAGATGTTGGGTTATGACTTTAAAATCATCTACAAAAAAGGGAAGCAAAATGTTGTGGCAGATGCACTTTCAATAAAGGATGAGGATGTGGAAGCATTGTTGTGTGCCATTTCTATTATCCAACCAGATTAGATAAATGAATCAAGGGAGAAATGGAAGAATGATGAAGAAGTGTGGGCACTTATTCGAAAGCTACAACAAGATTCCAGTACATCTAATACATTTAGCTGGAAAAATGATTCGTTATGGTACAAAGATCGCTTATACCTCTGTAAGAATTCCCAACTCAAACAAAATATTCTTATGGAATTGCACAATTCTCCCTTAGGAGGGCACTCAGGATTCTTAAAAACTTACCACAGGGTTAAGAAGAAATTTTTTTTGGATGGCCTTAAATTGGATATTCAAAAGTTTGTGGTGGAATGTCTTCTTTTCCAACAAAATAAAGTTGAAACAATTAAGACCCCAGGTCTATTATAACCTTTATCCATTCCAAGCCAACATTGGGAGGAGGTTACAATGGATTTTATCACAAGTTTACCTAGGTCTGAAGGAAAGAGTGTCATCATGGTGGTAGTTGACAGACTTACCAAGTATGCACACTTTTGTGAATTATCACATCCATTTAAAGCCAGTATAGTTTCTACTGCATTTATGAACACAATGCAAAAGCTACATGGAAACCCAAAGATTATTGTAAGTGACAGAGATCGCATTTTCACTGGAAATTTTTGGACAAAATTATTTTCTTGTCTTGGTACTCAGTTAGCTCATAGATCATCTTATCATCCTCAATCTGATGGGAAAACTGAGATAGTAAACAAATGTTTGGAAGGATATATTCATTGCTTTGTATCTGATAAATAGACACAATAGGTCAAATGATTGCCTTTGGCTGAATGGTGGTATAACACTTCCTTCCATACTGCAACAAAAATGACCCCATTTATGGCACTTTATGGATCTCAGCCACCATCCATCACATCATATTTAAGAGAAAATTATAAGGTTCAAGCAATGGAACATCACATCGAGCATCAACAACAAGTTCTCAAACTCTTAAAGGATAACCTCGTGTTGGCATAAAATATAATGAAACAACAAGCAGATCAACATCACAACGAAAGAAGTTTGGATGTAGGTGACTGGGTATTCCTACGGCTACAAGCATATAAACAAATCTCCCTCGAGAAAGCTAAGAAGGATAATAAACTATCACCAAAGTATTATGGTCCATACAAGGTGTTGCAAAAGATTGGTACTATGGCATACAAATTGGAGCTTCCTGCAGCTTCTCGAGTACACCCTGTTTTACATGTTTCATGTTTAAAGAATGTTATAGGCGACAAGCTCCTAGTTCAATCAATATTGCTAGAACATGACGAGGAAGGAAAAAATATATTGGAACTGGAAGCAGTCACAGAAATAAGAACTCGACAACTACGAAATTGATCAATTTCGGAGTATCTCATCAAGTGGAAGAACTTATCCGCTGAAGATTCCACATGGGAGGATGAGAATTTTATACAAAAGCATCCAGAACTACTCAAGCATTGAGGACAACACTTTTTTGAAGCAGAGGGCATATTGGGTCCCTATAATACTAGTGATTCCCCCATTACTATTGTAGTTGTATCCCTTATCAATATTGTTATGCCCCTATTGTCCCCATATTGTTATACTATACCCCATAGAATCCCTCTATTGTTATTTTTGCACCTTTATATTATTATTATTAGGTCGGCTTGGTTATATTGTGACCCCTTAGACTCCCATATATAGAAAGGAGGTTTTTCATTTGAATCATCAAAGAATTGTTCATTTTTGTAATGTAAAGGAGGTTGCCCCCTCGAATAGGTTGAATTCTAAGGCGTTGATCTATCATTTCTATCTTTTTGTGAGTTGGTTTCATAACAGTCTTATTGGTGCATTCCTCACAATATAGCATGTTGGATATTCTACCATGGATTAAACAATTTGTGTACAATTGAGTAAGTGAAAAAAAATTCATAAATTGTTTCTAAGGTTGAATTTGCAAAGGCTTTAACAACAATGAAAAGTACTTGGCTATGCTACTTTATGGATACCTTTGTATTTCACACAAGTTGTATATGATAATGTGCAGGGGATTAATAAGTAATGTGGATATGTTTGTTTTATTAAAGAAGAAAAAATCAGTGGGCACCATATCATTCATGAGTAGAATATTATGGCAAGAATTTCAATAAGAGGATGGATAGCTCTTCTTTTTCATTTTACAACTATTAAGAAATACGTGTGGAAACAAAGAGTTGTGCTACCAGATGTGTAATTTTGGAGAATGAATTCATTGGTTCACTAAAAAAGAGAGAAAAACAAATCTTACCAAGATAGATGATCTACACCAATCCCTTGGAGCTTTGGTCAAGGATTTAGTTGAAATGACAAAATAAAGGATTATCGAGAACTAGTTGAATTCTGAAAATTTTCAAAGCTTTTCTTGCATGGGGACATGCAAAAACTTAGGTGTGGGGGAATATTGGCCCTCCAATTTGTCATGATTTTGCTAATGAAACCATCCATTTTTGCATCATTCCACTCACCCATTGTCATCATTCTCAACCATATTTCTTCTTAAACGCACCAAATTCCGGCATACATGTTTACATGGTTGGTTTATTATTATTAATTTTTCCATTATTTGTAATGAGTTAAGAACTTTGGTTGGTTTTACTAATGATAGTCTTGTCAATGCATGTTTCTATAGCTCAATCAAGTTTCTGTAGCTATCACTATGGTTGACGTAGTAGTACCACTCTAGAAGGAAATATCGCACATCGACATTGTTTCTAAATGTTCCAATATGGATATTTATTGGTTAAATTCCAACCAGCTCCCACATGTGCACCTCTAGAATCAAATCAAAGGAAATACGCAATAGATTTGACCAGTCAACTTCAACCGCATTTTCTAAGAAAATGAAATAGAATTTCGAAAAACGAAAACATGGGTTTTTTTTAGCACTAGAAAAACTAGTTTCTCAATTAGAAGTTCTCTCAAATTCATTACCATTTGAGAGATTTTTTGAGGTTATTTGAAGACTTAGTTTATAGATTATGTGGATAAATGATTTTTCAATTCATCATTTAATGCATAATCAAAAGATAAGTGAGAACATGCTTTTATTTAGAAAATTCATTACGTGGATAGATGATTTTTCAATTCGTCATTTAATGCATAATCAACAGATAGGTCAGAACATGCTTTTCTTTAGAAAATTTGTGGAAAGAAGATCATTATGAATAGATCTGGGTTCATCTTTTATCCTAAAAGCCATCAAAACATATTTGATTTTATTCTCAAATTGATTTGTTGAGATATCATGGTCAGAATTCATGCAATGAAATTCTCAATTTTTAGTTGTTTCAAAATTCAATAAAACATTGTAATATTTTTTTATAAAGGAGGATATTTTCAATGTATTAAGCTCAGGTCTGAATTTGTAATTATTTTTGAAAGTTATCATTGTGAAAACTCTATTTACATGCTACAAATAATACAAACTTTGTCCATGGCGTTCATGTAGTTGTTAATTGGTAATTCTCTTCTCTTTATCTGAATTTTCAACACCTCCCAGTCCTCAGGAGGCCCCCCTGGAGATCTGTGAGAATAATGTAGACATTTTCCATTGCTTTAATTTAATTTCTTTCTTCTCTACGCTTAAATAAAAATTCTATTTAATTTTAATGCTTTGTTGCTTTAGATTCAATTCATTTCATTCAGTTTACTTGTTTGCCTCTATTGTTTTTCTACAAGACAAACACTTCTTAAAAGAGAAAAAAGAAAAAAATGATTTACTTTGACTTTGTTTTTCTAGCTTAGTCTCATATTTATGTTTAATAGTTTATGATTTTCTCTAGTTCAAGTTTATTCATCATAACATTTGTTATCCCTGCTTTCTAGATCTATTTCCATAATAATGGTAATCGAGGTTTATTTTTCAACTCTCATAAATTACCGTTGTCTTTAATTCATAGACTAAAATTGATTTTTGAATTTGATAGATTAGGATTTCTTTTGAATTTAATATATTAGTTTGATTTCAAACATAATAACCTAGATTTGATTTTAATTGAAATAGACTAGCATTAGCTTTTATGACTAATCACATATAATTTCAAGAGCTTTCATAGTTAAAATCGCTTTTCTTTGAATCTCCTTACAATTCAATTCTCAATTTGATGTTTTTATTAGATAAATTATTTGAAAAAAAAACATGTGCATGTGCTTACCAAGATCTCATAAATAGAATCTAATTTATTTTGAAGTTTCCAATTCTTTTCAGTTATGCATAAATATTGAAAACCAATCTCCTACCACATATGATGTAGTCTACTTCGCAAGCTCACGTACTCGGATTGAAATATAAATACAAGTAATTTAACAGTCAATTAAATTACCCAACACCCATAGTGACACTTTCTATATTGGGTACTTCTATGGCAGGGACATCTACAGAAGTAGAAATCACAGTGGAAACATGGTCTAGTGAATCAACAGAGCAATTGTCAAAGGCCATGGGAGATTTATCTTTGAAAGATCAATAAATTTAGAAACTTAAGATGCAACTCCAAAAGATTCAAGAATGGGAAATCAAGTCTGATGATGCATATTTGGCTGAGATTCAAAATAATTATGTTAACTAAGAAAGTAGAAACTTATGAGAATGGATCATTGATTGCAAAAACTATATATGAGGCCAAAGAAAAAGCATGGGTTGACATCAATGCATCAGTAACTGAGCTATGGACATCCATTGAAATTATTTTTGAACAAGAATATTTATTGAAGAGATCAAGAGTAGAAGTAGTTTAAATAAAAGAAGAATTGGACCAAAAACCAGGAGATGCCACAATGATAATTAAAGTATTAGACTCTAAAATAAAGGATGAAATTGAATAATTTGGGATTGAAGACAAAATTGAAGCAGTCTTGTTGGTAGGAATGGTTTATCCAAGTGGATATTGGTAGCCACCTGCCTAGTCCTCTTTTTTGGGTTCTGTTATATTCTTTACACGACTACCCACGTACTTAACTAGGGGGTTAGAGCGGGGGTGGAGCCCCCCCTTCATTGTGCCAATTGCATAGTAGGGGGGTCATAGGAGGGACAGCAGCCCCCCTGTCTAGGGGGTTTGAGGGGGGTGGGTAGCCCCCCTCTACGAGGTCCGAGGTAGCGGCCTGAGGAAATTTGTTTTGGACCCTATAGTAGGTTGGGTGGACCTACCTATGGTTTTTTGCATGGTTTTCGCACATGGTTTAGGTCACAATGATTTTCGGTCCATGGTTTTGGACGCAATGGTTTTCGGTCCATGGTATTGGATGATTCGGCATGTATAAATATGTATTGTAACATTGAAAGGAATATAATGAAAAATCAAGTTGGTAGTCCCTGTTCATTGGGAGATCTGTGGGATTGATTCTGGTGGTTAAATAAGATGGCGAGCAGTGGAAAGATAGAGATCGATAAATTTAATGGTTAGAGTTTTGAGTTGCGAAAACTCAAGATGGAGGATCTGTTGGTGGATAAAGATCAGTGGATCGTGGTAGATTCGGGTACTAAACCAACAAGAGTGTCCAATGAAGAATGAAAGAAGTTGGATCGGAAGGCAAAGAGCACAATACAATTGTGTGTCTTAGATTCAGTATTGCTGAATGTATCAGGGGAAGCTACAACTAAGGCTTTGTGGTACAAGTTAGGGACTTTGTACCAATCTAAGTCTCTCGTGAATAAACTATTCCTATGGAAAAAGTTGTATAGCCTGAGGATGAAGGATGGAGACTTGGTGACAGAACATTCGAATGCATTTAATACTATGTTAAGTCAGTTATTATCTATTGATTAAAATTTCATATGAAGATAAGTTCATCAGATTGTTGTGTTCTCTACCAGATTCGTGGGATAGTCTGGTTATTGCAATAGGTAGCAATGCAATTGCCTTACAGTTTGACGAAATAGTCTCATCCTTTCTGACAGAGGAGATGAGATGGAAAAAATATGGAGAGCCAAAATGGTTTTGCCTTGTTTGTACGAGGAAGGTCCTAGAATAGAAACAAAAATAAGTCATCAAGTGGGAGATCTAAATCTCCAAGAAAACCTGTAAAGGTGGTGTGCTCGAAATGTGGGAAGGAAGGGCACTACAAAAGGGATTGTAAATCTAAAGCTCCTGACAAAGGAAAGGGATCTGATGATGCTCCTTCTGCATAGGTGAAAACCACCTCAGATGAAGGTGGGGATGTGTACTTGGCTTCTTCAAGTACACATGTAGATCATGAGGCATGGTTGATTGACTCAGGCACATCCTTTCACTTCACACCCCATAGAGAGTGGTTCTGCAAGTATGAGAAATATGATGGTGGTGATGTCTTCTTGGGGGATGACAGGAAGGCTAGAATTGTTGGTTGCATAAAGTTCAAGTTGAAGTTGTAAGGTGGAAGGGTTAGTACACTTCTCGGTGTTCTACATATTCCTGCATTGGCTAGAAATCTGATTTTTGTAGGCAAGCTGGATGATGTAGGTGTAAAAACAGTGTTCGAGAAGGATACATGCAAGATGGTTCGGGGAGCACTAGTATTGATGCGAGGAGTTCAAATTGGAACTCTGTACAGGCTGCAAGGTAGCACTACTGTTGATGGGTGCAATAGTTCTGTGGTTCCTAAAAGTGGAGCAGAAAATCTAGTGGTCTCTCGAGAGAAGACCATGTTGTGGCTTCAAAGGCTTGGACATATTGGAGAGAAGGGCCTTTGAATACTTCATGGTAAAGGAATGGTAGAAGGTATGAGTAATAGCTCTCTGGATTTTGATTTATGTGAAAATTTTGTATATGGGAAGCAGAATCAGGTCAGTTTCCCCTCTCGTGGTAATAGGGTGAAACATATATTAGAGCTTTTGTACAGTGATGTGTTTGGACCTGTGAAGGTTCCATCACTGGGTAAGCCTATGTACTATGTATCATTTATAGATGACTACTCAAGGAATACATGGATATATTTCCTTAATAAGAAATCTGAAGTCTTTGACAAGTTTAAATAATTTAAGGCTCTGTTGGAAAACCAAACAGAGAAGAATATAAAGGTGTCGAGGTCAGATAACGGTGGAGAGTTTTGCAGCAAGGAATTTGAATAATTCTGTAAGAAATGTGGTATAGCATGACAGAAGACTACTCTATACACACCTAAGAAAAATGGAGTTACCGAAAGAATGAACAAGATGTTGATGGAAAGGGCAAGAAGCATGCTCAGTGGTGCCAAGTTAGGATAGGAATTCTGGGTAGAGGTGGTGGAGACAACATGTCACCTGGTCAATAGATCACCTCCATCAGCATTGGAGGATAAGACTCCATAAGAGGTATGGACTGGTAAGAAAACCTCTCATTCACATCTGGGGTATTTGGATGTGATGCATATGTACATGTTCCAAAGGAGAAAAGAACCAAGTTGGATAGTAAATCTGGAAATTGCATCCTTATTGGGTATAAGGATGGTTTAAAGGGTTATAAGCTTTGGAACCCAGTACCAAGGAAGGTTGTGTACAACCGAGATGTGGTGTTCAGAGAGGTGAAAGATGTTATTAAACATGAAGTCCAACCAAAGGAACCTAAGAAGATAGAGTTTGAGCTTAAGGAGGAAGAATCAAACTCTACAACAGAAGAGGAATCAGAAGATGAACAGCCACAAACTCTGGTTGTGAAAAGATCAGCTCGAGAAAGAAGGCAGCCAGAAAGGTATATTCCATCTAATTTCTGTTCAAGTTTTGTTTTATCTATTACTGATGATGATCCCAGAACTCTGAAGGAAGCAATAGATTCAGAGGATGGAAAACTCTAGAAAGAGGCCATGGTTGATGAAATGACATCTTTGCATAGAAATGAGGCTTGGGATCTGGTGGAGTTACCGGTTGCAAGGAAACCCATTAGCAGCAAATGGGTGTTCAAGAAGAAGACAAATGTAGAAGGGAAGGTGGAGAAATACAAAGCTCAGTTGGTAGCAAATGGTTATTCCCAGGTGCCGGGAATTGGTTTTGGTGATATTTTTTCCCCTGTTTCCAAGGTAGTTTATATTAGATTACTTTTATATATTGTTGCTACTTTTGATTTTCAGGTAGAACAGATGGATGTGAAGACAAGATTTCTTCATGGAGATTTGGAAAAGGAGATCTACATGAAGCAACCTAAAGGCTTTGCGGTGAAGGGTAAGAAAGAACTGGTATGCAAGTTAAAGAAGTCTCTGTATGGGCTAAAACAATCACCAAGGATGTGGTATCATAAATTTGATACAGATATACGGGGACTTGGCTTAACCAAAAGCAAGGCAGATCACTGTGTGTATTTTAAATTAATTGGTGACCATGTTATTTATCTGGTCTTGTATGTGGATGATATGTTGCTGGTTGGAAATGACAAATAAATTATCCAGGATTTGAAGACCCAATTGTCCTCCAAATTTGACATGAAAGATCTTGGTGCTGCAAACTATATTTTGGGCATGGAAATTAAAAGAGATCGGGAAAAGAGGAAGCTCTGGTTAAACCAGAGGAAGTATGTCAAGGTAATACTAGAGAGGTTTAATATGTAGGATAGTAAACCAGTGAAGCTTCCTATTCTTGTAGGTGTAAATTTATCTGCTGAACAATGTCCCAAGGCACAAGAAGAGGAAGAAGATATGTCTCGTGTTCCATATGCAAGTCCAGTCGATAGGCTCATGTATGTGATGGTCTGTACTAGACCAGACATTGCACATGAAGTGGGAGTATTGAGTAGGTTTATATCAAAACTAGGGAAGGAGCATTGGACAACAGTGAAGCGGGTTTTCAGGTATTTGCGTGGCACTAGTGATTATGGTTTGTGCTACCAAGGAAGACCAGGATTGGACAGAGTTTTGGATATCCGTGGCTTTGTTGATGTGAACTGGGCTGGAGATCTAGATCAGATAAGATCTACAAGTTGGTATGTGTTTAACCTATTTTGAGGTGAAGTCAGTTGGATGAGTAAGAAACAATCTGTAGTGGCACTATCAACTACAGAGGCAGAATACATGGCAGCCACTCATGCAAACAAGGAAGGAGTTTGGGTGCAGAGATTGTGTTCAAGTATGGGGTTAGTACAGGGAGCCATAAGGATAGACTGTGACAATCAAAGTGCATTTTTCTTAGCAAAGAACCCTGCTTACCATTCAAAGGCAAAGCACATTGATGTTCAGTATCACTTTGTGGCGGATATGATAGAAGACAAAAAGGTGTTGCTAGTAAAGGTGGACACTTTGAAGAATACTACAGATGCATTGAAAAAATATGTGAGCTTTGAGAAGTTCTCTTCATGTAGAGAAACAATGGGCATTGCAGGGCTAGATAAATGACTAAGCTCTCCTGTGGAGAGAAAAGAACAAGTGGGATAATGTTGGGTTGTGTTATATTCTTTCCACGACTAGCTCACATAGTTAACCAGGGGGTTAAAGCGGGGAGCAGATCCCCCTCTTTGTTGTGCCGATTACATAGCAGGGGGGTGTGGAAGCTGCCCCTGTCCAAGGGGTTTGAGGGGGTGGGTAGCCCCCCTCTATAGGGTCAGGGGCAGCGCCCCAGAGAAATTTTTTTGGACCCTATATTAGGTTGGGTGGACCTACCCATGGTTTTGTGCATGGTTTTCGCACATGGTTTTGGATGCGATGGTTTTCGGTCCATGGTTTTGGACGCGATTGCTTTCAGTCCATGGTATTGGATGCTTCGGCATGTATAAATATGTATTGTAACATTAAAAGGAATATAATGAAAAATCAAGCTGGTAGTCCTGGTTTTGGGATCTAGGGGAAAATCTCTGTGTATATGTGTTTTATGTTATATGCCCTCGCATTGTTTATTTTCTATTGCTAGAATTTGTATGTAGGTAATTTCTGTACGAGGTTAAAACCTACACTCTTGGACCCAACACATTGTCTCTTTTAGTTTTTCAGTTTCCTTTATTGTAGCACAGTTTCTATTTTTCGTATTTTTTTAGATCCTGAACTTTTTAAGGAAAACAGAGAGACCGACGTTTTCAAAATGAGGTATTATGATGACCAACGAAGATATGCCAAAGTTACGGCCCCGAGAATTTGATTTACCGATTTACCTAAACAGGTCCCATAGTTTTGGGGCTTCATCTCCTAGGGTTAGGGTTTTGGATGTGTACAGTTTTCCATTGTTCTTAATAATAAATAGGCCTTTAAGCTTCATTGAAACATAGTTCATAAGCATGTAATCGACGCTTCTCTTCTCAGAGATAAGCTACCCTCACCCGAGCTAGTTTATTTCAATTTTGTTTGCCAACATATTTCAGTATTCTGATATTAATGAAATGAAGTGTTATTTATGCTGCATATTTGTATTTGTGGTTATATCTATAATTTGTTGCATTCTTGTTTAAGTCCAGATCAGTGGTATCAGAGGGCTCTGCTCTTTCTCTATTTTTTCTTTGCATGTCCCCAATGGGGTTAGGGTAGGCTTCAATCTAGTTGAACGTTTACAAGACCAGCCTCACAAACCATGATGGCTTCCCATAACAGAAAAAAAGAAAGATGAGGGGGCACGAGATCCTTTCAAAGCATTACTTGAGGATGACATCGAGCAAGAGAGGAACATGATGATGGATGACTTTGCCCAGGTCCTTTGATGGCTACCCACAAGTAACGTATCTTCATCTAGCAGCCACTCTGGAGGTGCCACTCCTCTTAAGGTACAATCTAACTTCGATATTCCCATATTTGAGGCCCAGATAGATGCAGACATCGTAGATAAATGGTTGAATCTATTAGAATGTTATTTTTCAGTTCATGATTTTTCCAATCAGGAAAATATTACTTTTTCACTTCTCAAAGTCCCCTGACACATCAAGGATTGTTGGGAAACCTATTGTGAACAAAAGGATGAGAGGGAATCCTCATTATTTTCAATTGCACCCATTTGCAATTCTTTTTGAGACGCCATCAAGGAACAATATTACCCTATCATGAGATGTGAAGATAAATACATAAAGTGGACCATACTACGGTAGGGAAGGGACCAAGATGTGTCAGATTTCACAAAGGTTCTCAATATCCTCCACACGAAGTTGGGTGTTAAGGAATCTGAGTAGCATTTGGTACTCAAGTACCATGGCTGTCTACACAAGTGTTGAAATTTCTAATTATTACCTGTTAGAAATTTTATCTGTATTCTCTAGTTTATTTCACCTACTTTTTTAATTACTAACAAGTTATTTGATCATATAAACACTAAAATAAGCACATTATAGTCTCAACCCTCTACAGATGAAAAACTAAAATAAATATACAAACACACAAGGGCACCATTATTTTTGGACAATCATCCCCAGAAAAACCCAACTTGGGAAAACGATGCAACAGTTCTGAGGGTTTCATTATTAAGTAGTTTTCTTGAGTAAAACTAAGGTACCAAACTGGCTCACCCAACATAGATTTCTATCTGGTAGTAATACCTCTCTTCGGAAGCATATATTCACCAAGTTTTCCCCATGAAAATCCTTCCAATGCTTCTCCAAGGATCTGCGTCAACCTTTCTAGGCTCTGCGTAGCTATGGAACCCCCTGTTTCATCACTCTACCTCTCTGTGTCAGCTCTTTGGCCTTCTGTGTCAACCACGCAGGCCCTGCTAGCCTCTGTGTAGTCTCTCTAGCCTTTTGCGTGTCTCTTGTTGGCTCCGCATAGCCTCCACTATCACTACGTTGGCCCTATGGTACTATCACTACCTCTCTGATATGTACTCACCACCCCTTGCTGTAACTTAGATCACTTGTTCAAACTTTTTCAGTAAACCCCACTCCAGAAAATCAAACTGACTGATCAATCTTGGTGTATCTACAACTCACCCTCAAGCCTCCTCTTATACTTTTCCTGTTGAGTCTTCAGTAATCGATATTAAGTCTCTAATCAATGGCTAAGATTAGATTTGGCTTGATCCATGTCATTTAGAACCTTCTCACCCAATTTTATATTAATACCCATTAATATTTTAATTTTCCTAAGTTTAGACTTACGAACCCCACTAAAAATATTAATTATTTTAATATCTCTCAAATCAGGTGGAATTTCCCCAAACCATTTCCGGGTCTTGGATATCTCATGTTCTTTAGACTCTCCACCAATTTTCATTGCTAGATCACATTCGATGCTACAAACAATTAACACTCCCCCTTAGCAAGGAATGTGCTCTAGTAATGCTCCACACTGAGCATCACTCTGATTATACGACACCAATGCCCGTGCTGATGCTAGGCCCCCCACGCAACACACTTTGCACTATTTTATCCTGTATGACTGCCCATGGCCCTGCCACTACTGCTATTGCATCTGTACAGTAGCTCCCTATGCATCTTTGTTGTTGCTAGTCCTTTCTCCCAACATTGCATCTACATTGCAACCCCCTCTCATCATGCTGCATTGTGCTACTACAAACTTCTACTACACTTCAACTTAGTTATTGAAATGTAAGTAACTAATCCACCCAAATACTGACATCCCTATAAGGCTAGAAAAAATCTTGATGTTGAAGCTCTTTTTACCACTATCTCATGCTCCCTCTACTACCTCTACATTGTTGCAATAACTCCCTGCCTCTCGCACCACTGCAAACCTCTATGTGACATCCTGCACTACTGCAACCCCCTTTGTGCCCCTCGTATTATTGCAAACTTATCTATGCTACTCGAAGACTACTGCACTGTAGCACTCTCTGTTGCTTCATCCGCATCTGTTTCTACTGACATTTGCCATCCTCCTACTCTTAGTTAGGGGCTCGCGTAGGGAGGAATAATCCAAGAGTTTGGGTACCTCAAGAATCCTTCCCCTCATCACCTGTAGTCTTCCTGACTACAGCTCGATGTCTCCCCGCCTCTTCTCTAGAGGTACATGGGCACTCATGGCACAATCTTCATCCTCTTCTACTTCAGGTTCTGCCTTAATTGGCGCTACCTTAGAGTCAGATGCCTCTCACTTATTCTTCTTCCTCGGACACTTTTTCACATAATTCCCTACTTCCCCATAGTTGAAGAACTTTATCTTGGAGAGGTCCTTTTTCTTCCTCTTCTCCTACTTCCTCATAGATGCTAGAGCTACATCCTCTTTGTCCTCTTTAATAACCTGGAATCCATTGTTGCTACTTCTCGTCTTGGACAATTGTCTGATCTCTTCTTGGTCAAGATTTGTCCACAATTCTTCCTAATCTGGAAGATTCTCCCTACCCAGAATGCTTTGGAAAAATGTCTCCCACTCTTTGAAGATTGCGTTTAGGGTGGTCCTCACCATCAAATCCTCATCCGGTGTGGCTCCTATGGAAGTTAGTTGGTCTCGGATCTCCTTCAATCTACCAAGGAAGTGATCTATCTACTCCCCATTCTGCATTTGGTATGACCGCAACTGGTTCTCAAGTAACATCTTCCTCTGCATGGAAGTGTGTTGATACAATGTCTTCAAGGTGTCCCACATTTCCTTTTCCATTTCCTTCTCAGCAATATGTTGGACCACATGATCCTTGACCCCATTGAGGATTATGCATTTCGCCTTGACCATTGCTTCCTCGTACTTTTCATTGTCAGTTGGGTCAACTAGGATAGCTACTATTATCAAGGCGAAGGCCTTGATGTGATGTCTATATAGAATGGACATGATCCTGGCCTTTTAGACCACAAACTTGGACACCCTATCCAATCTATCCTGATCCCTCAGTCCATTCATGGACATCTCTCTGCTCTTCCTTTTCAACTCCTCCGAGTATCTACTTCACTCTCGAAGTTCTCTCTTCAACTCCCTCTTAGTCGGTACTTCCCGTCTAGAAGTTCTCTGCTAGACTCCCTCTGAGTCTTGATTTCCCTCCTAGAAATCCTCCTACCAACTGTCGAGTTAAACCTCTCTGATATCCTATGCAACTGCAACAGTAATCTGGATTTCTTGGCTAGAAATCCACCTAGGTAGCGACTCCCTCTACCTTGTTTTTTCCCAGTTAGGTATTGCTCTGTCTAGAAAGCAACAACACCCCACCAACTTCACTCCTTGCAATCTGCACACAACTTCCTATGCCCCAGTAACTGAAGAACTGAGCCGCTAGCATAGAAAATTTTAGGGGCGAATGTTTGCCCTTTGGCGAAATTAAGGGGTTTTAAATTTTTAGTGGGCGAATATTTTGTATCATAGTACATTTTTACAAATCACCTCAAATAGGCCACCTTATTTTAAGGGAGAGGGTTAAAAAGGTAAATTTAGCCCTTGAAATTAGGAGTTACAACCTTCCATTCTCCCATTTTCAAGAATAGGTTTTATTTAAGTGAATCCTATGGGCCATAGGCCCAAATACCATATTTATAAAAAAGGTATGGTAAATTAATAAAAATATAAATAAATGAGAGGTATGGTAAATAAATAAAACATTTTTTATATTTACTTCATAAGTCACCTTATATACATGCAAGGGTGTAAACAAATAAAAATATAAATAAACGAGAGGTATGGTAAACAAATAAAACATTTTTTTATATTTATTCCCTAAGTCACCTTATATTTACGAACACTCAAAAAATGCGTTATATTTAGGTGAAACCTATGGGCAAAATACTATGGGACAATACCATGCAAAAAAACATTATTAACCCTAATATTAGTATTAATAAAAATAAAAATGGCACATGGTATTGACCGATGGTATTCACCTGGAATGTAGAGTATTTAAATGGGGGAATTAAGCCAGCATAGATCCGTATTTAGTCTGGATCTACTAACCCCCGAGAGTTATCAAATATCATGATATGCAAACTAGCATAGAGTGAAAAATTATTTGATCTGATCAAGAGTAAAAATGGATGTTGTAATTTAATGTACATTAAACATTTTAGCTTGGTTAAAATAAAAGTAAAATAATAATCAACTATTAATTTTATTAACTTTTATAAATTACCAATAGTAACTTCTAAGCTCCAGGTTTATGATAACCCATGGTATTGACCCATTGTAATACCATGGTATTCATGTGAGCATAGACTATTTAAAGGGGAAATTCTATGATCTTAGATCCATCTTAATTCTGGGTCTACCAAGTGCTTAGAGGAATAAATAGATTTCATCCCCCTAAGAGTGGTAGATGTGGAGTTAAGATGGATATAGGTTGGTTTTTATGATAATGAAGATATTAAATATACTTAGGAAATTATATTGTAAAAACATCTTGAGGTGAATGGTTAAAGCATAGACATTGGACAAGTATATTTGTATACTTCTGTTTTAAACTGAAACAAATCCAAGGCTAAAAGGAATGGATTGATTGCACTAGTCATCCTTTTATAACTTTCCAACATATGCTGGAGTAAACAGATTGTAATTTGGGTAATTTTTCTAATTGCAAATAGGAACTTACTTGTGTATTGGCAGGGTGGTTACAAGGTCCCTAGAAGTGATGAATTTGAATTTTTCTTGGTTTTATATATAGTATTAGGTTTTTTCTCATGCTTTCTATGAATGGCACGTGTGAATTTTATCCTACACCCACTAGGTTATCGATATGTAATTTCGGTAATTTTGATTTCAAAATATATTTTAAAGAAATGCAATGATTTCATTTATGTATTCAATAAACACAAGATTTTATAATTGAGTGAAATATTCACCATGCCTGGTGAGAGATTCGCCAAAAAATTATATATACATATCATATTATTGATAAAATTGCCTTCCATTTTTCCTATATACCATGGAGATTTGCCCATTTATTATACATGTAAATTTAGGGGGAGTTCTTAAAATTTTTCCTGGCCACTAGGCTCTGCACAATCCTGAGAAGAATGATTTTCTCCCTTGGCAAACTGCATCAACCCTCCTACTCTATTTGTGGCTCTTCATGAGCCTTTTTTACCTCCTTCTACCTCTGCGTTGGGCTCTCTGTGGCTCAAAATGATGACACAGACCCTCTGCATCAACCTTTCTCTACTGCTTTCTACCTGGGAACAACTTCTATGACTCGAGATAGTTGTTTTTGTTGTAAATTATCTGATTCAGTTTGTGCCTTCAGCTTGCTGTGATCTGCAACACTCTGATACCATGTTGAAATTTATAAGTATTACCCATTAGAAATTTTATTTGTATTCTCTGGTTTATTTCACCTACTTGTTGAATTACTAACATGCTATTTGACCATATAAACATTGAAATAAACATAATATAGTCTCAACCCTCTACATATCAACAACTGAAAGAAATAGACAAACACACAAGGGTGTAGAGCTATAAAAATGGTCTATTTCACCTCTAATTACCTCACATTAATATGTCAATCTGGGAGCATTTTGTTATTTCAAAGAGTGTCTCAGTCTGAGGCTATCATTTGCTAGAGTAATGCTAGTAGTACAGTGTTAAGAAATACAAGAGTAAATGGATGCTTGTCTACAGCTTAACTACTTCAAAAGAGTAAATCACACACTCAAAAGACTAAGTAACTTATCAGTCAAGGGTTCAGTAGCAATAACCCATCCCTTTGGAAACTGATGGAAAAGGAAATCAGAGAACAGATCATGGATCTGGGAGCTAGACAACAAATGCCAATGCTCACTACAGCCTTAGATCATCTCCCACACCAAAAAAACAAATGTCAGTAAATGGAACGACAGATAAGAAAATGGAACAACATAAGAAATCGAACAGCAAGTCTGTAATGGAACAACAATTCTGAAATAGGACAATAGCTAAGAAATAGAATAGCAACTAAGTCTCACAAGCAATAACAAAATTAATCTATCAAATCAAATGCATTAATCGTAACCAAACGGAAATCTTTCACTCTTAAGGCAGATCGAACAACACACACCAATGGAACAACACCGATTACTGATAAACTATGGAACAATGCTTGAAAACCATATACGCACACTGGACACTTAAATAGTAATCTGATCCAAGTATCAATCTCAGTTAGAAGGAATACGACTGTATTTCAAAATGGGACAGCATTGGTCATAAATCAAAAACTCTGTAATGGAATAGTAACAGTATTCTGTTAAGACTAGTAATATCAGATCAACTCTGAAAAGAACAGTAATATGATGCAGAGTCAATACAATAGTTCTGTCTGTGGAAACCTCAATGAATTAAACACAATAGAGCATGTGATGTAAACTTAGAAAACACATCAAATTACCAAATAACATCGAGAAGCAAACCACGCATAAACCAACGTAGTAATACGGGAGCAAGTGTCCTCCAGGGCCGGGCCCTTAGCCTCCAGGGGTACACCGCTTGAAGTTAATCTAGACTCAGAGATGAAGTAATCACCAAGTTTGTATTAATGCATAAAGCAAAATTACAATAAACTAGTTCTTATCGAGACTCGATGATCAAAGTTTTGATCTTAAAAGAAATTACATAAAAACATAATCATGTCTAACTCTCTTCCGAGCTAACAGTGTTGTCCCTTTTATAAGGGTGACTACAGAGATTTCTAAGTGCAAAAATAGATAAAACAACGATCCCTCAGGATCAAGGATCCTGAGGGATTCGCTGAACCGTTAGGCCTCAGTCATTTCCTTTCTTTCCTGCGCCGAGATGATATCTCCACCTCCTTTTCTGGGCCAATTCGCTTTGATTTTCTTTGCCTTGTTTGCATTTGGTCTCCTGTCAAAGGGACGGTGGTTAACCCGTCCTTGTCCTTTCCTTTGGAACGGCAACTTCTCGTTTTCACTCCATCCTGCATAAGGAAATGACAATTTTCAGCGTTTTAGTCTTGCATATTAATCTCACATGTTTTGTTATAATTATTTATCATTTTCCGAGTTCATGATGCAAAAAGGTTTGCAAGTTAAACTAAAAGGATACTAAAATAATCATCAAAAACATACCTTTTTTAGTACTCCACACATCCCCCTTCTTACCCTATTTCATGCCCTCATGAAAACGTTGTAGTTGACATGCAAGGCAGTGAGAGAATAGGCTGGAGATGAAATCTCATGTGAAGGCCTACAGCCACGATGAGTAACTAGGTAGTCAACGAAATGGCCTGTCTCACCCTCGGGCATCTCATACAGTGCTTGGTATCCGGGTGTAGGGTGCCAAATAATTGGACTCCGGAACCTATATCCTAACCAGGATGGCCCTGCCCTCAAAATGATTTCGGCATAGAGGTGCAAGCGGTTGGCAGCTAATTTAAAATTCTCATACTTAAATAGTTCCCTGAGCTGGATATTCGAATTAGAGATTTGATACCAAAATTTAGCTTCATCAATGGTAAGGTATTTGATCGAAAGAAAGTATTCTAATCCCTGTTGAATGAGTGCCTCATGCAAGGATCCTAATGTTTCAATTACACCTGGAGTCTTCATGAGGTTTCTATGTGCTTTCCACAACTATACTAGGTTCCTAGGCTCAACCCTTACCCATAAATCTAAGCCGTTTTCTTTCCTCTGGAAAGTATTATAGGCTTTAAGCCATTTAATTTGATTAACCCCAAATGGGATGAATGCCTGCAATTGGATGTCTCCAACAAAAGGGCCAGGGTTCAGCTTGGTCTCCTGGTCTAATACAAGGTTATGTAAATAGAACTCACACAACAGTCTCTGGACTTTTACCCCGTAGTGCTTACAACAGTCTATTAAATCATTGACAGTGTTAATTTGTATGGGAGCACCTGCTTTAACAGCTTTTATTTTTAATTACAAATACCATTCCAGTAGAAACAGGGCATAATTCTTGGCAGGGGCTCTACATGCTAAGACATCATTGTATAAAGAACACAAGGTATCCATCTACTTGATAACAATATCTAGCCTACGAGTTACCTTTGCGACTTTCTCTTGTTCCTTCCACCAACCTTCAAAAGCCTAGCTTTTGGATTGATTGACGTTCCTAAGCTGCTGCTATAGCTCTTCATACTTTTTGCGAGGGACCGTTTGCTCTCTAAGCTTTTCTGCTTCTTGCTGAGCTTGCTTCAACACCTTTCGCAGGGTTACTGTTTTTAGATCTCTTCTCCATGCAGCAGTGGAGGCCGGGAGTTTTACCTGAACTTTCCTATTGCGTTGCTTTGAGTTCAGAACCCTTATCACTCCTAAAAGTGGTGCCTCCGTTTGAATTTCCTTATCACAGGTAATCATGTCATCCATTTCTATTTTAACGTGAATATCAGTCTGTTGGAGTTCCTTTTCAATTGGAACAACAGTCTGTTCCTTAGCATCATTTGGAACAGCAGCTTGGTTTTCGATAGGGTTTTGAACAGCAGGACGAATTCTGATCCTCCGCCCCTTTGCCTTGCGGGGTTTTGCTGGAGTGGTCACCTTTTTCCTACCTGAAGTCCTTTTTACCCTTTGCCTTGCTTTCAGGATCCTAATCTGCTGGTGGAGCTGGACTATTATATTCAATAATCTCTACTATTCCTTTCGCAGTTCTTTGATTTCCAAAATTTCCTTAGAAGGAACAACAGGCTGTTCACTGTGGCCTGGACTGTGACTAGTCCCCGGATCTTCCTTCTGGGGTGTTTCTTCATTGTTCTGCTCTGGCTGTTCTGGGGCAGGAACCCTAACTGGTTCTGTCATTTCTTGGGCGACTTCTCTTTCTGCCCCTGCTTCCTCTGGAATTTCTTCTGGTGTCTTCTGGTTAGGAACGGATTGTTCCTGTTCAGTATCTCCTATCGTCTCTTTATCATGAACAGGCAGATTCTCTTCTTCTGCCTCCTTTGCATGTGGTTCTTCAAGTGCATTTTCCTCCTGGGGTTTCTTTTCGTCATGGAGGTCTGATGGACTGGAAGGTTGGCCATATTCGCCCATATTGGCCAAGACTTCAGCCAATTCATCTTCTCCCACTGGGTCCTGCAATGGGCTACCTTCCTGCTGTTCCATTTCCTCCTCCTGCTCAGATTGCTCAGCTTCTGTTTCAGAATGCTCGACTCCTTCTTCATTTTCTTCTTCAGATTGCTCGGCCTCTTCTTTCTCTTCCTCTTCAGATTGCTCAGCCTCTTCTTTCTCTTCTTCTTTAGATTGCTCGGCCTCTTCTTTCTCTTCTTCCTCAGGTTTCTTTGCCTCTTCTTCTGGCCATGAGGGTTGCTCATCTTCAATTTCTACCGGCCGGCTGGTGTTTTCCTGGAGCTTCTCCAGCCTCCCTCGTATCCATGCTAGCCGGACCGATTTCCTGCGTTTTTCTGGCCGTTCGGGTGTACCGGTGGCATGCTTACGCTTTGCCAATTCCTTGCGTTTTTCTGGACGCTCGGATGTACTGGTGGCATGTTTCTGTTTTGCTAATTCTCTGCATTTTTCTGGACACTCAGATGTACTAGTGGCATGTTTTTGTTTTTCTAATTCTCTGCGTTTTTCTGGACGCTCTGGTGTACTGGTGGCATGTTTACATTTTGGGGATGGTGCTGTCAACCCCCCATCTATAATGGCAATTGGCTCTTCCCAGCTGCTATGATGCTGGGTGAGGCTATGATTGACAATTAACCGAATCAAACCATGATGAATAACAACTGAATCTACATGATGTGCCTTTTTTATGCTCCGTGCAACGTCATGAAGTAATGAATTCAAAAATGCAGGTAAATTTACAGATCATTTCTGCTTTAGTACAGCTAAGAGTTTAAGATGTCGTGGTCTTACCATGTCTTTTTTGCCTTCACAGGTGATGTAGCTTTGAACGGTCCTTGCTAATTCTGCCCAAGGCTCTCCTAGCGTTGCTGGCAGAACTCCCTTTCCTTTAAATGCCAGGCTCTGGCCTTCATCCTGGAAGATTTCTATAATCTTCTACAAGCTCTCCTTTTTTAACTTCCATACAGGTCTGGTGGCTGGTACTCCTGAGATTTCTGCGATTATGTCATCGGTGACTGCTATATGTCTCCCCCTCACTGTGGAGTAATCCTCTTGCAAATTCTGCAGGAATTCAATTGCCACCGTCTCGTTAGACTCCTACAAGCGGTTGAGATAAGTCAGCCACCCTGCTCTTGCCAGGATTTCCCGGGCAGCAGCGGAGACTGTCAACACCTGCAGTTCCCTCTGGATCGATCTTCCTCCCATGGTTTCACTGTAAACTCTCAATGGAACGGCAGCTGTTCATGTTGTTGAAACACAGAGAGGCTAATAGACGCAAGACTTGTGCAAAAAAAAAAAAACAGAGTATATAATAGAAATGGCTTATGAACAGCAATTCGTGGAGAAAAAATAAAAATAGCATGCTATTGATCCATGCCATACCCTAGTACACAATTTTCCTGAATAGTGAGTTGACACGTAATCCAGGGAATAATGAGGTTAACCTCCCCCCCGCAATGTGATAGGCTGTCCCAGCCGTCAAATAAAGGAGCAGCGCCCGCTCTGAAACAGAGTCATAAAGGAACAACGTATGGAAATATGCCATGTTTACAAAAATAGCGAATTACCGAAATCGAGGTGTAGAGTTAGATCGCTTATTACGTAAGAGGATGCTGTGATATGATGCGAGGCTAGGAGGATAGGACATTTGTCGTACTTTCCAAATCTCCTACGGTCATTGTCAATTACTCTGCCATGATTGGTGATAATAAATTTACATGCGTTATATAATTCAGGGAATGATATATGATTAATTACCAAGGTATAAGGAACAGAAGGGTGTTAATAACTCACCTATTGGTGTAAATAATGTGACTTCGATACCATTAACAGTGCTCTACTACCGAAAGGTGTCTATAACCTTGCCAGAGTTGTTTATTTCACCCATGGAACCATGATCCTTTGTGTATACTTAGGGAATGTTGTGTGATGTCAAAATGTAGGCCATTATGCTGGCTTGGTGACCAGTTAACCATAATGCCATTCACGAGGAAGGAGCGAAAAGTGGGCAGGCCAGCTCGTGATGAGATCTCCTGTTCCAATGGTTGTTTATTTGATATACCTTTTGGACCATATCCCTGGTGTGGTGGCCATAGTGGGAATGCCACTTCGCTTTCATCCTCATGATCATGGTAGGTTGGCTCTTGATGAGACCCTTTATCCTGCATTTGACAACTTATAAGTCATGTTTACTTTTTTCTTTCTTTTTCATAAAGTATTTTCCCTTATTTATACACAAGGGGTGGTTCAACACTCCTTAAGAGTAGGAATGGTGGAGGAAGTCTTAACATCTCAATAGGAAGATATAAACCCTTTGCTCTTATTCCTAAATAATAATCAAAGAGGATAAAAAAGGGGTCATCATGATAAAGATGAACAATCATATTAGAATTAGTAGAACAATGACAACAAAAGATGATAAATAAGTGTGTCCTTCCTTTCGTCCTCTTACCAATGTAGAGCCTTATAAAGATAGTGATTTATGATTAGTTGATTTCAGTATGTTGTGATTTTGTATCCATTGCATAAGTGCATAGCTGTATTCTAAAAGACTTGAAAGAATAGGAGCAATAAGCATCCTTAATTTAGATCAGCAAAAGGAACAAGCTATCTCACAGGGAGAGAAAAAGCATGCAAGTGGTGTTCCTTTTGGAAAAAGGAACAACAAAAGACCACAAATAGCAGAAAATGTCGTTCCTATGAAAAAGGAACAGCAGAACACACAGATGTTGTTCCTTTGGAAAAGGAACAGCGAAACATTCCAATGCCGTTGCTTTGAAAAAGGAATAGCAAAAATCAAAAAAATGTTGTTCCTTTGGAAAAGGAACAACAAACACACGGAAATGCCGTTCCTTTTGAAAAAGGAATAGCAGCAACCAAAACTATTGTTCCTTTGAAAAAGGAACAACAAAAGACGCAAAAATGTCGTTCCTTTGGAAAAGGAACAGCAGAAATAAAAAATGTTGTTCCTTTGGAAAAGGAACAACAAAACATGCAAAAATGTCGTTCCTTTGGAAAAGGAATAGAGGAAATCGAAAATGTTGTTCCTTTGGAAACGGAACAACAAAAAACGCAGATATGCCGTTCCTTTGAAAAAGGAATAGCAAAAATTGAAATGTTGTTCCTTTAGAAAAGAAACAGTAGAACAAGCAAATGTCGTTCCTTTGGAAAAGGAACAAAAACAATCAAGAATGTTGTTCCTTTGGAAAAGGAACGGCAAAAATCGAAAATGTTGTTCCTTTGGAAAATGAACAATAGAACACACAAAAATAAAGAAAAAGATCCAAATTACAACGAGATGATCGTTGATCCAACGGAATTTGCTCTTTTGAAAAAGGAACAGCCGGAAGAAAATGTTGTTCTTTTGAAAAAGGAACAACAAAAAATGACAGCAAAACATTAATTCAAAAATATGTACAAAAAAATGATTCAAAAAAAGAACTTATGTACAAACTGTAAAAAGAAATGAATTCCTTAATGAATTACAGGTGAGGAAGACTTCTCTTCCTCTCCCAAAATCTCCATATTAGAGTCTTGGCGTAGCTGCTGGCAGAAGGACTCCCGAGTGAGTGGTTTGCGATAGAGACGACCTCGGTGGCCAATTGCCTTGAAGGCATATCCAGAACCGTCAATAGTGATTAGAGTAAGGGTCCCATTGTCATGTACCTTTTGGATTTCATATGGTCCCAACCAACGAGTCTGGAGTTTCCCAGGGAAGTCCTGAAACCTGGAGTCGTACAACAGAGCCCAGTCTCCCTCGTGGAAGACTTTATTTTTAATGAGAGCATCATGCCATTTAGCTCACTGCTGTTGGATCAGGGCAATGTTTTGAAGTGCAGAGAGCCTAATTTCGTCCAACTCATTGATCTGCTGCAATCGATTAATCTGTGCCTCGGTTAGATCTAAGCCAACTTCCTATGTTGTTCGTAATGTTTGGATTTTGAATTCTATGGGGACAATGGGTTGTTTTCCAAACACTAATTGATAAGGTGAGTAACCAGTGGTGCTTCTCCATGTTTTTCTGTAACCCCACAGTGCTTCAGGTAGTCTGGCAGCCCAATCACGTCTATGTGATGCAATGGTTTTCATTAGAATTGCTTCTATTATTTTATTGCTGCTTTCTACCTGTCCATTCGCTTGTGGGTGGTATGGAGTAGTGATTTTATGTTGGACATGATAGTTGTTGAGTGTTGCAGCTATTTTGTTCCTAGCAAACTGTGGTCCCACGTCTATAATTATTTCTCTTGGAAGGCCATAGCGTACAAATAGATGGAATAGGAACTGTATGACAGAGTCCTCTGTAGCTCTAGGCAATGCTTCTGCTTCAACCCACTTGGTGACATATTTTGTTGCCACCAAAATATATGTTTTCTGGTTTGATGATGGGTTAATTGGTCCAACAAAATCAAGAGCCCATCGCTTGAATGGTTCAATGACTAACTGTGGTTTCAGAGGCATCTCATCAGACTGACGAGGGCGTCCTCCTCGCTGGCAACTGTCACAGGCTTGGACAAATTTCTTTGCATCTTTGAAAATCGTGGGCCAATAATAGCCTGTCTGCAGCACTTTATGTCCAGTTCTGCGCTCAACGAAATTTCCACCACATGGTCCATCATGACAGGCTTTTAAAATTTCAAAAATTTCGTCTTCTCGGACGCATCTCCTGATATGCATGTCTGCCCTGTGAAACAAATAGCGCCCAATCCACGAGAATCGAGCACTCTTTTGAACAATCTGTTTCCGGTCATTAGGGGATAGATGTTTCGGTAGTTTACCTACTGCTAGGTAATTGGCAACATCGACATAGAAGGGTGTTTGAATAGCAACAACAAACAGATTTTCATCCGGAAATTGATCTTCAACTGTTGTTGCATCGATTAGCTTTGGCATTCTTGAGAGAAAATTGGCTACAGGATTTTAATACAATGACGACGATGGGTGGTTAGGGTTATCAAAAAATATAGCCCTTCGTTGGCAGGTCAAATGAATGGGTCCTTACTTTAAGCTTATGGCTGCTTACCTCGAATGAAAGCGGTTAGTTCAGTACCAAAATGTATGTCCCGACCTGGCCTCACCCTTCCTAACCTCACCCTCAAGCTTCTTCACTTTGAAGTGCCTACCGGATGTTTCATAGGCCAATCAAATAAGGAAAGATGTCTGTCTATCCCTCCTTGGGCTTATTTACTAGATATTTTATGGTAGAATGATCTGTATACAAGATGACAGGATATCCAGTAATGTAATGTCTAAACTTGTTGACAGCATGTATTACAGCTAGGAATTCCTTTTCAGTAACAGTGTAATTTAATTCAGCAGGGGATAAATTTTTGCTGATGTAATAAATTGCATATGGTTTTTTATCCTCCTCCTGCCCAAGGACCGCTCCAATGGCTGTATCTGAGGCATCAGATGATATCTGGAATGGCAAATCCCAATTTGGTCCTCAAAGGACTGGGGCTGTGGATACGAGCTTCTTCAGATCCTTGAAAGCACGTTCACATTTTTCTGTCCAAAGAAAATCAACGTTACCAGTTAGTGCATATAGAGGTGCAACATTGTGCGAACAATTTTCTATAAATCTTCTATAATAACTAGAAAATCCAAGAAAACTATGTACCTCTATGTCAGTGGTAGGAGTGGGAATAAGCAAAAGTATTTGGATTTTGGCTGGCTCTACCTGAATGCCAGCTGCTGAAATATAGTGGCCTAGGATAAGTCCTTCAGTCATCATCATATAATATTTTTCGTGGCTTAAACAAAGCCTGGTAGCAATGCAGCGTTGTAGGACTTTTTCTAGGGTATCCAATGCTGGATCGAAATCATCTCCATATGGTGTAAAGTCATCCATGTATACCTCAAGTCCGTCATTTATTAAATCTGCAAAAATACTAAGGATAGCCCTTTGGAATGTGGCAGGAGAATTGCATAAGCCAAAAGGTAGAACTCGGTAGACAAATGTTCCCCAAGGAGAAGTAAAAGTAGTTTTGTCTTGGTCTTCAGGGGCAATCTGAATCTGATTGTATCCACTGAAGCCATCCAGGAAAGAAAAGAATTTCTTTCTTGCTAAAGTATCTAATACTTGGTCGATGAATGGGAGAGGAAAGTGGTCTTTTTGTGTTGCTTTATTTAGCTCCCTGTAGTCCACACAGATTCTCCATTTCCCATTCTTTTTTGGTACCACCACAAGCGGAGAGACCCATTTAATATCAGAGATAGGATAGATAAAATTGACATCTAAATGTTTTTGAAGTTAAGATTTTACCACATCTTTTAGATGAGGATTAAGTCTCCTTTGAGGTTGACGAACAGGTCTGGCATCCTTTTCTATATAAGTGTGGTGTGTACATAATTGGGGGTCAATTCCTTTCATATCAGGGCAATCCCATGCAAATGCTTCTTTATATTTCCTTAACAAATGGATGAGCTTCATTTCTTGTTCAGGTGTGAGGTTGGCATTAATATTTAAGGTTTTTCCCGATTCAATTTCCACAATTTTACTATTTGCAACAGAAGTAACAGGTATTGTTTGATCATGTGTATCTTTCAGAGGATCTTCTTCTAATTCATTATCAAATGCTGCTTCTATCATGTGACACTGTGTGCAGGATCTAGATTCAGTTTTACTAATGAAATTATTAATGGCATCGTCTTCTGTTTGGTCTTTAAAATCAAGTGCCTCTTGTATAGTTAATGGAGATCTAATGTTATCAGTAAGGTATGATACAGGGTGCTTATTAGTTTTGATTATTGTGACACTTGGTTGCGCTGGAGGATATAGAACTAAATTCTTGATATTTGGTCCTTTGGTTATGGTCATATTTCCTTGCCAGCAGCCAATATAAGCATCAGTAGTGGCAAGCCAAGGTCTACCTAAAATCAGTGGATGTACGTCAAGTCGGTTTGTAGGATTTATTATCAGGAAATCAGTTGGATATTCCCAGGAATCAATAGAGACCATGACATCATGTAGAGTACCCTCCGGCCTAACCATAGATTGGTCAGCCAATTCTAGCAAGGTAGAGGTGGGTTCTACAGATGTAATGTCTAGCTTTTGGCAAGTAGTGGTTGTTAAGATATTAATTGCAGCTCCTAGATCAACTAAGGCATTGGACAGGGTCTGACCATAAATTTGGACAGTTACAATTGGATTTCCTGGGTCTTCATATTTAATGGATGTTTCTTTCCCTGATAGCAAGTCAGATAAAGTACCAACTACTTGGACTCTCGGATTATTTGTTATATTCCTCCTTGGTTTCTTTATGCACAATTCTTTGACAGTTTTTGCATATATCGGGATGTTTTGAATGGCTTGGAGGAATGGAATTTTTATGTACATATTTTGTAATTCTCCCAGAATGTCAAAATCAGGATATTGTATAGGTCGAGGTATGACTAATCATTCTGGGAACGGAGGAGAGGATGTGGTTACTTGATTATGTGTTTGTTGTTTATTCACATCCTCTTGTTGTGATAGATGTTCTCTGGGTAACTGATCTTCAATATGAACTGTCTTATCTCCCTCAGTTTCAATAATACGCCCAGATCTTAACTGAAGATCATTACACTCCCTCAGATCGGCTCCTATTTCTGGTGTTTCTATAATTTGGAGAGATTGGACTGGTCTGTTATTTGGATTGGGATTGGGTTGGGCTGGGAGTTGCGGTCTCAGATTAGTCTGGGGATTTTTTTGTAAGGCTGGCAGTGTAGGTTGGGGGAGCGGCAGTGTTACTCCTTCTGTCAAAATTTTATTATCTCTTACAAACCGATCATGTTCTGCCGATTTTACTCTTGTGCTACCTCTCGAGCTCCTGATACATAAATCAATAATGTCAACAAAATTTTCTTGATGAATATCCCATTTTCCCATAATGTTTAATGTTTTGATCCATTGTTCCTTCATGCCCCTTATTAATGTTGTTTTATAACCCCACCACCTAATCCCATAAACCATCTTAAAGCAACCCCTTTTAATGTAGAGGGAAATAATTTTAGTTTCTAGGGGTCGGTGGTGTAATCATATCCTCTACACAACACATCAAATTCAAATAAAAATGCATCCGGATCTTCTGATGTAGGACCATGAAATGTAGGGATATGTTGAGGAGGGATTGCTTTCATAGGTGCATTTGCTGCAGAATCCACTATAGGGTATTGTAATGTAGAGGTTTGAGTGTTTGGCTGATTTTGAGCCATAGGGTCGAATATATGCCAATAACCTTCTGGGATATCTAGGAGGGTATTCCTAGGTTGAGAGGGAATGGCTTTGATAGGAATAGTTTTAATAGCACTTCCTCTATATGGGATAATGAGAATGCCTGATGTCTGAGGAGATTGAGTTTCTTCAACAATGATTTTTGCAGCACTTCCCTTGTCTGGGCTATTTAATGACTGAGTTGTTCCAATAGGAGATCTTGGTTCCTCAGTTTCCCCTGTCTCTCCTTCTCCTTCACAAAGATTGTTGAAATTCCCTTCCTGCAATAGTTCTGGAGTAGAATTTTCAATTTCTTGAAAGTCCTGCTCTTCAGTTTGACTATGCACCTCAGCAAAGGCTACAGATGGTTATCCTATGGCCTGAAGGGATCTAGTAGGCTGTTTAGAAATGATTTTCCTGGGTCCTACTGATGGCTGAGATTATGCTTTCTTGTATATTTCGCCTATGAAGGTTGTTCAGCCAAGGGTCATCGGCCCCTTAGCTTTTTCTGGCTTGGGTAGAGGTTGGGTATTTTTTTCTGGCTTTTTCTGCTTAGTCATGCACTCAAATTAACTACTAAATTCTATTCAAACAAAACAACAGCAAATCTGTTAGGAAAGCGGACAGGGGAGCAGGGCTTTTACATGCTCCGTACATAGGTTCTTACCTTCTGTTTTTAAAATCCAACTCTTCCCTAGCAGGTTCGTACACTACTCTGAAAAAAAAAAAAAAACAAATGGCTACACTCTTTCCCCGGCAACGACGCTAAAATGTAGAGCTATAAAAAGGGTCTCTTTCACCTCTAATTACCTCACATTAATATGTCAATCCGGGAGTGTTTTGTTATTTCAAAAGTGTCTAAGTCTGAGGCTATCATTTGCCAGAGTAATTCTAGTAGTACAGTGTTCAGAAATACAAGAGTAAATGGATGCTTGTCTACAACTTAACTACTTCAAAAGAGTAAATCACACACTCAAAAGACTAAGTAACTTATTAGTCAAGGGTTTAGTAGAAATAACCCATCCCTTTGGAAATTGATGGAAAAGGAAATCAGAGAACAGATCGTGGATATGGGAGCCAGACAGTAAATGCCAATGCTCACTACAGCCTTAGATCATCTCCCACACCAAAATAACAAATGCCAATAAATGGAATGACAGATAAGAAAATGGAACAGGAAATAAGAAACCGAACAGCAAGTCTGTAATGGAACAACAATTCTGAAATAGGACAACAGCTAAGAAATAGAATAGCAACTAAGTCTCACAAGTAATAACAAACTTAATCTATCAAATCAAATGCATTAATCGTAACCAAACAGAAATCTTTCACTCTTAAGGCATATCGAACAACACACACCAATGGAACAGCACCGATTACTGATAAACTATGGAACAACGCTTGAAAACCATATACGCACACAGCACACTTAAATAGTAATCTGATCCAAGTATTAATCTCAGTTAGAAGGAATACGACTGTGTTTCAAAATGGAACAGCATTGTTCATAAATCAAACAATCTTAAAGAACATAAATCCCAAGATGAATTCTGTAACGTGAATAAACAGGTGCACAACACAAAAACTCTGTAATGGAATAGTAACAGTATTCTATTAAGACTAGTAATATCAGATCAACTTTGAAAAGAACAGTAATATGATGTAGAGTAAATACAATAGTTCTGTCTATGGAAACCTCAATGAATTAAACACAACAGAGCATGTGATGTAAACTTATAAAAACACATTAGATTACCAAATAACGTCGATAAGCAAACCACACGTAAACCAACGTAGTAATACAGGAGCAAGTGTCCTCCAAGGCCGGGCCCTTAGCCTCCAGGGGTACACCACTTGAAGTTAATCCAGACTCAGAGATGAAGTAATCACCAAGTTTGTATTAATGCATAAAGCAAAATTACAATAAACCAGTTCTTATCGAGACTCGATGATCAAAGTTTTGATCTTAAAAGAAATTACATAAAAACATAATCATGTCTAACTCTCTTCCGAGCTAACAGTGTTGTCCCTTTTATAAGGGTGACTACAGAGATTTCTAAGTGCAAAAATAGATAAAATAGCGATCCCTCAGTATCAAGGATCCCGAGGGATTCGCCGAACTGTTAGGCCTCAGTCATTTCCTTTCTTTCCTGCGCCGAGCTGATATCTCCACCTCCTTTTCTGGGCCGATTCACTTTGATTTTCTTTGCCTTGTGTGCATTCGGTCTCCTGTCAAAGGGACAGTGGTTAACCTGTCCTTGTCATTTCCTTTGGAACGGCAACTTCTCATTTTCACTCCTTCCTGCATAAGGAAATGACAATTGTCAGTGTTTTAGTCTTGCATATTAATCTCATATGTTTTGTTATAATTCTTTATCGCTTTCCGAGTTTATGATGCAAAAAGGTTTGCAAGTTCTACTGAAAAGATACTGAAATAATCATCAAAAACATACATTTTTTAGTACTCCACAAAGGGACACCGATATTTTTGGAAAATCTTCCCCGGAATAACCCAACTTGGGAGAAATGATGTAGCAGTTCTGAGGTTTTTTATTATTAAGCAACTTTCTTGAGTAAAACTAGGGTGCCAAACTAGCTCACCCAATAGAGATTTCTATCTAGCAGTAATACCTCTCTTCGGAAGCAGATATTCACCAAGTTTTCCCCACGAAAATCATTCCAACGCTTCTCCAAGGCTCTACATCAGCCCTGCTAACCTTTGTGTAGCTCTAAAACCCCCTGCATCATCACTCTTCCTCTGTGTCAACTCTCTAGCCTTTTGTGTCACCCACGCAGGCCCTGCTAGAATTTGTGTAGTCTCTCTAGCCTTTTGAGTGGCTCCTGCTGGCTCTACGTAGCCTCCTCAATCACTATATTTTCCCTATGGTACTATCTCTACCTCTCTGCTATGTACTCACTTCCCCTCGTTGTAACTCAGATCACTTGTTTGAATTTTCTTTAGAAACCCCGCTCCAGAAAATCAAACTGACTGATCAATCTTGGTGTATCTCCAACTCACGCTCAAGCCTCCTCTTATACTTTTCCTGTTGAGTCTTCAAAAACCAATATTAAGTCTCTAATCAATGGCTAAGATTAAATTTGGCTTGATCCATGTCATTTAGAACCTTCTCACCCAGTTTTATATTAATAACCATTAATATTTTAATTTTCCTAAGTTTAGACTTACGAACCCCATTAAAAATATTAATTATTTTAATATCTCTCTAACTGGGTAGAATTTCACCAAAACATTTATTGGTCTTGGATAAATCATGTGCTTCAGCCTCTCCACCAATTCTCATGGCTAGACCACATTCGATGCTACAAAAAATTAGCACTCCCCCTTAGCAAGAAATGTGCTCTATTAATGCTCCACATTGAGCATCACTCTAATTATACGGCACCGGTACTTGTGTTGATGCTAGGACTCCCACCCAACATCCTTTGCACTATTTCATCTTGTACAATTACCCATGGTTGTACCAGTGCCACTGTTGCATCCGTACGGTAGCTCACTTGCATCTATGTTGATGTTGGTCCTTTCTCCCAACATTGCATCTACACTACAACCCGCTCTCATCATGCTGCATCATGCTTCTGCCAACTTCTACTACATTGCAACTCAGTTAATGAGAAGTAAGTAACTGATCCACCCAACTACTAACATCCCTCTAAGGCTATAAAAAATTCTAATGTTGAAGCTCTCTCTACCGTTATCTCGTGCTTTGTCTACTACCTCTACGCTGCTGCAAGAACTCCTTGCCTCTCGCATGGCTGCAAACCTCTATGTGACATCCTGCACTACTGAAACCTCCTCTCTTCCTCTCAAACTGTTGCAACCTTATCTACGCTACCCCAGGACTACTGCATTGTAACACCCTCTGCCACTTCATCTGCATTCGTTTTTACCAACATTCGCCATCCTGCTACTCTCATTTCGGCGCTCCTGTAGCTAGGTATAATCCAAGAGTTTGGGCACCTCAAGGATCCTGCCCCTCCTCACATGTAGTCTTCTTGACTATAGCTCAATGTCTCCCTACCTCTTCTGTAGAGGTACATGAGAACTCATGGCACAATCATCATCCTCTTCTACCTTCGTTTCTGCCTTCACTGGCGCTACCTTAGAGTCAAACGCCTCTCCCTTATTCTTCTTTCTCAGACACTAGTTCACACAATGCCCTAGTTCCCCATAGTTGAAGAACATTATCTTGGAGAGATCCTTTTTCTTCCTCTTCTCTTGCTTCCCTGCAGATGCCAGAGCTGCATCCTCTTCTTCCTCTTTCTTGATCTAGAATACTTTGTTTCTACTTCCTATCATGGACAACCATCTAATCTCTTCTTCGTGAAGAGTTGTCCACAATTCTTCCCAATCTGGAAGATTCCCCCTGCCTAGAATGCTCTAGACAAATGTCTCCCACTCTTCGAAGGCTACGTTTAGGGTGGTCCTCACCATCAACTCTTGATGCGGTGTGGCCCCTATGGAAGTCAGTTGGTCTCAGATCTGCTTCAATCTACCGAGGAAGTGATCTATCTACTCCCCCTTCTATATTTTGTATGACCGTAGCTGATTCTCAAGTAACATCTTCCTTTGCATGGGATTTTGCTAATACAACGTCTTCAATGTGTCCCACATTTCCTTTTCCATTTCCTTCTCGGCAATATGCTGGACCACATGATCCTTGACCCCATCAAGGCTTATTCATTTCGCCTTGGCCATTGCTTCCTTGTACTTTTCATTGTCAGTTGGGTCAAATGGGATAGCTATTGTTCTCAAGGCGATGGCCTTGATGTGATGTCTATCTAGAATGGACATGATCCTGGCCTTTCAGACCACAAAGTTGGACACCCCGTCCAGCCTATCCTAATCCCTCAGTCCATTCATGGCCATCTCTCTGCTCTTCCTTTTTGACTCCTCCGTGTATCTACTTCCCTCTAGAATTTCTCTTTTCGACTCCCTCTAAGTCACTACTTCTCGTCTGGAAGTTCTTTGCTAAACTCCCTCCAAGTCTCGATTTCCCTCCTAGAAATCCACCTACCAACCGTCAAGTCTCACCTTTTCGATCTCCTATGCACCTCCAACACTAATATGGATTTCCTGGCTAGAAATCCACCTAGGTAGCGACTCCCTCTACCTTGGTTTTGCCTCATTAGGTATTGTTCTGTCTTGGCAATAACAACACCCTACCAATTTCACTCCTCACAGTGTGCCCACAGCTTCCTATACCCCAACAACTGATGAACTGAGCCTCTAGGCTCTATGCAATGTCGAGAAGGCTGATTTTCTCCTTTAACCAACTGTGTGAACCCTCCTGGTCTCTTCTTGGCTCTTCTTGAGCTTATTCTGCCTTCTTCTGCCTTTTTGTTGGCCTCTATCTGGCTCAAAATGATGACGTAGACCCTCTGCGTCAACCTTTCTCTATTGGTTTCTGCCTAGGAACAACTTTTGTCACTCGGGATGGTTGTTTATGCTACAAATTCTCGGGTTGGTTATTATCTAGTTTATTTCGCCTACTTATTTAATTACTAACAAGTTATTTAAGCATATAAACACTAAAATAAACATAATACAGTCTCAACCATATACAGATAAACAATTGAAGAAATAGACAAACACACAAGGGACATCATTATTTTTGGACAATCGTCCCCGGAAAACCCCAACTTGGGAAAACTAGTGCAACAGTTCTAAGTGTTTTATTTAATAAGAAGCTTTCTTAAGTACAACTAAGGTGCCAAACTAGCTCACCCAATAGATATTTCTATCTTACAGTAATTCCTGTCTTCGAAAGCAGATATTCAGCAAGTCTGCCCCACGAAAATATTTCTAGCACTTCTCCAAGGCTCTGCGTCACCCCTGCTAGCCTCTGCATAGCTCTAGAACCCCCTATGTCAGCACTCTGCCTCTCTGCATCAACTCTATGGCCTTCTGGGTCACCCACACAGGCCTTGCTAGCCTCTGCACAGTATCTCTGGCCTTCTACGTGGCTCTTGCGTAGCCTCCTCAATCATTGCGCTAGCCCTCTGGTACTATCTCTACCTCTCTACTATGTACTCACCGCCCCTCACTGCAAGTCACATCACTTGTTCAAATTTTCTCATCAAACCCTACTCTAGAAAATCGAACTGAATGATCAATCTTTATGTATCTCTAGCTGACCCTCAAGCCTCCTCTTATGCTTTTCCTGTTGAGTCTTCAACAGCCTAGATTAAGTCTCATATCAACAGCTAATATTAGATTTGGCTTGATCCATGTCATTTAGAACCTTCTCACCAAGTTTTATATTAATACCCATTAATATTTTAATTTTCCTAATTTTAGATTTAGGAACCCCATTAAAAATATTAATTATTTTAATATCTCTCTAACTGGGTGGAATTCCCCAAACCATTTCTAGGTCATGGAGATCCCATGCAGTTTAGCCTCTCCACCAATTTTCATGGCTAGAGCACATCTAATTCTACCACAAATAAACAACAAGTACATCCAAGAAGAGATGGAGTTCCTAGACATCTCCTTGTTCGCATGACATATCGATACGCTGTCAAGATTGAGTAGAAGTTTAAACGGAAGAAGTAAGACTTTGGATCTAAGAATCCAAAGCAAGGAAAACATGCCCCCAAACCAAACAGAAAAGGCCAAAGCCAAGATGGGGTGATCCAGGACAACCTGTCGAAGCTGCAATCAAAGAAAAACACCATGAAGACAAAGAAGGGCACAGGAAAATGGTGTGAGTTCCATAAGAGCTCCACTCACAACACAAGTGAGTGTTTATATAAGCAATCACTCTTAGCCGAGCTGAAGGATTCCGAATTAGACGCATTGTTATCACCAAAAAATTGATCATCTAGCCTAATTTACTAGATGGATTGAATTACACCATGTAAAGCCAATTTTACCATAGTAAAATTGCTTTCACTGTGAGAAATTACTTAATAAACCACCTTTGTTAAGTAATTTATAGTTAAACGCATGAAGAATAATTAAATAAATCGCTATTTATTTGATTTTCTTCTAAGAATAATTCATTAAACCATTGTTTTATTATTGTTCCTTGTCAAATTTGACCCAATCATAAAAAATAAACAAATAAATCATTATTTATTTTATTTTTCTCTAAGAATAACAAATTAATCACTAATTAATTATTATTCTTTGTTAAATTTGACTAAATCCCTTAAGAAAAATTAAATAAATCTTTATTTGTTTATTATTCCTTAACTAATTCCTTGAGATGATAAATAAATCATTTATTTATTTATTATTTCTAAATAAAAGTTTAAATACTTTTTCCCTCCTAAATAAATATAATAAAATATTCCAAGTTGTTATTCCAAGAATGCGATCAATAATATCTTATTATTTCTCATTATTCAAGGATAAGTCGGTATTTTGTTATAAATAGAAGGGTTTTCCATTCATTATCCACTTTTGATTATTTTCATTGTTGCACTCATTGTTGTAACTCTGATTATTTTCATTATTGCACACCATATCTTTGATGGGTTTTCACAGTATAGAGGAGAGAGACTCTACACAAGCTGAAGACATTTGAGGATAGCCAAGAACCCATCCCATAGAGGGGGACTAGTAACATTTATTTTTTCCCTCCACAGGTGTTATAATAAAATTATTCTTTACATATCTGGTTTCCATTAGATGATTGGAGTTATTACTCTTTCCTTTTGTTTTTTAACTATGATTGTAGCATAGACTTGGACTTTGGCAAGTCTTGTTTCTATCAGTTGCTGCAAACCTACAATTTTTAGTAGCCATTTATATTGTTGAGACTATTTGTAATCCATTGAGAGTGTTTGTAATCCATAATCTTAAGTGGGTTCTTTTCGTACATCTTTGAGAAGAAAACACTACAACAAAATTTGCGACTCCACTAGGTTTCTATACTTCAGATCTAGAAACCTAGGTTGTCCTTGGTTTTCAGCTTAGGGTTTCCTATTTTTTAGATTCTCTTAATGTTTCCTAGTTTTTTAACCCTAGATCTGATAAATTTATGACTTCCGCAAGATTTCTGGTCATTTTCGCAGGTCATAGGAACCGGCCGCGACAAAGGCAACACCTTTTTATGAGATTTATTAACTAGGATCCACAGAACAAAAATCGTAGTTTTTAGCCCAAAAAGTGTGATCTAGGCTTCAGAATGCACCTTTCAGCCCAAATAGTGTGATCCCTGCAGAGAAACAAGTTAGTACCTACAATTTCTGGGTTTTATTTTTTTTCTCAAATCTATTTCTAGGTTTTGTAGAGAGCTGTCTATTAGGTGTCAGACCTCTGTCTCATCCTGCTTAGGCCTTGATCCACTCTATTTTACTGGTCAAAATCAAATTTATCCTCCCGTAGGGATTCTAGTACACTTCCTATAGGTTTTAACCCCGTACAGAAATTACCTGCATATGAATTCTAAAACACAGAAAATAAATAATGCGAGAGCAGAACTCATAAAACACATATACACAGAGATTTTCCCCTAAATCCCAAAACCGAGACTACCAGCTTGATTTTTCATTATATTCCTTTCAATGTTATAATACATATTTATACATGTCGAAGCATCCAATACCATGGACTGAAAATGAATGTGTCCAATACCATGGACCGAAAACCATCACGTCCAAAAGACATGTGCGAAAATCATGCACAAAACCATAGGTGGGTCCGCCGAACCTAACATAGGGTCCAAAACCAAAATTTTCCAGGGCGTTGCCCCGGACCCCATAAAGTGGGGTTACGAGTATACCTCAAACCCCTTGTGACCCCCCCTCTCTACAAATTGGCACAAAAAAAGGGGGCTCTGCCCCCCCTCTAACCTCCCGGTTAACTACGTGGGCTAGTTGTGGAAAGAATATAACACAACCCAACATTCTCCCACTTGTTGTTTTCTTTCCACAAGGGGCCACAAGAGAGCTTAGTCATTTTTCCAGCCCTGAAATGCCCATTATCTCTCTACACCAAGAGAACTTCTCAGAGCTCACAAATTTTGTCAATGCATCTGTAGTATTCTTCAAAGTGTCCACCTTTAGTAGCAACACCTTTTTGTCTTCTATCATATCTCTCACAAAGTGATACTGAACATCAATGTGCTTTTTCTTTGAATGATATGTGGGGTTCTTTGCCAAGAAAATAGCACTTCGGCTATCACAGTTTATCCTTATAGCTTCCTGTACTAACCCCATACTTGAACACAATCTCTGCAACCAAACTACTTCCTTGTTTGCATGAGTGGTTGCCATGTATTCTGCCTCTGTAGTTGATAGTGCCACTACAGATTGTTTCTTACTCATCCAACTGACTACACCTCCAAATAGGTTAAACTTATACCCACTTGTAGATCTTCTCTGATCTAGATCTCCAGCCCAGTCTGCATCAACAAAGCCACGAATATCCAACACCCTGTCCAATCCTGGTCTTCCTTGGTAGCACAAACCATAATCACTAGTGCCACGCAAATACGTAAAAACCCGCTTCATTGTTGTCCAATGCTCCTTCCCTGGTTTTGACATAAACTTGCTCAATACTCCCACTATATGTGCAATGTCTTGTCTAGTACAAACCATTGCATACATCAGCCTACCGACTGCACTTGCATATGGAACACGGAACATGTCCTCTTCCTCTTCTTGTGTCTTGGGACACTGTTTAGCAGATAACCTCACACCTACAGGAATAGGAACCTTCACCGGTTTACTATCCTACTTATTAGACCTCTGCAGTATTGTCTCGACATACTTCCTCTGGTTTAACTAGAGCTTCCTCTTTGCCCGATCTCTTTTAATTTCCATGCCAAAAATATAGTTTACAGCACCAAGATCTTTCATGTCAAACTTGGAGGACAATTGGGTCTTCAAATCCTAGATAACTTCTTTGTCATTTTGAACCAGCAACATATCATCCACATACAAGAGCATATAGATAACACGGTCACCAATTAATTTAAAGTACACACAGTGATATTCTTTGCTTCTAGTGAAGCCAAGTCCTCGTATAAATGTATCAAATTTTGAATACCACATCCTTGGTGCCTTTTTTGACCCATACAGAGACTTCTTTAACTTGCATACCAGTTCTTTCTCACCCTTCACCGCAGAGCTTTTAGGTTGCTTCATGTAGATTTCCTCTTCCAGATCCCCATGAAGAAATGTTGTCTTCACATCCATCTGTTCTACCTCAAAATCAAAAGAATCAACAACAGATGAAAGTAATCTAATAGAAGTTACCTTGGCAATAGGAGAAAAAAATATTACCAAAATCAATTCCTGGCACCTGAGAATAACCTTTTGCTATCAACCGAGCTTTTCATTTCTCCACTTTTCCTTCTACATTTGTCTTCTTTTCGAACACCCATTTGCTGCCAATGGGTTTCCTTCTAGCCGGCAACTCAACCAAATCCGAAGCCTCATTTTTGTGCAAAGATGCCATTTCATCAACCATGGCCTCTTTCCAGAGTTTTCCATCCTCTGAATCCACTGCTTTCTTCACAGTTCTGGGATCATCATCAGTAACAAACAAAGAAAAATTTGAACAGAAATTAGATGGACTATACCTTTCTGGCTGCCTTCTTTCTCAAATTGATCTTCTTACAGCCAGAGTTTGTGGCTCTTCATCTTTTGATTCCTCGTCTGCTGTAGAGTCTGACTCTTCCTCCTTTAGCTCAAACTCTATCTTCTCAGGTTCCTTTGGTTGGACTTCATGTTTAATAACATCTTTCACCTCTCTGAACACTGCATCTCGGCTATACATAACCTTCCTTGTTACTGGGTTCCAAAGCTTATAACCCTTTAAACCATCCTTATACCTAATAAAGATGCACTTTTTAGATTTACTATCCAACTTTGTTCGTTTCTCCTTTGGAACATGTACATATGCATCACATCCAAATACCCTCAGATGTGAAAGAGAAGGTTTCTTACCAGTCCATACCTCTTGTGAAGTCCTATCCTCCAACGCTAATGAAGGTGACCTGTTGACCAGGTAAGATGCAGTATCCATCACCTCTGCCCAGAATTCTTGTCCTAATCCGACACCACTAAGCATGCTTCTTGCCCTTTCCATCAACGTCTTGTTCATTCTTTCTGCAACTCCATTTTGTTGAGGTGTATATGGAGTAGTCTTCTGTCATGCTATACCACACTTCTTACAGAATTCTTAAAATTCCTTACTACAAAGCTCTCCACCATTATCTGTTCTCAACACCTTTATCTTCTTCTCTATCTGATTTTCCATGATAGCCTTAAATTCTTTAAACCTATCAAAGACTTCAGATTTCTTCTTAAGGAAATATATCCATGTATTCCTTGAGAAGTAATCTATAAATGATACATAGTACATAGACTTACCTAGTGATGGAACCTTCACAAGTCCAAACACATCACTGTGCACAAGTTCTAATATCTGTTTTGCCATCTTACTACCAGAGGGGAAACTCACCTAATTCTGCTTCCCATATACACAATTTTCACAAAAATCAAAATCCAGAGAGCTATTACTCATACCTTCTACCATACCTTTACCATGAAGTATCCGAAGGTTGTTCTCTCTAATATGTGCAAACCTTTAATGCCACAACATGGTCTTCTCTCCAGAGACCACTAGATTTTCTGCTCCACTTTCAAGAACCATAGAACTGTTGCACCCGTCAATAACAGTACTACCTTGTAGCTCGTACAGAGTTCCAATTGAAACTCCCCACATCAATACCAGTGCTCCCTGAAAAATTTTGTAGGTATCCTTCTTGAACATTGTTTTTACACCTGCATCATCCAACTTTCTTACAAAAATCAGATTGCTAGCCAATGCAGGAATATGCAGAACACACGGAAGTGTTCTAACCCTTCCACCTTGCAACTTCAACTTTACTTTTCCACGACCAATGATTCTAGCCTTCCTATCATCCCCTAATAAGACATCACGACCATCGTATTTCTGATACTCGCAGAACCACTCTCTATGGGGAGTGAAGTGAAAGGATGCACCTGAGTCAATCAACCATGCCTCATGTTCTACATGTGTATTTGAAGAAGCCAAGTACGCATCCCCACCTTCATCTGAGGTGGTTTTTGCCTATGCAAAAGGAGAATCATCAAATCCCTTTCCTTTATTAGGAGCTTTAGATTTACAGTCCCTTTTGTAGTGCTCTTCCTTTCCGCATTTCCAGCACACCATCTTTACAAGTTTTCCTGGAGATTTAGATCTCCCACTCGATGACTTATTTTTATTTCTATTCTGGGACCGTCCTCGTACAGACAAGGCATCACCATTCTGGCTCTCCATATTTTTCCATCTCATCTCCTCTCTTAGCAAGGCTGAGACTATTTCATCAAACTGCAAGGCAGTTGCATTGCTACCTATTGCAATAAACAGACTATCCCACGAATTTGGTAGAGAACACAACAAACTGATGCACTTATCTTCATCTGAAATTTTAATATCAATAGATTCTAACTGACTTACCATAGTATTAAATGCGTTCAAATGTTCTGTCACTGAGTCTCCATCTTTCATCCTCAGGTTATATAGCTTTTTCCACAGGAAGAGTTTATTCACCAGAGACTTAGATTGGTACAAAGTCCCTAACCTGTCCCACAAAGCCTTCACCGTAGCTTCCCCTGATACATTTAGCGATACTAAATCTGAGACACACAATCGTATTGTTCTCTTTTCCTTTTGATCCAGCTTCTTCCATATTTCATCAGACACTCCCATTGGTTTAGTACCTGGATCTACTGCGATCCACTGATCTTTATCCACCAATAGATCCTCCATCTTGAGTTTCCACAACTAGAAACTCTAACCATTAAATTTCTCAATCTTTATCTTTCCACTGCTTGCCATCTTCCTTCACCACTATACTCTATCTCGCAGATCTCTCACTGAATAGGGTCTATCACAGGCCCATGCAAAACCCCTCAGTAACAAAGGCGTCCCCTTGAAGCCAAAACTGCTCTGATACCAAATGTAGGTTTTAACCCCATAAAAAGATTACCTACATACGAATTCTAAAACGCAGAAAATAAATAATACAAGAGCAGAACTCATAAAACACATATACACAGAGATTTTCCCCTGGATCCCAAAACCGGGACTACCAGTTTGATTTTTCATTATATTCCTTTCAATTTTATAATACATATTTATACATGCCAAAGCATTCAATACCATGGAACGAAAACCATCGCGTCCAATACCATGGACCGAAAACCATTGTGTCCAAAAACATGTGCGAAAATCATGCACGAAACCATAGGTGGGTCTGCCCAACCTAACATAGGGTCCAAAACAAAAATTTTCCGAGGCACTGCCTTGGACCCCATAAAGTGGGGTTACGGGTACACCTCAAACCCTCTGTGACCCCCCTCACTACACAATCAACGCAACGAAAGGGGGCTCTGCCCCCCCTCTAACCCCTCGGTTAACTACGTGGGCTAGTCGTGGAAAGAATATAACACAACCCAACACTTCCACCTTTCTAGGAGGAGTTTAGCTAAGTGAGTAGTCTAGTTTCTGTAGCACTTTCAGCCACATTCTCAAGATATGTACCTTTATGTTTTAGATCTGTTAAGATGGGTTGTTACCATCCATAGTATCACATTTCCACTTTCCCAAGGGTCCCATCGATTTCCCTAGGTGTAACACCCATCTCCCTATCTTTTTGTAGTGATCTTCCCTCTGGTTTTTGTTGTTGTTGCACGACCTTCTAGCAGCATAGTGTTACTTAATCCTAGTCACACCGACATTTAGATATCTTGACCATTTCGGTGTATTTCCTATCGATTTAGCCACCAAGCAGTATAGTGTTTGCCAACCCAGTTTGGGTGGGATTTAGTTAATTATTTAGTTATTCATTTTTTGTTATTTATTTCAGTTTATTTTTAGCAAGATTTTTTCTTTTTACAAACATGATATGGGCTTAATCAATTAATACACTTACACACACAAGCACACCTTAAGCAAAGGGCGCTTGGTTTACACCACCAAGCCAAGACTTAACATAATAAATTTATCTCTCTGCATCAAGACAAAGATATATTGATAATCTCCAATCACAATTCATGTGTTCCGTGTATCCTACCATCATTGCACCACCAAGGCATGTGTTGCGAGACTATTAGGCCTTCACCCCAAGTTTCCACTTGGGCATATTACTCCTCCCCGTTGGATTCGAGTTCATAGCCCTCTGAGTCTCCATACCTACTCTCATCCTAGTTCTTCTGATTCTGAGCCTCCTTCATCGCATATCGTCACCATGTTTGGACCCACAGTTGGTGCATGAAACTAGCTCGATGCTGGCTATGGTTCTATACCAGTAGTCACATCAAGTGAAAAGTCTCAAGAACCATTCTAGTAGCACCCATGCTCCCCTTTATGGCTGGGTTAAGTCTACTGATTTTAACTAGCTAATAAATGACCCTATACACCATGATGTTTTTTGGCCCTCTATTTTGATTAAGCTTCCTTCAGACATCCCAAAGTTTGAGTTAATGCTGGAGAGGATCCTAACACATGTGGTGTTCGTCCAACTCCATAACTGATGACGCCATTCATCCTCGGCTCTTCCAATGCACGCTCACTAGAGACACTGCAAAATGGTATGTTGACCAACCCTCCACATCTCATTCCATTTTCACGATGCTTGCTAAAGCGTTCCTTTCATATTTCCAGTTACCTCTCTGGTACGACACTAATATGGAGCTATTAACTATTTTCCATTAGTCCTCCACCACTCATCTTTCTGACCATGTTCAAGAGTGGCGTTGAAGGAGGAGCACATGTCGTGCTCCTCCTTTCAAAGACCATGTCTATTTAGATTGGTTTCTTAAGAGACTTTTATCCCCCATCGGGAAAGATGTCGCATCCCATTTTTCTCAGACCAAGGAATAATCTCTCCAGACCGCTTTGAGATATGATCTTATTTATGCTCAAAATAGTTATGTCTATACATTCATTCCAGACCTCCCTCATCCTGGAAGTGCCAATGCACTGGGGTCATATCATGCCGCCTACGGTATCATTGGATCCCTTTCACACTCTTCGACATATACTCAGTAGAGTTATGGCTACCCACAGGGGGGCACCAGTTCCTCCAACACTTATGCCCCTCCTGTAAGCAACATGTTTCCTAGACCCCAACCCGTCTACCAAACTGTTTCTCCTCCTTATGCATAGCCAAGAACTCCAACCCCTCAACCATTGGCATCGTAGCCTCCCATGCATCCTCAGCCCCAGCAGCCACCACCGTGTTAGGGTCAAGTGTTTTCACAACAGAGTACTACCAATACCCAAAATTTGACGAAAATGAATAAGGGGAAGGGTAACAATGGTATCTAGGGTAATCAAGGTAACGAACCTAACACTAACAACCAGCAGAAGGGCAGCCAACCCAAGTAGAACAAGGCTATTCATAGGAAGAAGCCTTGTTCATGTTGTGGTGTACATGGCCATTATACACATGAGTGTCCCCTTTTACCCCAGATGCGCCAAATGTGGGAAGCTCAAGGAGCTTCTAGAGGTCAACAATCCTTGCAGAATCATGTGCCATCTCAATCAGAAATGATCACAAATCCTTTCCCTCAGCAAGGATTTGTTGCTACTCAACCTGAGCTAGGTCAAGCAACCCATCCTCCCCAACCTTATGGTCCTGGTGACTACCAAATCCTCATGATGGATTCTGACGAGGTCAATATCTCTAATAAACAGCCAACCCCTCAGCACTCTATTGTTACCATCCCAGCCAAGTCACCCAGATCCACCCACCCATGACCTCCTCCATTTGTGGGTACCTCTCCTATGTTCCCACCGAGAACGATTCCTCTAATTCTTAACCATCCAAGGGTTGTTCCACTGGGACATTTCCCTGCAGGCTAGATACCTTTCTTATTCCCCCTCTAGGAATATTTTCTATGCCTGTCATGCCTTCATTGGTCATTCCTAACATGAATTTGGAGATCCCAGTATGGTACATTAATATCCCAATGAACACTCTGCCTGGTCAGCTTAGACCATATCACACTTTGACCCCAGTTCAACTAGTCCCCATGACCCATTCTTCTTCTTCAGTTCCATTACAACCTCAACACGAACAAGATCCTGTTGGAAAGGCATCTAGACATGGGGGAAACACTAAAAGGAAAGAACTCAAGGACAAGGCTCCCCGACCTCCTCCAGCCCCTAAGGCCCCAAATCCGACACCCCCGTGCACTTTATGTCAAGTTGTTGGGCACGTCACCAACAATTGTCCTGAACTTTGTCAACTTAAACCTTTTGTTCATGAAGTATTCCCTAAGTCAAATATTGTAGAAGTCCATGTTAACTTACTGCTCCCACCTAGAAACTCAAAATTATTTGCGCAAACCACCCTTGTGGCCTGTGTGATCATCATGGTCACTATTCCCATTGTTTCCCTTGTCTCAATGAATTTCACAATTTCCTTGGGGTGATTCATGAATACGAGGCCACTCGTATTGGAGTCTCTACTCCTCTACCTATGGATTTTGGTACCACCAGTTAACCAGAACAAGTAGACTCAGGCCCCACTATTGTGATACCTCCCCCTGATGTTGAGCTGACGGATGCCACAGGCCCCATTGTTTACCTGTTGTCATCCTTGAGTACTTCACAGGCAAACCTTTCTAAGGTTTCTGCATGCATTTCTATTGAACCTCCTTCGATAGAATCCCAAGTCTCAACATCAATAGATCCTCCATCTACCAGCCTACCGTCGACCATTCAAGATGATGCATATGTGAGCCTTCTTTCTTAGGTTTATGCACCAGGTAACATCCTTGCATCATGTAGTCAGTCTTCCTCCCGTCCACGCATCTTCTAGTTTGATGAGGACATCATGGAACCTATGTCTACCCCTGATTACCCTTGAACTTAGGCAAGGGGGCATTTCTTTAGATGATTTTGAATGCTATTTCCTTCCTAATTCTCTCAATGCGCTCTACCTCAAGAAATTTCACTCATAGCACATCCCTTTGATTTGTGTGTCTTTATTTCTCCCATGAAGTTAGATATATTACATCATCTCATCAGTTGTCTTTTGCACCTTTCAGGTGGATCCACCATCTACACCATATGTCAGTCATGCTAACGATGCAAGTCAATTCTCCCATAATCTAGCCTTGGTAGTGTTATCACTTAAGAAATGATTTCTAAATTCAGAGCATCAGTTCTATTCCAAAGGATTGGTGTTAGTCTTGGTCTAGTCTTTCCATGGTTGCTTTAGTGTCTAAGATCTAGAAAAGAGTCTTGTTGGTATGGTCAAATAAGGTCAAAACTCCATTCTTGCCCATCACTGGTCCCACATCACACATTATTTCCATGTGTCAAGCTTATTTCAAGGTTTAGATTTTACATTTGTTCCTAAGTCATAATGTTAGATGGTGGTTAAGTCTCTTTTATGGTTTTTAGAGTCTAAGTCATAGGGTTAGAGTCTCATTTCCATCATCAAATAAAGCTCAACAACCTTGTTTTACACTTTATGGATCTCATATCATGTTTTGAAAGTCATGTGTTTAGCCATTTTGAAAAAAAATTTAAACTTGCTACGAATCCACATTTTCGTAGCGCAGACAATGTAAAAAACTAGTTTTGCGCTACGAAATCACTGAGGTAGCCTTTTTCAGTAGAAAAATTATTTTAAGTAGTCAATTTCCAAAAGGTCTCTTGAGAAACTGAAAGCATATTTTGGAAAACTCAAAGAGGTTTTTCTTCCTAACATACTAGAATACCAAAACCTCTTTCTGTTTATTCAAATGCATTTTGAGGTGGGAGGAATTTATGGTTGAACTTGCACTATGAAACTGCTGTAGGTGCAGTTTTTCACAAACAGACTTTTCCTGTTTAACACCTGCTTTTCAAAGACATATTTTGGGAAGTAGGAAAGGTATTTCAAAATACCAAGAGAGGTTTTTGTTCATAACGAATTGGTTCAAAGAGGTATCCTTCATTTTTTCAAAATAAATTTTGTATGAGAAGATACGATCTCTATCCCAACACCTATTTTTCAGCCAGAATAGAGCAAGGGACAGTCTCCTACTTTCTAGGAACAACAAAAGGATGAGTCATCAAGGGCCAGCTAGAAGGTTATGAGCACCATAAAATTCGACTTCATGTATTTTTAGGTGTCAAAGAATGCTTTAAATGTTTATATAAGGTTGTTGTAATCATAATAAGGAGTTACACTCCTAGTTGTATTAGGTCTCTAGGACTGCTAGTTAGCTGTCAAATGCATTTAAAGGTTTGTTTTATGGTTAGAATAGGTGTCACTGATGGAAAATTCGAATTCTGTTGATGAGGGATGATGGAATCGTAATTTTAAATGCTATATATGAAGCAAGAGGTCGAATTAGAAAAGGGTTGAAGACTTTTTGGCCTAGTTGCTGCTTTATGCTATGAACTATAATCAGTAATGCAGAGAGGTTTTTCTGAACAGATCTGAGTTCTCATGGGGTTAATGTTGTCTTGATTTATATGTTACTTTGAATCATTTGCAGTAGATCTCATTGCTATTACTTAGAATTCACACCTATTTGCTCTGACTTCTTTTAGAAATGAGATGATTGTGTCTTTTTGCTGTTTGTGAGTAAACAATCTTTGAACTACTAGCAACAAGTTTCATTACCATTACTCAGATTTCATAACCCTATTCTATGACTTCCTTTAGTAATGGAATTATTGTGTTTATGCAGTAGATCTCATTTCTATTACTCAGAATTCACAGCCATGTGCTCTGACTTCCTTTAGAAATGAGATGACTGTATCTTCTACATTTTGTTAGCAAACTATCTTTGAACTACTAGCAGTAAGTTTCGTTACTATTACTCTGAGTTCATAACCCTATGCTCTGACTTCCTTTAGTAATGGAATTATCATGATGACCTATTTCCTTGAGTGAATTATCTTTGTTTGAAATCCCCATTTGCCTCAGCTTTCATGTCAAGAAACCTTGCCACTGAATTTATTGACTTGTTGACTCCATAGCCCAATGGTAGCAAGCCTTCATCTTTTCAACCTACAAACACACAAAACCAAGATATAGTTAGCCATCTATATTATCATCAATCAATATCATTAATCCTTTGAGAGAGCCCTATCAGGCTGAGGAGGCTAAGCCTTAGCTAAAAGATTGGTTTGAGATAGTTACACTGAGATAGTTTGATCAGCAGCCTATCAGGGTCCTATTTTGGTGATAACATTTTGGTGCGTCTGCCGGGAGCCTGAAGTCTATTCATTCCTGAAATTAAGAAGCTGAACTTTTGAAGGTAGCAGGAGCTCAGACATCTTTTCGAGGCTGCAAATCTACCTTGGCGACTCCACACATCGAATAACAAATTGGAAGGTGACTCCACTGCTAGAAGATCAGTAGCTTGATGAAGTTCCAAGATGAGTTCCACTGCAAGAATGAATGCCAGATATGCTCCTATGAATCGGTCTCATATCCCTGGTTTTCCAAATCCTATGCCAAAGGTTGATTGGTTAGAGGATCTTCCAATATTCAAAGATGAAAAGAAAGACAATGTTGCTCTTCATTTGGTTAGGTTTCATATGCACGTACGCAATCTTAAGGTTCAGTTCCCTGAAGATTGTCTCATGAGGATGTTTATGAGCACTTTAGAAGGAAAAGCATGGTTGTGGTATAAAAGTTTGGAAAATGGTTCAATATGTTCTCTTGCTAATTTTCATGATGAATTCTATGAGATGTATAAAGAGTGTCATCCTTCCTTATTGCTGCTCAAAGATTGCTATAAACATTCTTTAAGTCTTATTCAGTATTTGGAGGATTGTTATGATGATGATGAATTTATGGATGAAGAAATTTTAGAGGCTCTTCATAACAATGCATTTCAACACCAATAAGAAGTACTGGAAGATAGATTTTATAACCCTCAGGCAGAGGAAAAGGTTGTTCATTTTTGTAATTCCTTGCAGTAGCTTGCGTCAAATAATGATCTTTATAATGAAGAAAATTACATTGTTTGTGGGCATCATGCAGAAAGGCAGTTGGATAGCACATCAAAGGGGTCTTGTGTGGTTGAGAATCAGTTGTCTAAATATTTAGAGTGTTATGATGATCATCAAAATAATCATGTCTTCTTTGACCCTATAAGTGAATGCATGGCAAAGCTTTGCACACCAGTATTTCATTTTTATTTGCATTTTGAAGATTAGGTACATTATAAGTTGATTTGGTCATCTCACTATCATGGTTATTTTGAGGTCAAATGCAGTCAAGAGCCTCCAATATCAGAAAGGACAATTGATTCGCTTTATTGGAAGTTTCATGTTCCTTGAGCTACAAGTGGAGATTGCAGCTGATAGGGTAGGTAGGAATGTGCAAATAAGCTCAAGGTAGGTTGACTGAACATCTATTTCAGTAGGTGCAGTTTGAATTCTTCTTACAAGAAATCATTCACGGCTTGAGGAGCAGATTGGGCAGAAGTTTAGAGTTTTATTCTAGAGAATGGATAGCGACACTGGAGCTACAAGTTCTTAGTGTACCACAGGGGCACACTATCCCAAGTGGAGCCACTGTTATCACTTAAGAAATGATTTCTAAATTTAGAGCATCAATTCTATTCCAAAGGATTGGTGTTAGTCTTGGTCTGGTCTTTCCATGGTTGCTTTAGTGTCTAAGGTCTAGAAAAGAGTCTTGTTGGTATGGTAAAATAAGGTCAACACTCCGTTCTTGCCCATCACTGGTCCCACATCACACATTATTTCCATGTTTCAAGCTTGTTTCAAGGTTTAGATTTTACATTTGTTCCTAAGTCATAATGTTAGATGGTGGTTAAGTCTCTTTTATGGTTTTTAGAGTCTAAGTCATAGGGTTAGAGTCTCATTTCCATCATCAAATAAAGCTCAACAACCTTGTTTTACACTTTATGGATCTCATATCATGTTTTGAAAGTCATGTGTTTAACCATTTTGAAATTTTTTTGAAACTTGCAATGAATCCATGTTTACGTAGTGCAGACAGTGTAAAAAACTAGTTTTGCGCTACGAAATCACTGAAGCAGCCTTTTTTCAGCAGAAAAATTATTTTAAGTAGTCAATTTCCAAAAGGTCTCTTGAGAAACTGAAAGCATATTTTGGAAAATTGAAAGAGGTTTTTCTTCCTAACATACTAGACTACCAAAAACTCTTTCCGTTTATTTAAATGCATTTTGAGGTGGGAGGAATTTATGGTTGAACTTGCGCTACGAAACTGTTGTAGGTGCAGTTTTTCACAAACAGACTTTTCCTATTTAACACCTGTTTTTCAAAGACATATTTTGGGCAGTAGGAAAGGTATTTCAAAAAACCAAGAGAGTTTTTTGTTCAGCACGAATTTGTTCAAAAAATATTCCTTCAGTTTTTCAAAATACATTTTGTATGAGAAGATACGAGCTTTGTCCCAACACCTATTTTTCAGCCAGAACAGAGCAAGGGACAGTCTCCTAGTTTCTAGGAACAACAAAAGGATGAGTCATCAAGGGCCAGCTGGAAGGTTATGAGCACCATAAAATTCGACTTCATGGAGTTTTAGGTGTCAAAGAATGCTTTAAATGTTTAGATAAGGTTGTTGTAATCATAATAAGGAGTTACACTCCTAGTTGTATTAGGTCTCTAGGACTACTAGTTAGTTGTCAAATGCATTTAAAGGTTTGTTTTATGGTTAGAATAGGTGTTACTGATGGAAAATTTAAATTTTCTTGATGAGGGATGATGGAATCCTAATTTTAAATGCTATATATGAAGCAAGAGGTCGAATTAGAAAAGGGTTGAAGACTTTTTGGCCTAGCTGCTGCTTTATGCTATGAACTATAATCAATAATGCAGAGAGGTTTTTCCGAATAGATCTGAGTTCTCATGGGGTTAATGTTGTCTTGATTTATATGTTACTTTGAATCATTTGTAATAGATCTCATTGCTATTACTTAGAATTCACAACTATGTGCTCTGACTTCTTTTAGAAATGAGATGACTATGTCTTTTTTCAATTTGTGAGTAAATAGTCTTTGAACTACTAGCAGCATGTTTCATTACCATTACTCAGATTTCATAACCCTATTCTCTGACTTCCTTTAGTAATGGAATTATTTTGTTTATGCAGTAGATCTCATTGCTATTACTCAGAATTCACAACCATGTGCTCTGACTTCCTTTAGAAATGAGATGACTGTATCTTCTACATTTTGTTTGTAAACTATCTTTGAACTACTAGCAGTAAGTTTCGTTACTATTACTCAGAATTCATAACCCTATGCTCTGAGTTCCTTTAGTAATGGAATTATTGTGATGACATATTTCCTTGAGTGAATTATCTTTGTTTGAAAACCCCATTTGCCTTAGCTTTCATGTCAAGAAACCTTGCCACTGAATTTATTGACTTGTTGACTCCATAGCCCAATGGTAGCAAGCCTTCATCTTTTCAACCTACAAACACACAAAACCAAGATAGAGTTAGCCATCTATATTACCATCAATCAATATCTTTAATCCTTTGAGAGATCCCTCTCAGGCTGAGGAGGCTAAGCCTTAGCTAAAATATTGGTTTGAAATAGTTACACTGAGATAGTCTGATCAGCAGCCTATCAGGGTCCTATTTTGGTGATAACAGGTAGCCTGGGCCATTTTTACCCCCTTGCATATGTTAGTCCTTTCAAATGGCATGTGCATTGGATTTGCTGCCAATAATCAAGCCGAATATGATGCAGTGACAGGTTTGTTAGTTGTTTCCGTCACTCATCGCATCCTTCATCTTCATGTTCATTTAGATTTGTTGCTACTTGTCATGCAATTGAATGGTGTTTATCATGCGCATAACCAAGTCCTATTTAGAAAATATCTACGAGTGAAGCTATTGGTACGCGAATTTGAAACCATTACTTTCAGTCATGTGCCTAGAGCCCAAAATCACTATTTAGATATCATTGCAAACAACATTCTAGACTGGCATTTATCACATGTTTACCATAGAGCACAACCATAAACAAAACAAATGGCGAACCATCATCATCATCTAAAATGCATAATCATATTATTTATCATATAAGTGTTTGGAGCCCCTAGCTGTAAATACATCCAGTACGCCCATACCATACTAGGGGGCACATATACCCCTACATCTCCTTATCATCCTTTGAAGGATCTCATTCTAAGATGCGCCGAGATTCTTGAATCCCTTTTTCTAGCACTCAGAACGAAATGGTGCTCCAAAAACTCCTCCTGCTAGGGGGCATCATTCCCACCTTTGCATACAAGACCTATCCCCTCCATCACATATGTTTGTGAGCAGTATTCCATGCTCAGGGACATGATTTTTTTTCCCCTGGCCATCTTCTCAATTAAGTCTCTGCTTAGATCCCACCAAATCTAGGTATGGTCGATTATCCTCCCATTCCTTGGATACTTTCTCCTACCTACCTCTCTGGTGATCCATATTCACTTCACATATCATAGATGTTTGATACCATATCTTTAAATATTCTACTATATGTCCACAAAGTTTTCATGTATCACTTAGTCAGTGAGAATGATTCTAGACTGCCTCTAGTAGTTCATTCTCGTTTTACTCTCCCATTGATTCCTCACCAGGAACCATCATTCAAAGAAGCATTAAGGCCATATTCAGATAAATAAGGCCACTTGCCTAAAAGTTGCAGATCATTACTCTGATGATCGGTTTGTCTGCTACGATCTCCAAAAGATTTAATGCCTTTTCCTCCTCTCCAAATTCACCATAGTTCACTTAGAAAATGAATCTAAATTGGAGAGAAACACCCTTTTATAGGAAAACCCAGATTTTTTATGTTGCAAAATGCAACCAAACCGTAGCTCTATTTGATGAACCATCAACACAATTGGAAAGCTGTCACCAAGCTCTAAAATGGTCTTCCTCAGTTTTTGATGATTTGGCACTTCACCCGGAAACCATTTTTCCAAGAAGGTTGCTTTGTCGTCTCTCAAAATTGAATTTCGTCATAAACTGACACTTGTACTTTGAGGCCCACCTCCTCTTAATACTTGTCTCCGCTAGATGATTCTTTCAGTTTTGTGGAGCCCTTCCTTGTTCAGCAGGGCTTCTTCGGTTGTTCTACCCTCCCTCCCACCCATTTTTTTAAGGGAAGGGGCTTTGTATCTCATGTACTCAAATATTATTGTATTCACTCCTGGCTCATGTTTTTCCAAAGGTATTATGTATATGGGGCACATTATATCCATTTTCTGGCTCTGTTATGCCAACATGTCATGTACCATTCAGTATGTACTTCATTGCTCAGTTTCATGTTTCTGGGTGAACCATTATTTTTGTACTAAGTTATCTCAACGAGTATGGGTATCCCTCCCCTGCCTCATTGAGGTCTGGTACCACAACATAAAAGGATACTTGCATTAGTCTCGCCCCCTCTGTCCCTATCCTCTTTCAATTCAGCTTCATTGGTCACTCTCTCTCTCTCCTCGACTCCCCTGTGTTGTCTAAGTTATTGTGGCTCTACAACATACTTCGGTCATACATTTTTATCCTAACACTCGTACATTGGGGGGAAATCTAATATCACCAAAAAATTAATCATCTAGCCTAATTTACTAGATGGATCGATGTACACCATGTAAAGCCAATATTACCATAGTAAAATTGCCTTGACTATGATAAATTACTTAATAAACCACCTTTGTTAAGTAATTTATAGCTAAACCCATGAAGAATAATTAAATAAATCACTATGTATTTGATTTTCTTTGAGGAATAATTAATTAAACAAATGTTTTATTATTATTCCTTGTCAAATTTGACCCAATCATGAAAAATAAATAGATAAATCATTATTTTTCTTATTCTTCCCTAAGAATAGCTAATTAATCACTAATTAATTATTATTCTTTGTTAAATTTGTCTAAATCCCTTAGGAATAATTAAATAAATCTTTATTTGTTTATTATTCGTTAAATAATTCCTTGAGACGATAAATAAATCATTTATTTGTTTATTATTTCTAAATAAAAGTTTAAATTCTTTTTCCCTCCTAAACAAATATAATAAAATATTCCAAGTGGTTATTCCAAGAATGGGATCAATAATATTTTATTATTGCTCATTATTTGATGATAAATCAATATTTTGTTATAAATAGAAGGGTTTTTCATTCATTATTCACTTTTGATTGTTTTCATTGTTGCACTCATTGTTGTAACTCTGATTATTTTCATTGTCACACACCATATATTTGCTAGATTTTCACATTACAGAGGAGAGAGATTCTACACATGTTGAAGACATTTGAGGGTAGCCAAGAACCGATCCCATAGAGGGGGACTAGTAACATTTATTTGTTCCCTTCACAGGTGTTATAATAAAATTATTCTTTACATATCTTATTTCCATTGGATGATTGGAGTTATTAATCTTTCTTTTTGTTGTTTAACTATTATTGTAGCATAGATTCGAACCTTGGCAGGTTTTGTTTCTATCAGTTGTTGAAGATCTACAATGTTTAGCAACCATTTATATTGTTGAGATTGTTTGTCATCCACAATCTTAAGTGGGTTCTTTTCATACATCTTTGAGAAGAAAACACTACAACATGCATGTTCTGACTCTAGGTCAGAACTCGACAATGGGAATGAAAAAGGGAAGTAGACCATTGACGCAGAGCCCAATGCCACTGTGGCCACCACCAAGATCTAGAGGAGGGGGATCACCTCTTCCACCCACATATGTGGGTGAAAGGTTCTCTGCTACAATTCATTGTCGATAGTGGGAGGCAAAAGAACCTCATTTCAGCAAGAGGTCGTGAAGCAGTTGGGCCTGCCAATGATAGCACATCTTTAGCCATACACCATTGGGTGGATTCACCAAGGACGAGATCTCTGCATTAGCCAGAAGTGTTACCTTACATTCAGCATCAATCCCTGCACGGATGAGGTATTGTGTGATGTTTCTCCTCTTGAGTTTTGTGATGTATTAAAAGGAAAACCATACTTGTGGAAGAAACTTGCTTTATATGAGTCTAGACCTCACTCTGTGATTATTACTTTGGGAAATAAGTTGTATAGGAAAATGGAGGTAGCCCCTCCTACCACTATCTCTTTGATCACTGCAAAGAAATGCAACAAGATCATTTCCCAGACAAGGAAATTTATTTTCCTTATGATTCACCCTCACGACAAGAAGAAGTTTGTGGTCACGGCTTCTAGACAGGACTCCTCTACACAGGAGCAGTAGATTAACAAGGTCGTGGAGGAGTAGAGGGAGATTTTCACCTCACGTACAGGGGTACCTATGCACTATCAGGTCAAGCACTCCATTGATCTAACCCCAGGCGTGCTACTACCCAATGGACCAATCTATCAATGCTCTGTTTTTCAGAAGGATGATATCAAGAGGCAGATTTAGGAGGTCTTTCAGAAAGATAACATTAAGCCAAGCTCATCACACTATGGGAGCATAATTGTATTGTTACAGAAGAAGGATGGGACCTAAAGACTCTGTTTTGACTATCAAGTGGTGAAGAAGATCACTCTCCGGAATAGGTACCTAATCCCATGGATTTATTACCTTCTGGACCAGCTCAAGCAGGTCAAATATTTCAGCAAGATTGACTTGAAGTTTGGTTGTCACCAGGTGCCTATCAGACCCAACGATATATGGAATACTTCCTTCAAATCCAAGGAGGGAATTTTCGAATGGTTGGTCATGCCTTTGAGGTTGATGAATGCCCCTGCAACCTTCATGAGATTGATGTACGACATATTGAAACCCTTCACCAATGAATTTGTGGTGGTGTATTTAGATGACATCTTGATCTTCAGCTAGAGTTGGGAAGAGCACCTCCACCATATTCGATGGGTCCTTCAAACCCTGCGACAACACAAGTTATGTGCCAATTTGGAGAAATGCACTTTTGGCATGACAGAGGTTCAATATCTGGGGTACATCATTAATGAGCAGGGTGTGCATGTGGACAAACCAAAGATACAAGTCACTCAGGTTCGGCCAACCCGAACCACTCTAACAGAGCTTTGCATCTTTCTAGGTCATTCCAATTTCTACCACAAGTTCATGCTGGGGTTCTCTTATATCACTTGGAATTTAAGTCAAGTTGCCAAGGGAGGAGAGAAAGCAAAGTATTTTTGGTTTTAAAACCAATAGAAGGTGTTTTCTAAGTTAAAGCATCGACTTTGCTCTACACTAGTGCTCACATTACCAAATTTGCAACAACCATTTGAGATTGAGACAGATGCCTCCGACTATGTTATTGGTGTAGTTCTTACTCAATAGGGGCATCAAGTGGCTTACCATAGTGAGATGCTTTCCGAAACAGTCTGAAAGTATCCCACTTATGAAAAGGAAATGTATTCCATTGTGAAGGTCTCTCGTCAATGGAAGCATTACATTATGGGGAAGAAAATAGTCATCCACACATACCACTGACCCATGCAATTCATACAAACACAAGGGAATTTGGAGAATGATCGCCATAAAAAATGGTGCACATACTTGCAACAATTACATTTGAACATTAAGTATAAGAAGGGAATCACCAATAATGTTGCAGACTTCTCGAGCTGACCACCAATCATGGTACTGAACACTGTGCTCAACTCTTGTGGGAACGAGACTTTAGGGTGGCCGCATCTTTACAATAGTGATCCAGAATTTAGTAGAACATACCAGACACTCCTACAAGGTAAGAAAGTTCTAAATTTTCACCTCTAGGATGCACTGTTATACCACCTAGGACACATCTATGTTTCTTCAAGGGAGCGTGCCAAGATGACTTGGGAGGCGCACTACAATCGGGTCACTGGACACTTTGGAGTAGAGAAAATAGTGGCAGTATTGTAGAAGTATTTTTATTGGCCAAGCCTTTCTCAAGATGTTTGAAGGTACATTAAATCCTGCATTGCTTGCTCCATTGTGAAACCAATCATCAATAAACAAGGCCTATATACTCCTCTGCCTACTCCTAGTTGACACTAGGGATCTATCTCCATTGATTACATGTTAGGCCTCCATTCTACTAAGCATGATAATGAATCTGTTTTCATTGTCGTCGATAGATTCTCTAAGATGGCCATTATGGCATCATGTAAGAATAGTATCACAATAGAGGCCACCGCTAAGCTCTTCTTTGAAAGAGCGTGGGTACACTTTGGGATCCCATAGTTTGTTGTCTCTAATTGGGATATCAGATTCCTACGTGAATTTTGGTCAAGTCTCTGGTTGATGATGGATACTAAACTCACTAAGTCTGTGGCTTTCCAACCCCAAACTAATGGCCAAAAAGAAGTTGTGGACAAGATGATCACACACATTCTATGCATGTACAACTCGAAGCATCCACACACATGGGATGAAAGCCTCCCATATATCTAGCATAGCTATAATAAAGATCTCCACGGATCAACGGGCCATGACCCCTTACATATAGTGGTGTAATTTTATTCATTATGTCCCATTAATGTCGCCATACCATTTTCAACTACAGAGGCTGATTAGGCTCATGTCCAGTCGTAAACCAATATGGATAGCAGCTTCATTGAGCATATTCCAACACATCCACCAGCGAGTCCATAATATATTGGATAGATCTAATGCTGCATACAAGCAACGCCATGATCATCATTCAGTGTCGCACAAGTTCCGGGTGGGTGAAAAAGTTTGGCTGCATTTGTAGAAGGAGCGCCTCGCTGGACCCCATGGAAATCATTGCCTTCTCTAATATGTACCATACACCATCACCAAGGCTATAGGGGAAAATGCCTTCGAGCTCAACATTCCATTTTTCCTTGGTCTGCACCCATTATTCAATGTAGACCACCTTGATCCATACTTTCCACCATTGTTGGACACATCTAACATTATAGCTAAACCCAGATTGCCTGGAACATGCCACAACTAATCATACCATGTACACACATATTGAGAACACTCACAAGTAGGATATACAACTATATTGGGTTATCAAAGCTGGCCAACTCTTGCACCAAGGCAAGTGGCTCACCAAGGACCAATTTCAGCAGAAGCTTCCCCATCTCATGGAGGCACTCAATGCAATGGGGACCATTGCTTCCTAATGGGGGAGGACTAATCCAGGTGGATAGTGGTGGCCACCCACCTATTCCACTTGGACCACCAACAACATCTCTTTCAACTTTTCATTCTCCTTAATTGCAGCATAGTTTACTATTTTTGGTGGTATTTTGGTTCCTAACTTTTAGAGCTATTTTGAGGCCCTAAACGACATTTTTAGGGAAAACAAAGAGATCAAAAAGGTACCAAACCAACCAACCTATTTCTTTTTCGCCTCCTCTTTGAAATATTTTAAATGAGGTATTGTGATAGCCAAACTAAGATCATATGCCAAACTTATCACCCGAGGGAGTTAATGTATGAATTTACGCAAACGGGGCCCACAGTTTTGGTGATTCATCTCCTAGGTTTAGGTTTTTGGATGTTTACAATTTTCCATTGTTTCTTAATAATAAATAGGCCTTTGAGCCTCATTGTAAATAGTATAGAGGAATGTAGTTGCCACATCTCTTCTCAGAGATAAGATACCATCGCTTCAGCTAGTTTATTTCCATTCTGTTTGTAATCATATTTAAGTATTATGATATTAACGAAATGAATTGTTATTTCACTGGAATTTCTGTATTTATGGTTATATTGTAATTTGTTGTGTTCTTGTTTAATTTTGGATCAATGGTATCAAAGGGTTCTACTCTTTCTTTGCTTTTTCTTTGCATTTCCCTAATGAGGTCAGGGTATAAAGAGTTACGGATCGATCTAGTTGAACCTTTTCAAGACCAGCCTCACAAACTCCAATGGCGTCCCATTACAGAAGAAAAGAAAGATGAGATGGTAGGAGATCCTATCAAAATATTGCACAAGAAATCCCTTGAACGATAGAGGAAGACAATGATGGATGAATTTTCCCAGATCCTTCGGCTGCTACCCACAAGCGATGCATTTTCATCCAGCAGCCACTCTAGAGGTGCCACTCCTTTTAAGGTACAAGTTAACTTCGATATTCCCATATTTGAGGGCTAGATAGGTGCAAGCATTCTTGATAAATGGTTGAATCTGTTGGAAGGATATTTTTCATTTCATGACTTTTCTAATCGAGAAAATATTACTTTTTCACTTTTGAAAACTCCCCCACACATCAAGGATTGTAGGGAAACCTACTGTGAACAAAAGGACGATAGAGAAAAAGGAACAATATTGCCCTGTGATTTTTTCCAATATGCCATCAAGGAACAATATTACCCTTTTGAGAGCTGTGAAGATAAATACATAAAATGGATCATGCTAAGACATGGAAGAGACCAAGATGTGTCAGAGTTCACAAATGTTTTCCATACCCTCCACACAAAGATGGGTATTAAGGATTCTAAGTGGAATTTGGTACTCAAGTACCGCGGTGATATAATAATAATAATAATAAGCAAGTACATTAAGGATCCTAGACATATCCTTGCTCAACACGTCATACCGATACACTGTCAGGATTGAGAAACATTTTAAATAGAATAAGCAAGACTTTGGATTTGTGAATCTGAAGCAAGGAAAAGGTGCCCCCAAACCATAGAGCCAAGGTCAAATCCAAGGTAGGACAACCCTCCAAAGCCGAAGTTAGAGAACAACACATGAAGACAAAGAAGGATGCATGAATTTGGTGTGAGTTCAGTAAGAGCTCCACTCACAACACAAGTGAGGGCCAGTCCAAGTAGTCACTAATGGCCAAGTTGAAGGCTTCTGAATCATACAGATGTTCTGACTCTGAGTCAAAACCCGACAATGGGAATAACAAAGGGAGGCATACGTTGATGCAAAGCCCAGTGGCACCATGTCCACTAGCAAGATCTAGAAGAATGAGCCTGAAGATCCAGAGGAGGGTGAAAGCCTCTTCCACTCATAGATGTGGGTGAAAGTTTCTTCGTTGAAGTTCATTTTTGACAGCGAGAGTGAAAAGGACCTCATTTTAGTAGAGGTTGTGAAGTGGTTGGGCATACCAATGATAGCACATCTGCATACGTAAACCATTGGGTCGCTTCACAGAGGATGAGAGCTTTGTGTCTTCCTGCAGTGCCACCTTCCCTAGAGTGTCAAGCCCTTCACGAATGAGGTACTGTGTGATGTTTCTCCTCTTGAAGTTTTTGATGTATTAATAGGATAACCACACTTGTGGTAGAAACATGTTGTATATGAGTTTAGACCTCACTCTGTGATTATTAATTTGTGTAATAAGTTGTATAGGATACCAGAGGTAGTCCCACCTACCACCATCTCATTGATAACTACAAACCAATGTAGTAAGATCATTTCCTAGACTGAGAAATTTGTTTTCCTTATGATTCAACCTCAGGGAAAGAAGAAGGTTGTGGTCACAGCTTATAGACAGGGATCCTCAGCATAGCAGTAGTAGATGGACAAATTCATGGAGGAGTACAGGGACATTTTTGCCTCAACTACAAGGGTACCCATCACTGTCAGGTCAAGCACTCCATCGATCTGAACCCAGGTACGTCACTACCCAATGGACCAATCTATCGATGCTTTGTTCTAGAGAACGATGATATCAAGAGGCATATTCAAGAGTTGTTGCAGAAAGTGCACATCAGGCCAAGCTCATTACCCTGTGGGAGCCTGATTGTATATTTACAGAACAAGGACGGGATCTGGAGACTCTGTATTGACTATCAGGTGTTGAACAAGATCTCTCTGGAATAGCTACCCAATCCCATGGATTTATGACCTTATGTACCAGTTCAAGGGGGGTAATTATTTTAGCAAGATTGACTTGAAGTCTAGCTATCACCAAGTTCCTATCAAATGCTCTGATGTGTAGAAGACTTCCTTCAAATCCAAGGAGGGTATTTTCAAATGGTTGATCATGCCTTTTAGGTTGATGAACTCCCCCGAAACCTTCATGATATTGATGGATGACATCTTGCGACCCTACACCAATGCATTTTTGGTGGTGTATTTAGATGTCATCTTGATCTTCAACCATAGTTGGGAAGAGTATCTCCACCATATGCGACAGGTCCTTCAAACCCTATGACAACACAAACTATGTGCCAATTTGGAGAAATTCAATTTTGGCAAGACTAAGGTTCAATATCTGGTGTACATGATTGAGTAGAAGGTTGTGCATGTGGACCCATCCAAGGTAAAAATCATTCAAGATTAGCCAGCCCCAAGAAATATAACAGAGCTCCGCAACTTTCTAGGTCCTGCCAATTTCTACTGCAGGTTTGTATTGGGATTCTCTCATATCACTTGGCCTTTAAGTCAAGTCACCAAGGGCAGAGGGAAATAAAAGTTTTTATGGTCTGAAACCCAACAAAAGTCATTTTCTAAGTTGAAGCATCGCCTCTTCTCTGCGCTAGTGATCACATTACCACACCTGCAACAACCATTTGAGATTGAGAGAGATGCCTCTGACTATGATATTGGTGTAGCTCTTACTCAGCAGGAGCATCCAGTGGCTTACCACAGTGAGACAATTTCAGACATAGTCTGAAAGTATCCCACTTACAAAAAATAAATGTATTCCATTGTGTAGTCTTGTCATCAATGGAAGAATTACATTCTGGGGAAGGAAATGGTCATCCACACAAAACACCAACCCCTGTAGTTCATATAGAGATAAGGGAAGTTGCAGAATGATGGCCATCAAAAATGGTCCACATACCTGAAAAAATTCCATTTAAAAATTAAGTACAAGAAGGACAACAACAATAATATTCAAGACTGCCTCAGCTGACCACCAATCATGGCATTGATCACTATGCTCGACACCTATGGGCATGAGAATTTAGGGTGGCCGCATCATTATGAGAGTGATCTAGAATTCAGCAGCCCAAACCAGACACTATTGGAAGGTAAGAAAGTTCCAAATTTTCACCTTCAGAATGCATTTCTATGCCACCTGGTACACTTTTTTGTTCCTTCAAGCAAGTGTGCCAAGATGATTTGGGAGGCAAACTATTGTTGGGTTGCTAGACATTTCAGAGTAGAGAAAATAGTGGCAATACTGCAAAAGTATTTTTATTGGCCGGAACTTCGTCAAGATGTTGGGAGGTACATTAAATCATGCATTGTGCATGCCATTGTAAAACCAACCATCAAGAATAAAGGCTTATATTCTCCTCTTCCTACTCCTAGTCGACCTTGGGAATCGATGTCTATGGATTACATGTCAAGCCTTCCTTCTACTAAGCACAAAAATGACTTTGTTTTCATGGTCATCAACATATTATTTAAGATGGCCATTATGGTGTCCTACAAGAAGTGTATGACAACAAAGGTCACTGCTAAGCTCTTCTTTGAGCGAGTGTGGGTACACTTTGGGATCCCACAGTCCATTGTCTCTGATTGGGATAGCAGATTCCTAATTGCATTTTTTTCAAGTCTCTAGTTAATATTGGATACCAAACTCACTAAGTCCGCAGCTTTCCTCCCCAAACTGATGGCCAAATAGAAGTCGTCAACAGGATGATTGTACACATTCTAACTAGGGAAAATTTTAAGGATGGAAATTTATCTTAAATTTTAGAAACCTTGGCGAATCCTAATAGTCCATAATATGAAATCTATAAAATGTTTGGAGATATTTTTGTAAAAATATTCAAATTTATAATATTTTTATATAGTCTATATATAATTTTTTGGTGATTTTTAGGGTAAAATAATTTCATTCTATAAAATTTAGGCGAATCAATTTTACAAAAAAATGGAAATTAGTGAATCTTTTTTTTGCAAAAAGTATAGAAAATTAGCCCATGGGCGAATATTAGCCCCTAAAATTTTCCCTGATTCTAACCATGTACAACCTGAACCATCCATGCACATGGGATAAAAGCCTCCCCTATGTCTAGCTCAGTTAAAAAAGAGCTCTCCCCAACTCAACAGGGCATAACCCCTTTCACGTAGGGTTGGGATTTCAGCCATTATGTCCCATTGATGTGGTCATACCATTTGCTGATAATTAGGTAGGTTTGGCTCATTTCTAGTCTGAAACCAACAAGGCTAACAGTTTCATTGAAGGTGTTCAACACATCCACCACAAGTTCCATGATATATTAGATAGAGCCAATGCTAAGTACAAGAAATGCCATGATTAGCATCAGGTGTTGTACAAATTCCATCTGGTTGACAAAGTTTGGTTACATTTGCAAAAGGAGCACCTTGATGGACCCCACCGCAAGCTTCATCCACTCTGATATGCGCCATACACCATCACCAAGGTTGTATGGGAAAATTCCATCAAGCTTAGTATTCCACTGTTCCTTGGTCTGCATCCATTTTTCAATGTAGACCACCTTTGGCCATACTTTCCACCATTGTTGGACACATCCGATATTGCAGAACAACTCACACCAACAAAGTTAAACCCATCATGCATGGAACATGACACAACTGATCAAATCATGGACACACAAATCAAGAACACTTGCTAGTAGGAGATTTGACTATATTGGGTTATCAAAGTTGGGTAACTCTTGCAACAAGGCAACTGGCTCACCAAGGACCATGTTCAGCAAAGGTTCCCCATCTCATGGAGGCACTCAATGCAATGGGTATTGTTATCACAAAATCAACCCCCGATAGGCTACTAATTAGGTGGACCTTGAGTAATGCTTTCAAACCAACTTTTGGCTGAGGCTTAGCCTCCTCAGCTTGAGAGGGCTCTCTCAAATGGTTAATGATATTGATTTAAGATATGGATAGATGGCTAACTCTATGGTTTGGGATTTTATATGTTTATAGGTTGAAATATGGAGACTTCCTACCATTGGGCTATGGAGTCAGTGACAGATACAAGGATAAAAAATAGCTCTTCTTATAAAATTTAGGCTTGTATATAATTCAATGAAAGAGTGACACATTCAGGAAAGTCTCAATAACTTGAAGTTCATAGGAGTCAGAGCATGTGAGCATGAATTCTAAGTAATGATACATCAAGGTATTCAAAAGGAAAGAAATTAAAGTTATTGATCAGAGTTTAATACCTAAAGGAAGTCAGTGCATGAGTAACCATGAATTCTAAGTAATAAGTATTAAAACATTGAAGAAAAACATCCAAAGATAGTACCCAAGAACTCAATTCACCATAGTTTAACACTTAAAGGAAGTCAGAGCATGTTCCTCCATGAATTCTGAGTAATAAGCATTAAGACTATGGAAGTAAAACATATCAAAGATAAAATATAAAGCTCACTGAAGTACACTGAGAATCTCAGCTTCAGAAAAGTCCAACTGCTTCTGTATATATCAGTCCCTGCACAGCATTTACAAAAGTAGTCATTTTCTATAACATTTTCCAACCCTTGTTACATTAGATTTTCTCCAATATATAGAGTTCATTACAAGACTTAGATTCCTCCTCCAGCATGAGGGGAATTCGAATTCCTCCTAATTTTACACCTATTGACACTTAAAACAAATATTACAACTACCTGTTAACTAGCAGTCCTAGTGACCTAATACAACTAGGAGTGTAACTCCTTATTATGACTAAACCACCTCAACTAAACATTAAATTCATTCTTTGACAATTGTAACCTCATGAAGTCGAATTTTATGAAGCCTCCCATGTTATCACCTGACTGCTGATGACAAACCCTAGAAATTAGGGAACATGTTTCCCTGTTTTTAGGTTTAGGATTCTTGAAAGTTGGCACATGGGACAAAGCCTTAATCTCTTCATCCATGACAAATTTTATGAAACTAAAGGATTTTTTTGTAGTCCATGTTTTCTATAACAAAAACCTCTCCTGGTTTCTTAAAACACTTCTCCAGCTATCCAGAATCTGTCCTTGAAAGACATGTGTAAAATAGGAAAAATCTGTTCTCTGAAATTAGGGTTTCAAAGAAATCTTAGTATCTCCCAACTGAAAACACTTATGAAGAAAGTGAGATAGGTTATCGTAGTTGGGGAGTTGATGAAAAAAATCTCCTTCAAAATTCCAAAATACCTTTTCCTGTGACCACAAACTATCTTTGAATATCAGGTGCAAACTAGCAAATTCTGGTTTGTGAAAAACTGCACCTACAGCAGTTTCATAACGCAAGTTTAACCATAAATTCCTCCCACCTCAGAACGAATTTGAAGAAACTGAAAGCGGTTTTTACAGTTTAGTATGTTAAGAAGAAAACAATCTTTCGGTTTTTGAAATTGATTTCTCAGTTGCTCAAGAGACCTTCTGGAAGTTGACTAGTAAAAGCAGAAAACATAGATTTTTATGCTGAAACAGGCTGCTTCAGGGGTTTCGTAGCATGCTACGAAAACTCCTAGTTCAGAATCCCCAATTTCATAGCGCAACTAGTGCAAATTCTGGTTTTTACGCTATGAAAACACCTAGAGTGAGTTTTTCACTACGAAAACCTTGACACAAGTTTGACACATGGAATTTTAGGTAATGTGGCACCAGTGATGGGCAAGAACGGAGTGTTGACCCTATTTGACCATACCAACAAGATTCCTTTCTAAATCTTAGACAGTAAAGCGACCATGGAAAGACTAGACCAAGACTAACACCAACCCTTTGGAATCTTAGTGATGTCAAAACACATGGTGAGGCTTTTAGGACATGGAATGAGGCTGTGAAACTTTTTTTTTTGGAAGAGAGAATGACACTTATTGAGATGAGATGACTCAAAACCTATAAGACTATGACTAGAAACAAGGAAAACTTTCCAAAGCTTAGAAACAAAAATTTTAGGGTGATAATAGTTGCTCCACTAGGGATAGTGTGCCCTTGTGGTATACTAAGAAATTTTAGCTCCAGTGCCACTATCCATCTTTTAGAATAAAACTCTGAACTTCTGCCTAATTTGCTCCTCAAACCTTTAATGATTTCTAAAAGAAGAATTCAATATTGCACCTACCGTAACAGATGCACAATCAACCTTCCCTGAGCTTATTTGCACATTCCTACCTACCCTATCAGCTGCAATCTCCACTTGTAGCTCAAGGAACATGAAACTTCCAGTAAATCCAGTCGTTGATCTGATCTGACACTTGAATCTCTTGAATATGCTTGAAGCAAAAATAAACCAGATACTGAAATAACCAAGGTGGCATGAGTTGTAACTGTTCTTCAAGATGAAAATATAACTGGAAGCCTAAACAGTAATTATTTTCCATGTAGTCAACTATAGGGTCAAAAAAAACATGGTTAGATTGATGATTCTCATAATATTCTATATCTTCAAACAACTGATCCTCAGCTACACAACATTTATTTGATATGCTATCCAACTGCTTTTCTGAATGATTCCCACAAACAATGTAATTTTCCTCATTATTATGATCATTCTTTGATGTAAGCTGCTGCAAGGAATTACAAAAATGAACAACCTTTTCCTCTGCCTGAGGGTTATAAAAAATTTCTTCTAGCATTTCTTCTTGGTGTTTGTAATCATTTTCATACTCTTTATGATCAAAAGACTGGCAAGTTTGCTGCATCTCTACATCAATCTTGGAGGATGTAATATGATTTTCATAAGTAAACCCCTGCTGATTTTCATGTTGCATTTCATGGGATGTTATACTTTCTTCTTGGTGTTGAAATGTATTGTTATGAAGAGCCTCTAAAATTTCTTCATCCATAAACTCATCATCATCATAACAATCCTCCAAATATTGAATAAAACTCATAGAATGTTGTTATGAAACCAGCTCAAGAAAAGATAGAAAAGATAGATCAACACCTTAGAATTCAGCCTCTTCGAGGGGGAAACCTCCTTTACATTACATAAATGAACAATTCTTGGATGATTCAAATGACAAAACCTCCTTTCTATATATAGGAGTCTAAGGAGTCACAATATAAAATAGCCGACCTAACAATAATAATATAAAGCCACAAAAATAACAATAGAGGGATTCTATGGGGCACATAAATAACAATATGGGGGTAATAGGGGCACAACAATATAAATAAGGGGTATAACTACAATAGTAATGGGGTAATCACTAGTATTATAGGGACCCAACATGCCCCTCTCCTTCAAAAAAGTGTTGTCCTCAATGCTTGAGTAGTTCTGGATACTTCTGCATAAAATTCTCATCCTCCCATGTGGAATCTTCAGCGGATAAGTTCTTCCACTTGATAAGATACTCTGAAATTGATCGATTTCGTAGCTGTCGAGTTCTTGTTTCTGTGACTGCTTCTGGTTCCAATATAATTTTTCCTTCCTCGTCAAGTTCTGGCAATATTGTTTGAATTGGGAGCTTGTCGCCTATAACCTTCTTTAAACATGAAACATGGAAAACTGGGTGCAATCGAGAAGCTGCAGGAAGCTCCAATTTGTATGCCATAGTACCAATCTTTTGCAACACCTTGTACGGACCATAATACTTTGGTGATAATTTATTATCCTTCTTAGCTTGCTTTAGGGACATTTGCTTATATGGTTGTAGCCGTAGGAATACCCAATCACCTACATCAAAACTTCTTTCACTGCGATGTTGATCTGCCTGTTGTTTCATTCTATTTTGTGCCAACACGAGGTTATCCTTTAAGAGTTGGAGGACTTGTTGTTGATGTTCGATGTGATGTTCCACTGCCTGAACCTTAGAATTTTCTCTTAAATATGATGTGATGGATGGTGGTTGATACCCATAAAGTGCCATAAATGGGGTCATTTTTGTTGTTGTATGGAAGGAAGTGTTATACCACCATTCAGCCAGAGGCAACCATTTGACCCATTGTGTCTGTTTATCAGATACAAAGCAACGAAGATATCCTTCCAAACATTTGTTTACTATCTCAGTTTGCCCATCAGATTGAGGATGATAAGATGAGCTATGAGCTAACTGAGTACCAAGACAAGAAAATAATTCTGTCCAAAAATTTCCAGTGAAAATGGGATCTCTGTCACTTACAATAATCTTTGGGTTTCCATGTAGCTTTTGAACTGTTTCCATAAATGCAGTAGAAACTGTACTGGCTTTAAATGGATGTGATAATGCACAAAAGTGTGCATACTTGGTAAGTCTGTCAACTACCACCATGATGACACTCTTTCCCTCAGACTTGGGTAAACCTGTGATAAAATCCATTGAAACCTCCTCCCAACGTTGGCTTGGAATGGATAAAGGTTGTAATAGACCCGGTGTCTTAATTGTTTCAACTTTATTTTGTTGGCAAACCAAACATTCCGCCACAAACTTTTGAATATCTGATTTAAGGCCATCCCAAAAAAATTCCTTCTTAACCCTGTGGTAAGTTTTTAAAAATCCTGAGTGCCCTCCTAAGGGAGAAGTGTGCAATTCCATAAGAATCTTTTGTTTTAGCTGGGAATTCTTACAGAGGTATAAGCGATCTTTGTACCATAACGAATCATTTTCCAGCTAAATGTATCAGAAGTACTGGAATCTTGTTGTAGCTTTCGAATAAGTGCCCACACTTCTTCGTCATTCTTCCATTCCTCCCTTGCTTCGTTTATCCAATCTGGTTGGATAATAGAAATGGCACACAACAATGCTTCCACATCCTCATCCTTTCTTGAGAGTGCATCTGCCACCACATTTTGCTTCCCTTTTTTGTAGATGATTTCAAAGTCATAACCCAACATCTTTGTGACCCACTTTTGTTGCTCTTCAGAGGATAATCTTTGTTCTAAAAAGTATTTAAGGCTATCATGATCCGTTTTTACCTTGAAGTGTCTTCCCATTAGGTAGGGTCGCCATTTCTTAAGTGCATGGAGTATTGCCAACATTTCCTTCTCATAAATAGCTTTGCTTAAAAACTTTCCCTTGATTGGACGACTTTCAAAAGCAATGGGTCTTTCATCTTGCATTAGAACAACACCAATTCCATTTCCTGAAGCATCACATTCCACAATAAAGGTTTTTGTGAAGTCCGGTGTAGCTAAGACCGGTGCTTGGCACATTGCCTCTTTAAGATGTTCAAAGGCCTTTGTTGCTTCCGGAGTCCATGAAAATGAATCTTTCTTCAATAATGTTGTTAGAGGTGCTGCTATTCTCCCATAATTCTTAACAAACTTGCGATAATACCCTGTCAACCCAAGAAATCCTCGCAGATGCTTTATGGATGTGGGGATTTTCCATTCCTTAATGGCTTTAATTTTGCTAGGGTCTACCTTAACTCCTTCATGAGATACAATATGACCCAAATATTCCACCTCCTGGACTCCAAAGAAACATTTGGATCTTTTTGCATATAATTGTTTCTCCTCCAATAGTTGTAGCACCCTGTCAACATGTTCAACATGATCCTTCCAAGACTTGTTGTAGATTAGTATATCATCAAAAAATACTAACACAAATTTTCTAAGGAATGGTTTGAAAATTGAATTCATCAAACCTTGAAATGTTGAAGGTGCATTGGTAAGGCCAAAAGGCATGACCAAAAATTCATAATGACCCTCATGAGTTCTAAATGCCGTTTTCGGAATGTCTTCAATCTTCATTCTGATTTGATGATATCCCGAACGAAGATCCAACTTGGTGAAGTAAATTGATCCATGCAATTCATCCAGTAATTCATCAATGACAGGAATGGGGAACTTATCTTTAATAGTGAGCTTGTTGAGCTCCCTATAATCCGGACACATGCGCCATGATCCATCCTTCTTGTGCACCAATACTACTGGAGCTGAGAAAGAACTTTGACTCGGTTGAATTATACCAGCCTCTAGCATTTCTGCAACCATACGTTCAATTTCACTTTTTTGGACATAGGGATATCTGTACGGCCTGATGTTTGGAGGAACACTTCCTGGAATCAGATGAATAGCATGATCATGATCACGCATAGGTGGGAGACCTTTGGGAGTCTCAAATACCTTGGAATGATTGTCCAGGACTTTTTGGAGATCTGGAGAAATAGATGATTCCAATGTGGAAACATCTAGCGAACATAATTGTGCAATTACACCTCTTTGCTCCTTTTTTAGAAGCTTTGTCATGCCATTAGAGCTGATTATCTTTCCTGGTTTCCCTGCAATACCCCTTAATTCAACTTCCTTTCCTTCCGTAGAAAATTTGATGAAAAGTTCTTGAAAATTAAAAGCTATTGTACCCAAGGATTGTAGCCATTGGACTCCTAGTACAACATCAGCACCTCCCATTGGAATGGAAAGCATTGGGCTAGTCAATACATATTCTCCCATGGATAGCTTGATATTATGGCACTTTCCAGAGCAATTTATTGTTCCTCCATTTGCAATCATCACTTGACACTCTGGTGCTGGATATAGGAAGCAATTCAATTCTTTTGCTACCCTACAATGAATAAAATTGTGGGTGCTTCCTGAATCAATCAACACTATTACCTTTTTCTTCTTGATTTGTCCTTCTATCTTGATGGTTTGAGGAGTGGTAATTCCCGCCAATGCATTACAAGATATGGTCGGATTTATTTGTTCTTCATCTAGGCTTTGTTCCTGGAATATATCCTCTTCTTTTGACCTTTCTTGCTCCTTTTCTTCTTCCTCTTCACAATCTATGTAGAATAATTTCTTCTCAGCACACTTATGACCTTTTGTGTATTTGCTATCACAATTGTAACAAAGCCCTTTTGCTCTTTTTTCTTCCAATTGTTGTGGTGTCAACCTTGTAGGTTGTGGAAGACTAGGGGCAACAACACTTCCGTCTTTATAGTTGTGAGTGGTATGCTTCCTAGTTGCCATAATTTTGCTTTCCATTTTTCTTGCTAACCTGAATGCCTTCTCTAATGAATCAGGTTCCCAAAGGCGAACATCATGTTGGATATTATCCTTTAAAGACCCTATGAACACATCAATCCTATGCTCCTCTGGAATATCTTTTACCCTTATGTTCAATTTTTGGAACTCCTCAATGTGCTCCATTATTGAACCCTTTTGTTTGAGACTTATCAATTGGCTAAAAAAAGTGTTGCTTTTTGTATCCTCATAATGTGCTATCAATTCTTCCGTAAAAATTGCCCAAGTGATAAATTTTTTACGAGAACAAAGCCATTGATACCATACAAACTGATTTGGTTCCAAATATACAGTTTCCATACGTACCTTTTGTGTGTTTTGCACATTATTGAGATCGAAGAATTGCTCCATCTGTAATATCCATGTGGCGGGATCCTTGCCATCAAACTTCCTCATATCGATTTTTGGAATATGGTGATTCTTCGATCCAACATTAGCGTCTATGGAATCATGATTAACATTTCTTTTGTTCTCATCATGAGTTTCCTTTACTACCTTTTCACCATTAGTAAGTATTTCTTGTAGAAAATTTGTCAAATCTGTCTTCAAGTCTGTCATGCCTGTCTTCAAATTTGTGTTCAAATCTATCTTCAAATTGTCCATCTTAGCTTCCATGCCATTCATCTTAGCTTCCACGCCATTTATCTTAGCATCTGTTAACTTTTGTGAGCGTGACATTTGTTGCACTTGTTCTTGTAATTTTGATATATCATGTAGCATTTCTTCCTCTTCTTCATGAGTCATGCTAGAGCTTTCAGGTTCCTTACTAGGTGTTTGCATTTTCTTTCCTCGGGGCATCAGTTACTGATAATAATTCTCTACTATGCCCTTTGAATTCCTTCAAAATAAATTTTCAAACCAAGCTTAAGCAAAAATTTAAAAAAATCTACACACCTTTTTTCACTTTGTAGGAGCTCGATATTGCCTCTGATGTATCTCTGTACTTTCCAATCATCTAGTTTTGATCTTGTGACCTGTAGTATCTCTCTGTGTCCTCTTTCCAATGCCACTAGTCTGATCCAAATTGGATTCTCCAAGAAAGTGTTATGCACAATCTCCCACAGTGACTTGATTATAGACTAGTTCAGTAGAGTAAACTTGTACGACATGCCACGAATCACTGTTTCGACCTTTGGATCTTAAAAACACCCACAAGCAACTATAGTCCGTCCTAGTTTTGTACCTTCTTATGAAACTTCAATCCAATCCTCAGAGAGAAAGTTATGACGATTTTCCCCAGGTCACCTGTTTTGAATGTAATTCAGGAGTCTGCAAAAAGACCAACTTCCTCATATCATATCTCCGCAAATATCGTGAAAAAAGCTCTGAAAATTAGACCCAGGGTTCAGCGTGATTTCTTCTCAAATGGGTTTTTTTGCGACTTCTGAAACATCACAGAAAAAGAGTTACAGCGAAAATGCCACGATGACCTGTTTGGAGCAGCGAAACCCTAGAATCCAAAGCTCTGATACCAAATGTTATGAAACCAGCTGAAGAAAAGATAGAAAAGATAGATCAACGCCTTAGAATTCAGCCTCCTCGAGTGGGGCAACCTCCTTTACATTACATAAATGAACAATTCTTGGATGCTCCAAATGACAAAACCTCATTTCTATATATAGGAGTCTAAGGAGTCACAATATAAAATAGTCGACCTAACAATAATAATATAAAGCCACAAAAATAACAATAGAGGGATTCTATGGGACACAGAAATAACAATATGGGGGTAATAGGGGCACAACAATATAAATAAGGGGTATAACTATAATAGTAATGGGGTAATCACTAGTATTATAGGGACCCAACAAATGTTTACAACAATCTTTGACTAGCAATAAGGAGGGATGACACTCTTTATACATGTCATAGAATACATCATGGAAATCAGCAAGAGAATATAATGAACCATTTTCCAAGCTTATATACCAAGACCATGCTTTTCCTTATAAAGTGGTCATAAACATCCTCATGAGACAATCTTCAAGGAACTGAACCTTAAGACTGTGTACATGCATATGGAACCTAACCAAATGAAGAGCAACATTGTCTTTCTTTTCATCTTTGAATATTAGAAGATCATCTAACCAATAAACCTTTGGCATAGGATTTGGAAAACCAGGGATATGAGACCGATTCATAGGGGCATACCTGGCATTCATTCTTGCAATGGAACTCATTTTGAAACTTCATCAAGCTACTGATCTTCTAGCAGTGGAGTCACCTTCCAATTTTTTATTTGATGTGTGGAGTCACCAAGGTATTTTTGCAGCATCGAAAAGATGTCTAAGCTCCTGCTACCTTCATAAGTTTAGCTTCTTGATTTCGAGAATGAATAGACTTCAGGCTCCCGACAGACGCACCAAAATGTTATCACAAAATCAACCCCTGATAGGCTGTTAATCAGTTGGACCTTGAGTAATTCTTTCAAACCAACTTTTGGTTGAGGCTTAGCCGCCTCAGCCTGAGAGGGCTCTCTCAAAGGGTTAATGATATTGATTTAAGATATGGATACATGGCTAACTCTATGGTTTAGGATTTTATATGTTTATAGGTTGAAATATGGAGACTTTCTACCATTAAGCTATGGAGTCAATGACAGAGATAAGGATAACAAATAGCTCTTCTTATAAAATTGAGGCTTGTATATACTTCAATGGAAGAGTGACACATTCAGGAAAGTCTCAATAACTTGAAGTTCATAGGAGTCAGAGCATGTGGGCATGAATTATGAGTAATGATACATCAAGGTATTCAAAAGGAAAGAAATTAAAGTGATTGATCAGAGTTTAATAACTAAAGGAAGTTAGAGCATGAGTAACCATGAATTCTGAGTAATAAGTATTAAAACATTGAAGAAAAACATCCAAAGATAGGACCCAAGAACTCAATTCACCATAGTTTAACACTTAAAGGAAGTCAGATCATGTTCCTCCATGAATTCTGAGTAATAAGCATTAAGACTATGGAAGAAAAACATATCAAAGATAAAAGGTAAAGCTCACTGAAGTACACTAAGAATCTCAGCTTCAGAAAAGTCCAACTGCTGCTGTATATATCAGTCCTTGCACAGCATTTACAAAAGTAGTGTTTTTCTATAACCTTTTCCAACCGTTGTTACATTATATTTTCTCCAATATATAGAGTTCATTACAGGACTTAGATTCCTCCTCCAACATGAGGGGAATTCGAATTCCTCATAATTTGACACCTATTGACACTTAAAACAAACTATTAATTACAACTACCTATTAACTAGCAGTCCTAGTGACCTAATACAACTAGGAGTTTAACTCCTTATTATGACGAAAACACCTCAAATAAACATTAAATGCATTCTTTGACAACTGTAACCTCATGAAGTCGAATTTTATGAAGCCTCCCACGTTGTCACCTGACTGCTGATGACAAACCCTAGAAATTAGGGAACATGTTTCCCTGTTTTTAGGTTTAGGATCCTTGAAAGTTGGCACGTGGGACAGAGCCTTTATCTCCTCATCCATGACACATTTTACAAAACTGAAGGTCTTTCTTGTACTCCATGTTGTCTAGAACAAAAACCTCTCTTGGTTTTGTAAAACACTTCTCCAGCTATCCAGAATCTGTCCTTGAAAAACATGCGTAAAACAGGAAAAATCTGTTCTCTGAAATTAGGGTTTCAAAGAGAGCTTAGTATCTCCCAACTGAAAACACTTATGAAGAAAGTGATATAGGTTATTTTAGCTAGAGAGTTGATGAATAAAAATATCCTTTATAATTCCAAAATACCTTTCCTTGTGACCATAAACTATCTTTGAATATCAGGTGCGAACTGGAAAATTCTGGTTTGTGAAAAACTGCACCTACAGCAGTTTCATAACACAATTTTAACCATAAATTCCTCCCATATCAGAATGAATTTGAAGAAACTGAAAGCATTTTTTGTAGTTTAATATGTTAGGAAGAAAAGCCTCTTTCAGTTTTTTAAATTGAGTTCTCAGTTGCTCAGGAGACCTTCTGGGAGTTGACTAGTGAAAGCAGAAAACATAGATTTTTATGCTGAAACAGGCTACTTCAGAGGTTTTGTAGTGTGCTACGAAAACTCCTAGTTCAGAATCTTGAATTTCGTAGCGCAACCAGTGCAAATACTGGGTTTTGGGCTACGAAAACACCTAGAATGAGTTTTTCACTACGAAAACCTTGACACAAGTTTGACACATGGAATTTTAGGTGATGTGGGACCAATGATGGGCAAGAACGAAGTGTTGACCCTATTTGACCATATCAACAAGATTCTTTTCTAAATCTTAGACACTAAAGCGACCATGGAAAGAGTAGACCAAGACTAACACCAATCCTTTGGAATCTTAGTGATGTCAAAGCACATGGTGAGGCTTTTAGGACATGGAATGAGGCTGTGAAACTTTTTTTTTTTGGAAAGAGAATGACACTTATTGAGATGAGATGACTCAAAACCTATAAGACTATGACTAGAAACAAGGCAAACTTTCCAAAGCTTAGAAACAAAAATTTTAGGGTGATAACAGGTACCATTTCTTCCTAAGGGGGATGACTAATCCAGGTAAATATTGGTGGCCACCCACCTATTCCACATGGACCCCCAAAACTGTCTCTTTCATTTTTTCTAGTTTCCTTAATTGTAGCACAATTTACTATTTTTAGCAGTTTTTTGGGTCCTGAACTTCCAGAGTTGTTTTGAAGCCCTAAACGTCATTTTTAGGGAAACTGCAGACATAGAAAAATTCCCAGATTAGCCATTTAGATTTCTTTTGGCCTACTCTTTGAGATCTTCAAAATGAGGTATTATGATAGCCAAACGAAGATCATATTCCAAAGTTAGGACCCCAGAAAATTGATGTACCAATTTCCAAAATAGGGCCCACATTTTTGGCACTTCATTCCCTAAGGTTAGGTTTTTGTGTGTTTAGGGCTTTACATTGTTTCTCAATAATAAATATGCATTTGAGCCTCATTGTAAGATAGTTCAGAGGCATGTAACTACCACATCTCTTCTCATAGATAAGCTACCATCACCCAAGCTAGTTTATTTCCATTTTGTTTATAAGCATATTTTAGTATTCTCATATTAATGAAAGGAAGTGTTATTTCTACTACATTTATGTATTTATGGTTATATCCATAAGTTTTTTCGTTCATGTTTAAGTTCAGATTAGTAGTATCAAAGGGGTCTGATATTTCTCTATTTTTTCTTTGCATGTCCCCAACGAGGTCATGGCATGAGGAGTAAGAGCTCGATCTTGTTTAACCTTTGCAAGATCAACCTCACAAACTATTGGGCACAATTTTTAAGTATATCTTAGACAACTCTTTCCCCTTTTTTTATCATTATCTCTCTATAAACCTATGAATTTTATGTCCCAGTTACCATTTTCCCTAGTTATAAGAGCAATACTTTCTCAACATATTAGTTTTCCATCTTTCATTAAATATCGAATGAAGTGATATATTTTTGAGATGGCTATCCAAGGTAATTGTGGAATAATTTTGATGGTTATTTTTATTTTAGGTGTTGCCTACAACTAAGGACTAAGGATGAGCAGCTGTTGTTGTTACTTGCTGTTACACTTCGAAGATTTGTTGTTACAGTCTGAAGTTGTGCAATTACACCTAGAGTTGTTGTTACACCGCAACTGCCAAAGACTGTGGTTGTTGTCTTCAAAGACAGTTTTCAAGAACCATGAATTATCTACGAACTGTCAAAGGGTCTCAATGGTTATGATTCTGGAGATGGTGTAACTTGAATTGGTCTTTTATTAGGAAACTGTTTGTAGCACTTTTTGTTTTTCTCCTAATATTTATTAGCATGAGAATCGTGAGATTCTAATGATTGATATGTTCCCTAATTTTTGGGGTTTGTAAAATTTATAAAAAGGTTTGGTTCCATGAAAAGGTAAGGGAAACACAGGAACAACATTGGCATTTTGATCTCATAATGTCTAGTCATTTTGAATACAAAACACTTCTAGTGATGTTCATACAGATCTCATGTTGAGTTTGTAACTAGTTTCCATTTCATCCTTGTGCTCTTCCAGGGAGGAAGGGCCCTCCTCTTTAGCAAGGATTGCAGCATTAGTATATTAGTTGTTTGGTTTGTCTTTCTTTTAAGTGTGGATTCTTTAATGTTGTTGTATGAATTGTAGTACATATGCACTTCTGTTTTCAGATTCATTTTATGATGTTACACATGATTAGTTAGAATTATAATATTTAATCAGTTGATACAATTTTATTAATGATGTGTGGTGCGCCTTTTCTTTGAGAAAAACTTGAAGTGTGTTGAGTGATTTTCATTCCTATAGAATGCCTTTTTAATTTCTGCATGAGTGCTTTAAGTTCTTCAATTATGTTCAATGAAATTTTCTTTCATTTCTTTCCCTAGTTGTTATGTATAAATATAGATAGTGCAGATAGCTTTGAAATAAACAGACCTACCCTGGTTGACAATTAAATTCTTGTGGTTCAGTAAAATTAAATAGTGATTAAACTGACACAACATTTTGGCGTTGTTATCGGGGAAGGCAGTTGATGATACAGTCAGCCAGTGTGTTTTGTTAGTATAGTGTTTCTAGTGCACAGGTGTTTGGAAGTAAGACGAGAGGTAAGAACCTGTGTATCGCTCTAACATACCTAAGCTAGCTCAGTCTATGCTCATTAGAACACTTTGGGTGTGTTAACTTTTGAATTTATTTTTTCAGAAGTGTCTTCAGTCTTACAGACGCTGGGTGATAAGACAAGAGGTAAGAACCTACGCATCGCTCTAACATACCTGAGCAGGCTCATCACTGTATCACTTGAGGCACTTGGAGTGTGAAATAATTACACATAGGTTCCATGTGTAGATTTTATGAACAAAAGGGACACGAAACATAGTAACTCTAATAAACCTATAGGAAAAACAGGTCATGAAAGGAACAAGAAAAGTGCAGATTTAGGGAGGAAAAGATTCATTCAGGAATTAATTTCAAAAGAATATAGAGAACAGTCAAATTCATAGGGGGATACAAGAAAAACAAGACCACAAAAAGTTGTTACTCCCTTATTAAGGTCAGAAGCATCTAGTTCCTTCATCTTAGGACCTCATCACCCTCAAACTAGTATACATACTCCTGAAACTATAGATTGAATTCAAGAATAGCACAGAGAAACTAGTGGTGAAGACTTTGGATCTGAAGGCCAAGGGGAAACCAATGGGGAGTACTTAGAGCCAGAATTGGAAAACATTATTTTACTTATCAATACCTAGATTCAGGAAATGTCGTGGAACATCCAGCCCAAGAGAAACATGTACAATCATGATAAGAATCTTGATCCATAGGACACTCACCTAAATGATCTTTGGGAGAGGACTCACCAAAACAAGAAGCTGAGGAATATACAATGGAAGACAATAACAACAATAAAAATAACAAGGGGCGAAGCTCCCATGAAAATCATTCCCTTATCAGCTCTTCCATCCTTTCAAGGAATACCTGTAGAAGATTGTGATACATTCTTGTTTGAATTTGATGTCCTGTGTAGGGGCTATGATTATACTTCAGATTCTCAAAAGATGAAATTGTTCCCTGCTACTCTAAAGGGAGCAACAATAAGATGGTTCATGGGACTGGGCTCTACTAATATTCAGACATGGGGAAAGATGAAAATTACCTTTCTATCAAAATACCAGGACTATTATCAAACCAAGGACTTAAGGGATGAAATATTCAGGATCACATAAAAGGAAGAAGAAAGCTTGGAGGAATATGTGGAGCGATTCCACTATAATCTATAGAGATCTAATCATAGTGATTTGGATCTAGAAATCCTTAAAACTATATTCATACAAGGAATGAGATATGACTACCTGGATACATTGAATCTATAAGGGAAGGGACACATATATCAAGAATCATTTGAGGAGATATTAAAACTCTCCTTAAGATGCTCGAGAGGATCATCACGAGGAAGAATCATGACATAACATGCCTCTGTTCCAATAAAAGAATCTACAAATGGAGGTATGACTAGAGCCAAGATCGGGAACCTGTTCGAGAATCTTAAGACTAACCTCCTTAATACTTTATCTGCCCAACTGAAAAATGTACAAGTAAAAAAGGCACAAGATGAATCCTGGAATTCTTTGGCTATATTCTACTCAAAATGTAATGATAAACATTCCTTGAGGGATTTTAAAGCTAACGGCAAAAGCTTGTGCATAATTTGTGATTTGGAGCATTCTACAGGCTATTTTCTAGAGCTTCCTAGACTAAAAGTAGTACACAAGGAATCAATTGAGGAAGTCCAATCCTCCAACTTCATTGGGTCCAGGAAGCCTTGGTAGCCCCGACCGCCAGGTATGTCTCAATATTTCCTTTTAATCCATGGAATAATGTATATAATGTACACCAATTTCCATGGGAATATACTTCTCCTCCTCCAGCTTAGTTTTCCTCACCATTGAACCAATGGTCTGCCTCTCCACCTTTTCAATACCCTCCATCTCAGCCATATTCTTGGCCCCTAAATTGGAGAATAAATTCTTTAGGTCCAACACCTTCTGCGTTACCAATGCAACGACAATTGTAGTTGCTACCTCTTTCAACACCTGTTGCTACACCTCCCATACGACCCCAATTACCTGTAGAACATAATCATAACCGAAATAATAAGGAAACCTAGGCTTTAGAAGATTCTACTTCCTTCCAAAATTACTACATCACTCTCATTGAATGCAATGAAATCCATCTACGAACAGGAAAAGTAGTAAAAACCTCCACTGTTGTCATTGAGGAAGAATGTGAATCTCCTAAGGACGTTCCTGCGAAATCTCATGAGACTACTACAGCAGGTCAAGGTAATGTTGTTACACCTATAACATCTAACCTGAATAATGTTGGTACATCTATATCAGTTGACCCAGTTGTTCTAGTAACTAAGGACTCTCTATATCTACAAAGAGTACCAAAAACTAAGATGACTTCACAACCTAGATCCAATTTTCTTAGAGAGTTGAAAAATCTACACACAGGATTCCCCTGATGCAAGCTATCAAGGATGTTCCCATCTATATGAAAATAGTAAGGGACTTGTGTGTTAAAAAACTTGGGAGAAAGCCCAAAGACCTTGTCACTATCCATGTGATGGGGAAAATACCAGAATTAATGACTGGTCAGTCTCTTTTGACTAAATATAATGATCTAGGGAATGCTATAGTTACCATTTACATTGATGAGATATCCATCCTAAATACACTAATTGATTTAGGGGCAGAATTTAACGTAATTACTAAAGAAATCTTTATCATCATAGGTTTGCACGGGCTAAGACAAACACCCACCACACTTGAATTAGTAGACAGATCATTTGTTAAACCAGAAGGGCTATTCGAATACGTAGTTATTATAGTGGATTCCTGGAGATATCCAATATATTTTCTTTTCTTGCAACCCAAATCAAATTTAGGGGGGCATCCCTTGATCCTGGGAAGACTTTGGTTAGCCATTGCAGATGCATTTATAGGTTGTAGGTCTAGTTGTATGATAATTTTAGATGGTCAGGTTATGAAAAACCTCAACCTTTATTCCCCTACAAAGCCAAGTAGGGATTTGGGAAACCCCTTGTGGGATGCGTTTAAACCCAAATCAGATAACTCCTAGCCACTTCTTACCCTCAGTAAACACAAATCTGAATGTTAACCCGAACCTGACTCTCAAACAAGACAAAAGTTTGTTATAGTCGTTATAGAAGTACAAAAAGGCATTTTGGTGGGATTACAAATATATGAAAGGAATTCATCCTAGCCTGTGCACCCACCATATCTATTTAAAAGAGGGTTTCAATCCAGTTAGACAGCCACAACGACATATGAACTTATCACTTAAGGAGGTAGTCAAAGAAGAATTGCAAAAACTCCTAAATGCTAAATTCATTTATCCAATTTATGATAGTCCAAGGGTATCCCCTCTTGTCATTGTCCCTATAAATAATGGCAAATGGAGAGTCTATGTAGACTATAGAGAACTTAACAAGGCCATCCAAAAGTACCATTTCCCTTTTCCATTCATAGACTAGGTCCTTGATACCTTGTCTGGAAAGAAATTTTCTTCATTTCTAGATGGGTTTAGTGGTTACAATTAGATATAGATTTCCCCAGAAGACCAGGATAAAACCACCTTTACTTTCACTTGGGGAACCTTTGCATACAGAGTTCTTCATTTTGGACTCTGTCATTCACCAGCAACTTTCCAAAGGACAATATTGGGAATATTTTTAGATATGTTACATGATTCTTTAGAAGTATTCATGGATGAATTTACACCTTATGACGATGCCTTTGAAACAAAATTAGTTAATCTTGAAAATGTACTAGAATGATGTGTACAAACTAATGCTTCTTTAAGTACAGACAAATGTCACATGATGATGAATGAAGGAATTGTGCCGCGAAAATTTATCTCTGCTGGTGGAATTAAAGTAGACCCTGCTAAGATAGAGGTAATTATGAAAATTCCAGTTCCCAAAACACAAAAAGAGGTATGCAGTTTTTTGGGACATGCAAGGTATTATAAAAGGTTTATAGAAAAAACTTCAAGAATTGCATCCCCTTTATTTTCTCTCCTTGTTAAAGATGAGGAACTTTTTGGATAGGGAAATGTGAGAAAGCCTTTAAGGAATTGAAAAAGTGTGTATCAACAGTCCCTCTTTTGCGAGGACCAAACTAGATTATGTTGTTTTAGATAGCCACAGAAGCATCTGATACTATTGTGGGAGTTGTGTTGGGTCAGCTGGATGACATAAAACCTTCTGCCATCGATTACATAAGAAAGCTTTTGACCCCACTTGAACTTAATTACATGGTAACACGAAAAGAATTTCTTGTAGTAGTGCATTCCATCAACAAATTTCAACACTACATTATGGGATATCAAGTATTTGTACACATTAACCACTCTGCCATTCGTTTTCTAATGAATAAAGAAATCACTAATGGTAGGGTTATGTGTTGGTTATTGCTATTACTGGAATTTGATATAACAATCCTAGATAAACCTGGGACAAATAATGTAGTGGCTGATTTTCTTTCTACATTGACTATTGGTGACGAATGCATTCTTGTTGAAGATTCTTTTCCAAATGAATATATTTTTTCTATTTCAACTCACTCACCGTGGTATGCAGACAAAGCTACAAATCTTGCTACAAGAAGACTCGCACGACACCTATCCTTAGACGAGAATAAAATATTTGTTCAATAAAGTTCAAGATACTCTTAGATTGAAGGAAACCTCTATCGCACTGGGTCATATCATCAAATCAGGTGTTGTGTGAGGGAGGATGAAATATTTGATATCCTTAAAGCTTGTCATGAAGAACTTTGTGGGTGTCACTTTGCAGATAAAAGGATAGTGTATAAGGTTCTTTCAACAGGGTACTATTGGCCTACTATATTTCAAGACGCAAAGAAATTTGCGAAATGATGTGACATATGTTAGAGAATGGGTCAATTGCTCCAGTTAGATGAGATGTCGTTATACCCTCAGATAGTTTTAGAACTATTTAAGAAGTGGGCCTTGGATTTTTTAGGGCCAATCAATCCTCCATCTCAAAAAAAGTCATACATATTGGTCTACATAGATTATGTCACAAAGTGGGTTGAAGCAAAGTCACTAACCAGAGCAACAGAACAGGTTGTTTTAGACTTTTTGTTTGAAGACATTTTTGTTCACTTTGGGGTTCCTCGGGAAATAGTGATAGAATTAGGAACATAATTCACATCTCGTTTGATCCAGAAGCTAGTTAAGAAATACAAAATCTGTCATAGGATTACTTCACCTTATCATCCATAGGAAAATGGCCAAGTGGAAAGCACCAATAGGGTTATTGAGGGAATTCTTACCAAAATTGTGGCTAGACACTAGAGGAATTGGGTTGATAAACTACCAAAAGCATTGTGGGCATATAGGGCTACATGGAGAAACATTATGAGATTCTCACCATACGAATTAGTGTATTGTAAAAATCCTTTATTTCCCATAGAGTTTGAAATAAAGGCACTAAGAACAACACTACAAGTGAATCTATATTTGGATACAACACAGAAACAACAGTTAAATCAGCTAAATGAACTTGATGAGAAGAAGTTGCGTTCCTTTCAACAAACATATATCATCCAATAGCAGAGGGCTAAGTGGCATGACAAACTCATAAAAAAAAAGGTGTTTCAAAAAGGAGATTGGGCTCTACTATATGATTCGCAATTCAAGGATTTCAAGGGGAACCTCTACACTAGATGGCTAAATCCTTATGAGGTTCATACGGTCTTTGATAATGGGACTGTGAATTTAGTCACCATCGACAATTCTAGGACACCATTACTTGCTCATGGGCATCGTCTTCAGTTATATCACAAACAACCTTCAAATAATTCATTTGTTAACATTGTTTAAGAATCTAATCTTCAAATTATAAGAGAAGGGGAAATTTCTCCTGCACTACCAAATTCTTAATCCTCATAAGTGTAGCAGTTGAAAACCAAATCTATTGGCAGTTGATACACCCAAAAAAATAAATAAATAAATAAATAAAAATAAAAATAAATAAAAATAAAAAATAGAAATAAAAATAAAAAATAAAAAAATAAAATAAAAAATTGTTTGTGAAAACCTCTTCTAGGGTCGCAAGCAGATAATCGTAACAATTGAAAACCACTATGTGGCATTTGTTACACATTTTTTTCTGTGTAACAACATCATCTATTTCATACATGTTATCTTATGTTGTTACATGCTTAATTCTTTTCCTTCTTTCTTTAAACGTTTTTCAAAATGTTGTAAATAAGAGTTCTATTGTAAAGAGTAGCATTAGCGATTACATCTGTTGTTAACAACTAATAATATACAGTAGCAAATTTGGCACAATCATCAACCTTAATAAATGATATCACCAAGATACTTCCGATGGAATAAATGACCTAATCAGCATGTTTCCGCTGGAATCAATCATGTCACCAGTATGTCTCCACCATGTCACCATCGGTGAGTCATTCAAAAGGTATATTTCTTTTCTTTATTTATTGATTATGGAAATTAATATGATATTCCATCTGATGGCCAAGGACAGTCATCGCATTAAAACTCTCAGGGAGGGTGAATCATTTCGCAATCTGTAATTTAGATCGGACAAAAGTGACGGACCTTGTAATCATTGGCAAATCCTATGGTCATTATCATCTTTATATGTCAAGCATGCTATAGGTTTAAATTACATTTAAGATAGATTTCCACAACCTCAGATTAATAATGAGACCATAACGCATATCGTATGATCCCTTGATCTGACATCACTTCTTTTACTACCCCGATATTTATCCCAACGAAGCACTACATCTTCATTTCACAAAATTCTCAAAAGAGAAACTAGACAGAACACAGAGGGTATTGTCTGAAGCATAGATGGGAGGAGCAACCATTAGGAACAAGCCCAATTTCATAGAGGCATTGGAGAATTTCTCGGAGGCATGCCATATTTTTAAAGAGGAAGGATGGTTAGAATTCTTTGAATGACTCAAAGGGTCAGAATAAACTATTGCCCTTGAGTTTGCAAAGAATTTGAATAAGAATCAAAAGGAGGTTAGGGGGTTGAAATTAGAATTCACTGAAGAAGTAATTTCTAGTGTATCAGCATTCCAATCTGATTGAAAAAAAATGGTTTAGCTGGAAAATCAATGATCCTTCCCTCAAGGTGGAGTTTCTGCAAGGGGAGGAACAATTAGAGAAGAAGGGCAGGGGAATTGATTGATTTTCAATTCCTCAACCATGGGGAGATGTTGCCTTATACATTATCAAATACATTACTTGTGAAGGACGAGTGACAATAGTGTTTAATTATCATTTCTCATTGTTAAACCATCTCCGACATAGGAAATTCATTAACCTTCCATATTTCCTATTGGAGAACTCGAAGCATATGTCTGTCGCTATGAAGGTTGCTTCACATCTAGAAACTTGTGTCACCAATCACAAATTTATAAAATTAATCATAATGGGCACCCTTGAATGCCAAGGTCGAAGCTAGGAAGATTTTATGAGAAGAAATACGAGGACATCACACTGGAAGCAAGATGAAACCCTCGTTGATGCTCCAAAGGAAGCTAGGGTGACTGAAGAGCAAGGGAGATCCTCTGGAAGTAGAATCAAGAAAAGATCACTAGAAAATCCAATAGGTGGCACGACACAAAAAAGGAGGGTCAAAGTCAGCACCCAACCAGAGCCCCTACCTCCATCTAAAAGGAGTTCAAGCAAGCATAAGGATGTAGGGGAGAAAAAAGAGGAAGAACAGACCCATATTGAAGATGTTCCTTTACTAGGTAAGGAGGAGACCCAAACCCTGCTGCGTAAAATTGAATAACTAGAAAAATAAAATAAGTAATTAAGAAAACAACTACAGGATAGTAAAGAAGAAACAAGGGTCCCAAGGCTAGATACCTTGGTAGAGGCTATTGATAAGATGAGAATAGAAACTACACCAGGTTCTGTATGTATAGCATGTGATAAGAATTTAGCAACAGTCGGGTATAAAGTTTTTGGTGCAAGTACCATCTTGATAGAAACCCAAACTAAACCTTGGGAAGATGTTACACAAGAAACCGTTGACAATGTTGCTGTTACACAAGAACCAACAGCTGAAATGGAGCATCCCATGGTGATCGACCTGGAAGCCGAGACACAAAAACCTGCCAACGATACTGTTGTTACACAAGAACCTGTCGATGATACTGTTGTTACACAAGAACCAATTGTATAGGTAGAGGTCCCTCAGGAAGAAGAGGTAAGAGCTGATCCACAAGAACCTTTTGATGAAGTTGTTGTACAAGAACTAGCAACCAAAGTAGAATAGCTCAAATGTCGAGATGTTGTTACACCCTCTATTATTGTTTGCCTATGAGAAAACACAAAATCCTAAATCAAGATGGTGTTCAAAAAAACTTTTGTTGATATCAAAATTACAGAAATGGAAGCAGTTGGCACTCTCTTTGCAAAAGGGAGTGATCTCGCTGGAGGAGCATAGAAAAGTTGTAAATACTCTCAAAGAAAAGTGCGCTAAGAGGAAGTTGACGCAAGAGTGGATAAGATGAGAAAGGAAGAAAACTAAGAAGGAAAAGGAACAACGAGTACCGCAGTTACAGTGGAATTTCAAAACTTAACAGATGATAAAAATAAGTTGTACGGATTTGCCCTGAACCTGTTGGGGTGTAGAAGGCCCCATCCTATCCAATCTTTCTTTGGGGAACGATTTTATTTTCTTTAGTTAAAAGTTGTCTATGGTAATAAACCTTATCTGGATAATTCTACTATGACTTTTTTAGATATTTTTCATGCATGTGATTTTGATGAGAAAATCTTACTTTGTTAGCTTTTTCTACATAATATGATTTGTGAATACGCTAGCTTGTATATTATTGTATGCATTTTCTCCTACATGGGAGACTTGCAGTTGCGACCTTCATCTCTTTCATGATAAATCAAGGAGAATGGAATTTTTCCATGAGGTCATATGACACCAATGAAGAGAAGGCAGCATTGTGGATAACAAGAGAATGAGGCATGGGTAGTGAATTGAGGCGTAAATTTAGGAAGTTTATGAGTACCCCCAATATGAGGGAACAATCAGCCATCTACAAGTGGAGGATTGTCATATTTTTCCTCAACCTCTTTGCACAATTGAAGAGTCAAGTAGTGACTGGATGCCTTGAACATACTAAGGCTGGTAGTGCAAGTCTATGGGAGTGTGACCCTTTTGGGTTCCCTAATTTTGTGGTTGTTGTTACATGAGTTCCAGAATATGCCCAAGTTATGAATTCAATGGGAGCTTTCTAGATAGGACTTATATTTAAGTATCCCTTGATTTGGCTTCCAATCAAAGAATACCAACCCCATTACCAATTGTGTGATTATGAAGAGGAATCATGGCTGCATCAACTGATGGCTACTCAAGGCTACAAACTAGTTGAAGAAGATATTACCGGTGCTTATAACTTGACAGATTTACAACAATGATACAACAGTAGTACCTGAATATTCTGCATGAGGACATGTAGTTGCTTCAGTTGGGGGGAGACGTTGGCTATAGTTTTTAAGGATATCTTAGACACATCTTTCCCCATTTTTTATCATTCTCTCTCTATAAAACTATGAACTTTATGTCCCAATTACCATTTTCCATAGTTATAAGAGAAATCCTTTCTCAACATATAATTTTTTCATCTTTCATTAAATATCTAATAAAGTGATGTGTTTTTGAGATGGCTAACCAAGGTAATTGTGGAAGAATTGTTTTGGTTATTTTTCTTTCAAATTTTGCCTACAACTAAGGACTAAGGATGAGAAGTTGTTTTTGTTACTTGTTGTTACACTTCGAGGATTTTCTGTTACAATCCGAAGTTTTGTTGTTACACCTCGATTTGTTGTTACACTGCAACTACCAAAGACCATGGTTGTTGTCTTCAAAGACAATTGTCAAGAATCATGAATTATCTACGGACGGTCAAATGATCTCGATAGTTATGATTGTGGAGATCGTGTAACTTGAATTGGTATTTTATTGGGAAATTTTTTGTAACACATTCTATTTTTCTCTTAATATTGATCAACATGAGAATCGTGAGATTCTCATGACTTATTTGTTCCCTAATTTATGGGACTTGTAAACTTTATAAAAAGGCTTAGTTCCATGAAAATGGAACGCCAACATAGTAACAACATCGAAATTTTGATCTTGTAATTTCCTAACATTTTGAATACAAAACACTTCTGGTGATGTTCATACATATCTTGTGTTGAGTTTTTAACTAGTTTCCATTTAATCCCTGTGCCCTACTAGGGAGTAAGGGCCCTCCTCTTTAGCAGGGATTGCAGTAGTAGTAGATTAGTTGTTTGTTGTGTCTTTCTTTTAAGTATGGATTCATTAATTTTGTTGTATGAATTGTAGTACTGATGCACTTCTGTTTTTAGATTCATTATATGATGTTACACAAGATTGGTTAGAATTATAATATTTAATCAGCTGATACAGTTTTATTAATGATGTGTGGTGTGCCTATTCTTTGACAAAAACTTGAAGTGTGATGAGTGAATTTCAATCCTGTAGAATGTCTTTTTAATTTCTACATGGGTTATTTAAGTTCTGCAATTGTGTTCAATGACATCTTCTTACATTTCTTTCCTTGACTATTACATATTGGCATAGATAGTGGAGACACCTTTGAAATAATTATACCTACCCTGGTTGACAATTAAATGCTTGCAGTTTAATCAAATTAAACAGTGATTAAACCAGCACAACACAAACCCCATGACCTCCCATGGAAAAATAAAAGAAAGACGAAGGGGCAGGAGATCCTTTCAAAACATTACTCGAGGAAGCCCTCGAGCAACAGAGGAATGCGATGATGGATGACTTTTCCTAGATCCTTCGACGACTACCCATAGATGAAGCATAACCACTCCAATCGCGCCACTCCTTTTAAGGCATAAGTAACTTTTATATTCTCATATTAGAGGGCCAGATAGATGCAGACGTCGTAGATAAAGGGTTGAAATTATTGGAAGGATATTTTTTAGTTCATGGGTTTTCCAATTAAAAAAATATTGTTTTTTCACTTCTCAAAGTCACCCCACACGTCAAGGACTGTTGGGAAACCTGTTGTGAACAAAACGATGAGAGGGAATCCTCACTAGTTTTAGCTGCACCCACTTGGGATTCTTTTCGAGACACCTTCAAGGAACAATATTAGCCTGTCAGTAGTTGTGAAGATGAATACATAAACTGGGCCATGATATGGCAGGGAAGGGACGAAGATGTGCCAGAGTTCATAAATGTTTCCATTACCTCTGCACGAAGTTGGATATCAAGGATTTTGAGCCGAATTTGGTGCTCAAGTACCGCAACTTTCTACACAAGTATATCCAGGGTGAGATGGATTTCATGTACATCTCCACGCTCGACACAGCATATGAATACGTTGTCAAGATTGAGTAGAAGTTTAAATATAAGAAGTCAGAATTTGGATCTGTGAATCCAAAGCCAGGAAAGGGTGCCGCCAAACCACATAGTAAAGGCGTAATATAAGGCATGGTGACCCAGGAAAACCAACCAAAGATGCAAGCATAGAAAAAAACCACGAAGAAAAAGGACATGGAAAACTTGTGTGAGTTCCATAAGAGCTCCACTCACAACACAAGTGAGTTCAAGCCAAGCAGTCACTAGTGGCCCAGCTGAAGGCTTCCAAATCAGACACATGTTCTGACTATGAGTCAAAACCCATCAAGGAGAATGACAAAGAGAAGGATATCATTGATGTAGATCCCCGTGCCACCATGGCCACCACTAACATCTAGAAGAATGAGCCTAAAGATCTAGAGGAGGGGGAATGCCTCTTCCACTCACTGATGTGGATGAAAGGTTATCTGTTGTAGTTGATTGTCAATAGTGGGAGCTAAAAGAACCTCATTTCAGCAGAGCTTTTGAATCGGTTGGGCCTACCAACGATAGCACATCCATAGTCGTAAAACATTAGGTGGCTTCACTAATGACGAGATCTTTGCATTAGCGAGTAGTGCCACCTTCCCTACAACATCAAGCCCTTTAAGGATGAGGTACTGTGTAATTTTGCTCCTATTAAAGTTTGTGATGTGTTATTAGGAAAACAATACTTGTGGAAACGACATGATGTATATTAGTCTAGACCTCGCTCTATGATTATTACTTTGGGCAGTAAGTTGTACAAGATATCGGAAGTAGCCCCGCCTACTGCCAGCTCTTTTATCCCAGCAAAAAAATGCAGTAAGATCATTTCCCACACAAGGATTTTTTTTCCTTATGATTTTCCCTTAGGGAAAGAGGAAGGTTGTGGTCACAGCTTCCAGACAAGGCTCCTCCACATAGCAACAGCAGCTGGACAAGGTCATGGAGGAATACAGGGACATTTTCACCTCACCTACATTAGTACCTCTACACTTTCAGGTAAAGCAATATATTTATCTGACCCCAGGTGCACAACTACCCAATGCACCGATCTACCGATGCTCTATTTTGGAGAAGGATGAGATCAGGAGGGATATTCGGGAGTTGTTCCAAAAAGGGCACATCAAGCCAACCTCATCACACTGAGAGAGCCTGATTTTATTACTACAGTCTAAGGACATGACCTAAAGACTCTGCATTGACTATTAGGCTTGAAAACAAGATCATTGTCTGCAATAGGTTCCCAATCCTACGGATTGATGACCTTGAGGACCAACTCAAGGGGGCTAAATATTTTAGCAAGATTGACTTGTGGTCCAGTTATCACCAGGTGCCTATTGAAACCTCTGATTTGTGGAAGACTGCCTTCAAATCCAAGGAGGGAATTTTCAAATTGTTGGTCATGCCTTTCGAGTTGACGAATTCGCTGACAACCTTCATGAGATTGATGGATGACATCTTGAGACCCTTCACGAATGCATTCATGGTGGTGTATTTAGATGAAATCCTCATCTTCAACAAGAGTTTGAAAGAGCACCTCAACCATATTCGACAGGGGCTTCAAACCCCTGTGACAACACAACATGTGTGCCAATTTCGAGAAATGCACCTTTGGAAAGACTTGGGTTCAATATCTGGGGTACATCATTGATGAGAAGGGTGTGAATGTAGATCCAAACAAGATACAAGTCATTCAGGATTGGCCAACCCCAACCACTCTAACATTGCTCCATAGCTTTCTGGGCCTTGCCAATTTCGACTGCATGTTTTTGTTGGGGTTCTCTCATATCACATGGCCTTTAAGTCAAGTCACCAAGGGTGGAGCGAAAGAAACTTTTTTTTTCGTCCGAAACACAACTTGGATTACTTTTCACAGATCCTTCAATAACTACCCACATGTGACATATCTTCATCTAGCAGCCACTCTAGAGACGCCACTCCTTTTAAGGTACAAGGTAACTTCGATATTCTGATATTTGAGGGCCAAATAGATGCAGACGCCATTAATAAATGATTGAATATATTGAAAGGATATTTTTCAGTTCACAACATTTCCAATTGGGAAATTATTACTTTTCCACTTCTCAAAGCTACCCCACACATCAAGGACTGTTGGGAAACCTACTACGAACAAAAGGAAGAGAGGGAATCTTCACTCTTTTCAACCAGACCCACTTGGAATTATTTTTGAGACGACATCAAGGAACAATATTACCATGTTGAGAGCTATGAAGATAAATACATAAATTGGACTATGCTGCAGTAGGGAAGGGATAAAGATATGGCAGAATTCACAAATTTTTTCCATACCCTCCTAACGAAAATGGGTACCAAGGATTCTAAGTGGAAGCTGGTACTCAAGTACCACGGCTATCTACACAAGTAAATACATGATGAGATGGAGTTACTTGACATCTCTTTGCTCATCATGGCATACCAATACGCTCTCAAGATTTAGCAGAAGTTTAAATAGAAGAAGCGAGACTTTGGATCTACAAATACGAAGAAAGGAAAAGGTTCCCCCAAACCATAGAGAAAAGTCCAAAGCCAAGGTGGGGTGACGCAGGTAAGCCACCGAAATCGTAAGAAAAGAACAACACAGTGAAGAAAATGAAGGACATGGGAAAATTGTGTGAGTTCCATAAGAGCTGCACTCACAACACTAATGAGTGTGAGGACAAGCAGTCACTGGTGGTCGAGTTGAAGGCTCCCAAATCAGATGAATATTCCGACTTTGAGTCAGAACCCAACAAGCGGAATGACAAAGGGAAGTAGAAAATTAATGCAAAGCCTAGTGCCACCATGGCCATCATCAAGATCCATAAGAATGAGCTTGAATATCTGAAGGAGGGGGAACACCTCTTCCATTAACAGATGTGGGTGAAAAGTTCTCCATAGCAGTTCATTGTTGACAGTGGGAGCCAAAAGAACCTCATTTCAGCAGAGGTTGTGAAGCAGTTGGGCCTACCGACAAAAGCACATCCACAACCATACACCATCGGGTGTCTTCACCAGGGACAAGATCTCTGCCTCAACCAACAGTGTTGCCTTCCCTAGATCATCAGGCCCTTCACAGATGAGGTATTGTGTGATGTTTCTCCTCTTGAAGTTTGTGATGTATTAATAGGACAACAATACGTGTGGAAGCAACATATTGTATATGATTATAGACCTGTCTCTGTGATTATTACTTTGGTAATAAGTTGTACATGATACAAAAGGTAGCCCCACCTACCTCCACCACTTTTATCACTGCAAAGCAATTCAGTAAGATAATTTCCCAAACCAGGAAATTTGTTTTCCTTATGATTCACCCTCTGGGAAAGAAGAAGGTTGTCTCCACGGCTTCCAGACAAGGCTCCTCCACACAGCAGTAGCAGATTGACAAGGTCATCGAGGAGTACAAGGACATTTTTTCCTCACCTACAGGGGTACCTTTGAACTGTTAGATCAAGCACTCCATCAATCTACCTCCGGGTGCACTGCTACATAATGGATCGATCTATCAATGCTTTGTTCTGGAGAATGATGAGATCAAGAGGCAGATTTCGGAGCTATTACAAAAAAGGCTTATTAAGACAAGCTCATCACCTCGTGGGAGCCCGATTGTATTGGTTCAGAAGAAGGATAGGACCTGGAGACTCTATATTGACTATCGAGCGTTGAATAAGATCACTATCCAAAATAGGTTCCCAATCCAATGGATTGATGACCTTTTGGACTAGCTCAAGGTGGCCAAATATTTCAGCAAGATTGACTTGAAGTCCGGTTATAACCAGGTGCCTATCAAACACTCTGATGTGTGGAAGACTTCCTTCAAATCTAAGGAGGACCCTTTTGAATGGTTGGTCATGCCTTTCAGGTTGACAAATGCCCATGAAACCTTCATGAGATTCATGGACGACATCTTTGACCATTCACCAATGCATTTGTGGTGGTGTATTTAGATGACATCTTGATCTTCAGCCAAAGTTGGGAAGAGCACCTCCATCATATTCAACATCTCCTTCAAACCCCGCGACAACACAAGTTGTGTGCTAATTTGGACAAATGAACTTTTGTCATGACCCAGGTTTAATATTTGGGGTACATCATTGATGAGAAAGGTGTGCATGTGGACCCAGCCAAGATACAAGTCATTAAGGATTTTCCAACCCCAACCACTCTAACAAAGCTCTGAATCTTTCTAAGACTTGGAAATTTATACTGTAGGTTCATGCTGGGGTTATCTCATATCACTTGGCCTTTAAGTCAAGTCACCAAAGGATGAGAAAAAGCAAAGGTTTTTGGTCTAAAACCCCAAAAAAGGTGTTTGTCGAGTTGAAGCATAGCCTCTACTATGCACCAGTGCTCACATTACCAAACCCGCAACAACCATTTGAGATTGAGACAGACACCATCAACTATGTTATTGGTGTAGTTCTTACTCAATAAGGGAATCTAGTGGATTACCAGAGTGAGACACTTTCAGAAATAGTTTGAAAGTATACAAACTATGATAAATAAATTTATTCCATTATGTATGTTTTCGTAAATCAAAGTATTACATTATGGGGAAGGAAATAGTCATCCACACAGACCATTGGCCCCTTCAGTTCATACAGACACAAGGGAAGTTAAATAATGATCGCCATTAGAAATGGTCCATATACCTGCAATAATTCCATTTGGACATTAACTACAAGAAGGGCAGCACAAATAATGTTGCACACTGCCACAACTGACGACCGTTCCGGGAGTTGATCACTGTGCTCGACTCCTATGGGCACGAGACTCCAGGGTGGCCGCATCTTTATGAGAGCAATCCAGAATTTGACAATATATAGCAGAAACTCATGCAAGGTAAGAAAGTCCCAAATTTTCACCTCTACGATGCACTGGTATGCCACCTTTGACAAATATGTGTCCCTTCAAGCGAGTGTGACAAGATGATCTCAAAGGTGCACTACAGTCAGGTCATTGGACATTTCAGAGTAGAGAAAATAGTGGGAGTACTGTAGAAGTATTTTTAGTGGCCAAACCTTCGTCAGGATGTTCAAAGGTACATTAAATCCTACACTGCCTATGTCATTTACAAACCAACCATCAAGAAGCAAGGCCTATATACTCCTATTCTTACTCCTAGTCGACCTTGGGAATCCATCTAAATGGATCACATGTTGATCCAAAATGGATCCTAGAAAACCCTCTAAGTCTTCAAAGTCTTCTAAATATAAGAAATATCGCAAAATAAGAACTCTTAGAAATGGCGGATTACACTATTGGGAGTGAAAAAACATGAAGAAATAGTGGAAAAATAGAGTATTGGTGGTTTAAACAACTTTTCATAGGAGCTATCGAATCTGGCTGATCAATGGTCTAAATCCGATTGGCATATCGCAATTGGCAGAGGCTATCGGAGGCTACCACATAAATATTGCGACAGCGATCAGCAAGGTCAACAAGGACCGTCGATCAAGCGCACAGATCAACGGCCCGGGTTAACTCTCGATATCACGTCGGAGAAACACACGAGAGCGCTTACCAACGGCCCAGGGCTTATGCGATATGCGATTGCGACAAGTCGCATCGCAATATCGTGTCGGAGCAGTATGACGGAGTGGGGCCAATATAGATATGATTGGCGATAGCTGGACCCAATGGAGTTATATATGATATTTTATATATTTTGAGATCTAGAAAATGGCATTTTCCTTTGTATTTTGCATTTTCATTAAATAAATGAAATGCAAAGGAAATGCACCTGATGCGATGAAGCGGACCTGATGGAACTTATAGATGAAAATATATAGCATTTCAAGTCCACCATAAAGCCATTTTGCGATATTTTCAGTGTTTTAATGTATGTTTCAAATACAAAGGGAAACCACGAAACAAGCAGGATTTTGGGATGGCCGTAAGCAGTAAGTGGTTTTGACCAGGCTCCGCCTGAGCCCATACACTGGCTGCCACGTCGCTAGGTGACATAGAGAGAAAAACACCCTTTTCGGGGGAGTAATCTCCATGCGCTTTAGCCACCCGAAATCAATAACAGTCATTGATCAACAAATACTTGCGATGGTGCCTGAAGACGGATCTGAAAGGATATAAGGTGAAATTAATGATTTTTGAAGTTCGATAGACTGCGTTTGGGCAGATTCTTACAGGTTTTCTATGTATTCTATGTGTAAACAGATAATGACCATTTTTGGGATTTCAAAGGTACTGATGGTCCATTCCATTACATAACAGGTGGCCACCATCCCTGAAAGCATTTAGCAATAATTGCTAACACTCAAAGGGGGATTCAAGTGGACAAAGGTTGGGAGCCAGAGAGCCCGAGAAGGGGAAATGAACAGATAGCGCCGATTGGCTTTAAATCCATAGAATGACAGAGATAGAGGAGAAGCAATGCTGAGATAGAGAGAAAACAGAGACAGAGAGCGAGTCTGTGTACTTAGAGGGACTTGAGGGATTCAAGTAAACTCCTGTTGTTTTGTATCTGTGCGTTGAGACTCAAATTGAGCTCACTTTTGTAAAACTCTACTCTTGAAGACATAATAGAGAGGTCACCATTGAAGGGTGGACTAGGAGAGGTAGCCCAAGAGTTTTGGGTGAACTCCATATTAAACTTACTATGTTTATGTGTGTTTATCTATTATGTTTCTTTAACTTCTTCCTTTTTCTATGTTATTTGCAATCTTATCGATCCATTGCACTAAGTAATATAGGAAAATCCATGCACATGAGTATGTAATACCTTAGTATTTGTCTAAGATCTCATTATCGGATCAAGTATTATCAAAGCTTTAGGTTTGCTAAGGTTAGACAAGCTTGTGCTGGATTTTCTTTGAATGCTAACTAGGTCAAAGCTCAAACAAAGAAAAGGACAACTTGTTGAGGCCAATCCAAAAATTAGAAGAGTCTATCCTCAGAGGAAAATGGCAGAAGAGATTCCCTTGGGAGCAAAACCTCAGTTCATGGATAGTTTCATGACCATGAGAGTAATGGTGGAAGAGATGTATCGAGAGTTTAAGAAAGGTCGATGTGAAAGTACTTCAACCTCCAAACAAGACAAAGGAATAGAGGAACCTCTTCTAGTTTCCCATTCAGAAGGCAAAGGGAAAGGGGAAGAGCCTCCTCCATCAACACCTCCTTCTAGCCCTTAGAATAAAAAGAAGAAAACAACATTGATTAAATTAGAGATGTAAAGTTTGATTTGCCAATCTATGATGGAGAATTAAATGCAGAAAAGCTAGATAGCTAGATTAGACAGATTGATGTGTATTGCAGGGTGCAAAACATCGGTTCAGAAAGGACAAAAATTCAGCTGGCTAGCCTTCGCCTTGGAGGAACTGCCCTAGTGTGGTGGGAAGGCAGAACACAAGCTGATTTGAAGAAGCATGGAAAAATTCTTTCTACCTGGAGTGAATTTGTTTCTGCCATTAAAAAAAAATTCTATCCACTAGCTTATATGCATCAAGAAATGATGAGTTGGCAAAATCTTCGCCAATTAAAGAGCCAAAGTGTACAAAGCTATACCCAAGAATTTAGAAAAAGAGCTTTAATTCTAGGAATTTCTCTACACTCACCTCAAACTTTGTTGAAGTATATAGGTGGTCTACATAGCTATTTTAGGCACACCATTCTCATGTTTAACCCTACTAGCATAGATGAAGTATCAATTTGGGTTACACATCTAGAGGCTAGAGGAAAGAATGTGAACCCAAAGATTGGGCGATCATCAAAACCCACCGCAAGCAAGAACAAGGAAAAGAAGCAGCAGAGATGGAAAGTGAGGAAGGAAAACGATGTACAGAAAGGCAAACCTTCATGCACTCACTGCAAGAAGGATGGACACGATGATGAACATTTCTAGTCTTTGCATCTGGAGCTAAAACCCAAGAAGTTCTGTGGTAAGAAGAAGAAGACTGTTGCTGCTATTCAGAAAGATTTGGGGTCAGACTCAGGTGATGAAAAAACAGTCACAGTTACAGGTATAAAAGGTAAAAATTCTGAAGCATCTACTAGTGATTCTGCACAATCTATTGATAATGAAGATAATGAGAGGAAAAGACATGAGCTTTTTCATATTAGAGTTATTTCCAAGCACCAAAATATTGATACTTTATTTGATAGTGGTTCACAAGTAAACTTGATTTCTGAAACAATTGTAAAGAAGTTGGGCTTACTGACAACACCTCACAAGAAGCCATATCCATTAGGCTAGCTATGTGATAAAGCAAAGCTACAAGTGACTAGATAATGTAAACTTAGGTTTGCTATTGGGTAAACTTTTGTAGATGAGGATGAGTTAGATATAGTTCCCTTGGATATATGTGGTATTTGTTAGGATATTCCGACACATAGGAAATAGTTAAGTTCAACTTGGTCTAGTACAAAGTTAGGTATAGAGTTAGGTAAAGTGTGTTTCTTTACCGTTGTACATTTTGTAACTTACAATCCGACGGTCACGATATGTAGTGATCCGACGGTTCATTCTCTCCTCGGTATTACCGACACTTGATCCGTGGCTTGACACCCGATTGGTCCATGAGTTCTATTTAAAGCGCATGGAGGGTAATTGTTCGGGTAATCCGTGCATGAGAGAAGCTTATGTAAATTTTCATTCTTTGATTAATAAATTGCCTGGAGTACCCACGTTGGGACAGGCCGTGGACTGTTTCCCTCTTTGAGGGTTTTAACCACGTCAAAAATACTAGTGTATTGATCTGTGATTTGGTTGTGAGCGGTGTCCTTTTGGTATTCTTTATGAGGAACTTACCCTGTAAATTCCTACATGGTATCAGAGCTATTTGAGGGCCGCGTCCGTTGGTGATCCAAATCTGAAGCCGGTAGAACTGCATGCGGCTGTCGTTTCCTAGATCTGCTGTTTCTGACTGCTTTTGGGCCGAGAGGACTGCTTTGTTGCGTTCGGAGCATCTGTTCCAGTGAGGAACCCCTTTCGTTTCATGCGAAAAGGTTTCCGGTAGCCCTAGCTGCGTCATTTTTCAGATCGGGAGGTATACAGTGTTTTTTGTAGTTTACTGTTATTTTCTCTCTGCTTATTTCGGTTTCGGTTTATTTAGCTTTTTTTTTTAACCGGATCTATACCTTTCATTTCTGCATATGCTCTTTGCCCTGCGACTCTGTGCGATCTGGGCAAATCAGAAACAGAAAGGAAGGATTTTTCTCATGCGTATGCTCTTTTCCCTGCACCTTAGTGTGATCTCGGAAAATCAGAAACATTGAGAAAAATATTTAGTTTTTCGGCTAAAGCTAACTTTGAGATTTTTTTTAAAAAATTCTAGTTTTTTGGCTAAAGCTAACTTCGAGCTGCAAGGTTCGTTTTTTTTTTTGCATATTCGTGTTGGGTTTTGTGTTTTGTGTTTTGTAGGGAAAAAGAGCTTTCTCAAGGCAAGCACGCAAACCAAGGACCACCCCCCCCCCCTCTCTCTCTCTTTCTCTCTCTCTCTCAAATTTTTTGTATAGATCAATTGGTTCAAAGCTATTTTAAGAGAGTAGAGGTCTTGGGTTCAAGCCTCCATTTTGTGGGGGTGGATTTTTTCATTCCCGCACATTCGCGCACTTTGCCGGCTACGTCAACAATTTCTTTTCAAAAAGCCATAACTTCTTCATCCGGAAGCCTTTTTCAGAGCCGTTTTTTTTAAAACCGCCTATTTTTTCGAGATCTATCCATTGGAACACTTACTTTCAGCATCTTCAGCTTCAGTTTTTTAAAAAAATGGAAAGTCCATGTCAAGTCATTCTTGACAGCACTAACTACTTCCAATGGGTAGCCTACATGGAAGATTTACTTAGAAGTAAAGGTCTCTTCAGAATAGCCATAGACCAAGAGAAGAAACCAAAAGATGAAGACAAGGCTGCAAAATGGGAAAATAGACAAGATCAAGCACGTGGTTTGATAGGGATGTCTATTTCTCCTGATCTTAGATTCCACATTGCAGAACTTGAGACTCCTCATGAAGCATTAGAAAAACTCGCTAAAGTTTTTGGGATTAAAAATGAAATTAGAGCCCATCAACTTGAGAATGAGTTGCTTACTTTGGATCCTAATAATTTTTCTTGCATTGAAGATTTCTTGTCCAAATTCAAGACCCTTAGATATCTCTTGGAAGGTGTTAAAGTTAAGAAAGAAGATGGTAACCTTATTTATTCCATCCTTACTAAGTTGGGACCAACCTACTCTGTATTTGTTTCCACTTTCCATTCTACAAGGGAAGCTTTCATTTGTCAAGGAAAAGACTACAAGGCCCCTTCCTTTGACTCCTTTTGTGATTCCTTAATAAGAGAACAAGAAAAAATCTTACACCTTGGTCTTCTTAATCTTGGAAACTCTTCCACAAAAGCGTTAGCCGCCCAGCAGCAACCAAATTCAAAGAATCCTAAGAAGTCATATCCTCAAAAGAATGGTCCTAAACCAACTCAGCCTCAAAATGAAAGATCATTTCAACAAAATGATAAGACCAATAGAAACAAATGGAAGAAGACTGATAGACATTGTAACTTTTGTAATCGAGATGGCCACTTAGAATCTAAATGCTTTAAGAAGATGGAAGCCTTGGAAGCCGCAATGAAGAAACATAACATCCATGTGGAGCCTACTTCAACTTCAACTTCTGGAATGGCACTTTCTGCATGTCGTTGTCAATCATCTCAGTCTGGTTATGCATTAAATGTATCTTCTTCTTCTTCTCATTCTCATGAGTGGCTCATTGATTCTGGAGCCTCTTATCACATGGCCAAAAACCAAGCCATGTTTTCTTATTTAAATGATTGTAACACCAAAAATATATATGTTGGTGATGATAGATCTCTTAATGTTGTAGGGACTGGAACTGTTCATCTAGACAATGGTCAGTTTAATGATGTATTATGTGTTCCAACCTTATCCTGCAACCTTCTATTTGTCTATCAGATAACTCATTCAGGTGAAGGTAAAATTGTTGAATTTTCACCTCATGATGTTGTAATCAAGGATCTAAAAGATCCTAAACAGATTCTAGCTACTGGTCTTGCTGATGATTCCACAAGGTTGTATAAGTTTCACAACTTTGGGTCATCAAATCTTCCCTCAGTATTTGTTGCTCATAATGATGAAGTGAGCAAACTTTGGCATGAGCGATTTGGTCACTTAAACTATCGCTCCCTTCAGCATCTATGTAAAGAAAATATGGTGACAGGTCTTCCTATGGTATCTTGCAGAGATGGTGTTTGTTCCGGATGTGTACTCGGAAAACATCATCGGGACAGTTTTGACAAATGTGCCTCTTGGCACGCCTCAGCCCCTTTACAGCTTGTGCACAGTGATTTATGTGGTCCTCTTCCTGTTGCTTCATTCTCTAGCTGCAAGTACTTCTTAACTTTCATTGATGATTTCTCCAGACGCACTTGGGTATACTTCTTAAAACTCAAGAGCAAAGTATTTAACACATTTTTGGCCTTCAAAGCCTTTGTTGAAAAACAATCTGGACATCAAATTCTTAAGCTAAGAACTGATAATGGTGGAGAATATGTTAAAAACAGATTCATCAACTTTTGCACCGAAAATGGAATTCAAATGCAACATACTGTTCCATACACTCCACAACAAAATGGTGTAGCTGAAAGAAAAAATCGCACCTTAAAGGAAATGGCTAATTGTATGCTGCAATCTAAAGGACTCAGTCTTAGTTTTTGGGCCGAAGCAATTAATTGTGAAAATTATATAATCAATCGCACTCCTACTAAGGTTCTAGAGAATATCACTCCAGAAGAAGCTTGGAGTTCCATTAAATCAGATGTAAGTCACTTTCGTGTGTTTGGAAGTGAAGCATGGGCCCATATTCCAGATGAAAAGCATAAAGCTTTAGAACCTAAGAGTGAGAAATGTACTTTTGTTGGATATTCTGAAGATGTAAAAGGTTATAGACTTATTCCATTTAAGTCCAAAAATGTTATCATTAGAAGAGATGTAAAATTTGATGAAAATAAATCGGCCTGCGAGCCTAGTCCGGCGGATGTGCCACCTCTTCCTATCTCTTCTACTTTTGAAAACATTTCTTCTTCAGATGATGAAAGCGAGGATGATAATCCTGCCCCACCTTCTCAGGATCCTCAACTTCCAAGATGGGTCCGTGCTACTCGGGATGCAGCAGGTGATCTTGCTGGTGATCCTACAGATCAGCGACGTACACGTTCTCAGTTTGAAAGAGCCTCTTCTTTACTGGCTCAAGCTCCAGTAAATCATGATCCTGACACTTTTGCAGAAGCTTCAGGCCATCCACATTGGGAAGCAGCTATGAATGAAGAATATCATTCATTGATGACAAATGATACATGGGATCTTGTTCCTCTACCAAAGGGACGCAAACTTGTTAGATGTAAATGGGTTTACAGAACCAAGTATGGACCAGACGGGAAAGTTGATAAACATAAAGCTCGTCTCGTTGCTAAGGGCTTTTCATAGGTTGAAGGCATTGACTACACTAAAACCTTCTCCCCTGTTGCCAAAATGAACTCTATCCGCCTTGTTCTTTCCCTTGCTGCCTCTTTAAAATGGGAAGTCCATCAGATGGATGTTAAATCTGCCTTCTTGCATGGGGACTTGCAGGAAGAAATCTATATGGAACAACCCATTGGCTTCATACAAACAGACTCCAGCCTTGTTTGTCGACTTAAGAAATCCCTTTATGGCCTCAAGCAAGCTCCTCGGGCTTGGTATGCCAAAATTGATAGCTTTCTTTTAGAATCTGGCTTTTCTAGGTGTCATTCTGACAATACTGTCTACACCAAGAAAGTGGGCAACTCTCTTATCATCCTTGTTCTTTATGTTGATGATCTTATTCTTACTGATAGTGATCCCAACCTTATAAACCATGTGAAGTCCAACCTTAAAAAGAAATTTGACATGACAGACTTAGGACACTTACACTATTTTCTCGGTCTTCAAGTCTTGCAATCCAAGGAGGGTATTTTCCTTTCCCAGTCCAAGTATGCTTGTGATATTCTTCGTCATTTTCACATGGAAGACTGTAAGCCAGCCCCTTCTCCCTTTCAGTCTGGAGTCAAACTTTCAGTCTCTTGTACTTCTCATGAAGTTGATGCTACCTTATACCGTCAACTTGTAGGAAAACGCTTGTATTTAACCCATACTCGTCCTGATCTTTCCTTTGTTGTTGGCCTTGTTGCTCGTTTTATGCAAAACCCCCGTGAAAGTCATTGGAAAGCAGCTAAAAGAATACTTCGTTATGTTCGAGGTACAGTACAGTTTGGGATTCATTACAGTGCCAAAGCAGCTCCTCTGTTAGTTGGTTTCACTGATTCTGATTGGGCTGGTGACCCTGATGATCGGAAGTCTACTGCCGGTTATGTCTTCACTCTTGGTTCAGGACCTATTACATGGGCTTGTAAGAAACATGCTGCCATTTCTCTTTCGTCAGCAGAAGCAGAGTATCGTGGTGCCATGGAAGCTAGTAAGGAAGCCTTGTGGCTTCGTCAGATCCTATCAGAGTTTGGCTTTGAGCGGCAGCATCCAACCACACTTTGGTGTGATAATCAAAGTGCCATTCAGCTATGCAAAGATCCAGTCCAGCATTAGCGCAGCAAACACATTGAACTACACATGCACTTCATCAGAAAGCTCATTCATGACCATGTTCTTGAAGTGCAATATTGTTCAACAGATGATTAGGTTGCAGACATCTTCACAAAGGCTCTCACAGAGGCGAAGTTCACTAAACTTCGATATATGCTTGGAGTTCAGGAAGTTGTCACTAAGGGGGGATAGGCTCTAGTTCCTCCTTCCTTCTCCTATTGTGTCATATTTGTAAATCCTTCAATCCTATCCCAATTTGTTCTTAAGGGGGGATGTTAGGATATTCCGACACATAGGAAATAGTTAAGTTCAACTTGGTCTAGTATAGAGTTAGGTATAGAGTTAGGTAAAGTGTGTTTCTTTACCGTTGTACATTTTGTAACTTACAATCCGACGGTCACGATATGTAGTGATCCAACGGTTCATTCTCTCCTCGGTATTACTGACACTTGATCCGTGGCTTGACACTCGATTGGTCCATGAGTTCTATTTAAAGCGCATGGAGGGTCATTGTTCGGGTAATCCGTGCATGAGTGAAGCTTATGTAAATTTTCATTCTTTGATTAATAAATTGCCTGTAGTACCCACGTTGGGACAGGCCGTGGACTGTTTCCCTCTTTGAGGGTTTTAATTACGTCAAAAATACTGGTGTATTGATCTGTGATCTGGTTGTGAGCGGTGTCCTTTTGGTATTCTTTCTGAGGAACTTACCCTGTAAATTCCTACAGTATTGTTTTAGGAAGTCCTTACTTATATGATAGAAAAGCCATTTTCTATAGAACTGAAAATAAGTATCAACTCACAAAAGATCGAATAGAATATATTGTAAGAGCTCATCAGCTCAAAAATAACTACACTCTCATAAACTCAGGGCAGATGAAAAGAATTGTAAATTCATGCAAGCAATTTTTACTAATGGTTGTAAAGGAAAAGAACCCTGATAAGGCCAATGTATTTGAACACTGTGATGTTAAACAAAAAACTGATTTAGATAAAGTTGTTTTAGAATATGATATCCTATTTCAAGAATCTAAAGGTCTGCCACCCAAAAGGGAAATAGTACATGATATTCATTTGCAGCAATATGCTCCATTGCTTAACATTGGAATGTACAGGTTATCCACTTTAGAGAATGTAAAGATCAAGAAGCAGGTATAGGAGCTACTCGATAAAAGGTTCATAATACCAAGCACATCACCATGCGGATCTCCAATCATGTTGGTGAGAAAGAAAGATGGTTTGTGGAGGATGTGCATTGATTGTAGAGCACTGAATAAAATAACAATCAAGAATCGTTATCCTCTTCCTCGCATTGATGATCTACTAAATCAATTGAAAGAAGCTATTTACTTTTCCAAGTTGGACTTGTGTAGTGGCTATCATCAGGTCAGAGTAGCACAGCAAGATGCATGGAAGATTGCTTTCAAAACAAAGCAAGGGCTGTATGAATGGCTAGTTATGCCTTTTGGCTTAATCAATGCTCCTACCACTTTCACGAGAGTTATGAATGATGTACTCTGATCTTTTATTGATGATTTTTTAATTGTATATTGATATGACATTCTTGTTTTTAGTAAAACATAGGAAGAACATTTGAAGCATGTAAAGTAGAATCTAGATTTTTTGCAAAAAGAAAATCTCTATGTGAAGTTATCAAAATGTGAATTTGGAAAAACATATTTAAATTATTTGGGTCATATTGTAGGGGGTGGTGAATTGAAGATAGATCCCTCTAAGGTTGAAGTCATTGTGAACTGGCCTAAACCCAAATCTACTATAGAAGTTAGGAGTTTCCTAGGCGCAGCACAATATTGGAGAAAGTTTATTGCTAATATTTCCTTGATTGCAGCTCCCTTACATGCTTTAAAAGGATTGAACAAGGTGTTTCAGTGGGGAGGCGAACATCACAAAGCCTTCAACACATTGAAAGAAAAAATTAGTACAGCACCAGTACTAGCATTGCCAGATCTTCAAAGACCATTTGAGATTGAAATAGATGCCAGTGACTATGCTATGGGAGTAGTGTTGATGTAACATGGTAAAACCATATGTTATCATTCTGAGACATTTACTTCTACGGTAGTTAATTATCCCACATATGATAAAGAATTGTATGCATTAGTGCAGAGTGTGAAAAAGTGGAAACATTACCTAATGGGAAAAGAAACAGATATACATATAGATCATCAACCACTTCAGTATTTGCAGTCACAAATTAAATTGCAGCAATCAAGACACTAAAGGTGGATGGGTTTTCTAGAGCAGTTTCATCTTGTCATCAAATATAAGAAGGGCATACACAATAAAGTTGCAGATATGTTATCAAGACCAATCATAAATGCATCTACTATACTTAAGCATAACTCAGTATTGCATGAAAGCTATATTGAACAATATGCTCAAGATGTAGATTTTAAAGATGTATATGCAACTTTAAGTAATGACAAACAAGTAGAAGAATTGGGTTATCATGTTAAGGACCAACTCTTGTATCATTTTGGAAAGTTATGCATTCCACAAACTGAAAGAGTTAACATAATCTGAGAAGCACATACATCTCTTATATCAGGTCATCTTAAAACAATTGCACAGCTGCAAAGGTTTTGTTATTGACCAAGATTGCATGAAACAATTTCTAGATATATTAAAGGGTGTACCATGTGTGCTAAAAGCAAGCCTAGCAATAGAAAACTAGGCTTGTACTCTCCACTTCCAGTTCCTTCTCGTCCTTGGGAAAGTGTTTCCATGGACTTTGTTGGGGGATTGCCAAAATCTAGAAAAGGTCATGATTATTTATATGTTATTATGGACAGGTTCAGCAAAATGTGTATTTTAATACCTTGTAATAAGCAGATTACAGCTGAGAAAATAGCGAAGTTGTTCTTCCAACATCTCTAGGTTCATTTTGGGTTACCCACTTCCATTGTATTTGATCCAGATTGCCAATTTGTTGGGAAGTTTTGGTCAAGTCTGTGGGAATTGATGGACACCAGACTGAAGAAGAGCACAACCTTTCATCCACAAATAGATGGCCAAATAGAGGTGGTCAACAAGACAGTAATCCAGTTGCTCAGAGGCTATTGTAGCAAACATCCCAAGCTTTGGGATGAACATTTGTGTTATGTGCAACATGCTTACAACCGTGCCAAGCACTCTTCTACATATAGATCTCCTTTTGAGACTTGTTTTGGTTTTACACCAAGGTCTCCCTTGGATTTTGTCTTTAGTAAAGACATAGCAGTTGATGGACACAGTGATGTGGACAAAGCAACCAATTTTATCAAATAGATCTAAGAAATTCACCAGGTAGTGTAGGAATAGCTGGAGAGAAGCTGGGCCAAGTATAAGGCAAGGCATGACAAGCATCGAATTGAGCATAGCTTCCAAGTTGGTGATCAAGTCTGGCTGTACATCAACAAAGACAGAATGCAAGGTGAAGGTAAGAAGCTAAAGCCAATAAGGTATGGGCCTTTCAAGATACTTGAGAAAATTATGAGAATGATTTTCGCCTTGATTTGCCAGCTTACATGCATATCTATTCAGTAGTTAATGCAGAGAAATTGAGACTATTTGAACCTTCATTGATTGAAGATCCTAAAGAGTAAGGTCAGTCGCCTTCTATTGATGATCTGTTGCTTGAATATCTCAATGAGTTGCAAGAAGACACAGTTCTAGATAGGAAGGTGAGAACTACGCACAAAGGGGATGATGAATACCTGATAATTGGACTCAAAGGTTCAAAACCAGGCAGTGCAAGATGGATAGAGATTGGACAAGTGAGGAAGTTGTATCCTCACTTGATTGATGCTTAAAAACCATCTTTTGGTGGTCCAAAAGCTTTTTCAGTAGGCGTGATCCAAAATGGATCCTAGAAAACCCTCTAAGTCTTCAAAGTCTTATAAAGATAAAAAATATCGCAAAAGAAGAACTCTTAAAAATGGTGGATTACACTATCGGGAGTGAAAAAACATGAAGAAATAGTGGAAAAACATAGTATCGACGGTTTAAGCAACTTTGCATAGGAGCCGTCAAATCTAGCTGATCAACGGTCCAGATCCGATCGGTATATCGCAATCGGCAGAGGCTATCGGAGGCTACCACATAAATACTGTGACAACAATCAGCGCGGTTAACGAGGATCGTCGATCAAGCACATAGATCAAGGGCCCGGGTTAACTCATGATATCACATCGGAGTAACACACGGGAGCGCGTACCAATGGCCTGAGGCTTATGCAATATGCGATTGCAAAAATTCACATCGCAATATCACGTCGAAGCAGTACAATGGAGCGAGGCTGATATACATATGACTGGCGATCGCCGGACCCGATGGAGTTATAGATGATATTTTATATATTTTGAGATATGGAAAATGGCATTTTCCTTTCTATTTCACATTTTTGTTAAATAAACAAAATGCAAAGGAAATCTTCCTGATGCGATGAAGTGAAGCCGATGGAACTTAGATGAAAATATATAACATTTCAAGTCCACCATAAAGCCATTTTGCAATATTTTCGGTGTTTTAATGTATTTTTCAAATACAAAGGGAAACCACAAAATGAGTGGGATTTCAGGCTGGCCGTAGGCGGTAAGTGGTTTTGGCCAAGCTCTGCCCGAGCCCATACACTGGCTGCCATGTGGCTAGGCATCAGAGAGAGAAAACCACCCTTTTCAGGTGGGTAGTCTCTGTGTGTGTTAGCCACCTGAAATCAATAACAGCTGTTGATCAACGATTACTTGCGATGGTGCCTGAAGATGGATCCGAAAGGATATAAGGTGGAATTAATGATTTTTGAAGTCCAATAGATTGCGTTTGGGTGGATTCTTATAGGTTTTCTGTGTAAATAAAGAACAACCATTTTTATGATTTCAAAGGCACCGATGGTCCATTCCATTATAGAACAGGTGGCCACCATCCCTGAAGGCATTTAGCAATGATTGCCAACACTCAGAGGGGAAATCGAGCGGACAGAGGCTGGGAGCCAAAGAGCCTGAGAAGGGGAAACAAACAGATAGTGCCAATTGGCTTTAAAGCCATATATTGACAAAGACAAAGGGGAAGCATTGCCGAGACAGAGAGAAAACAGAGACAAAGAGCAAGTCTATGTACTCAGAGAGACTTGAGGGATTCAAGTAAACTCCTGTTGTTTTGTATCTATGCATTGAGACTCAGATTGAGCTCACTTTTGTAAAATTCTACTCTTGAAGACATAATAGAGAGGTCACCACTAAAGGCTAGACCAGGAGACATAGCACAGGAGTTTTGGGTGAACTCCATATTAAACTTGCTATGTTTATGTGTGTTTATCTATTATGTTTCATTAACTGCTTCCTTATCTATGTTATTCACAATCTTATCGATCCATTGCACTAAGTAATATAGGCAAATCCATGCACATGAGTCTGTAATACCTTAATATTAGTCTAAAATCTCATTATCAGATCACATGTCGAGCCTTCCTTCTACTAAGCACAGCAACGATTGTGTTATCGTGAATGTCGACATATTCTCTAATATGGTCATTATGGTGGCCTGCAAGAAGAGTATCATAGGCAAAGACCACTGCTAAGCTCTTATTTGAGCGAGTGTGGGTACACTTTGGGATCTTAAGGTCCACTATCTCTAATTGGGACACCAGATTCCTAGGTGAATTTTGGTTAAGCCTCTAGTCAATGGTCGATACCAAACTGACTAAGTCCACGACTTTCCATCCCCAAACTAATGGCCAAACAAAAGTCATTAACAAGATGATTGTACACATTTTATGCATCTATAACTAAAAGCATCCACACACATGGGATGAAAGCCTCCCCTATGTCCAGCATAGCTACAAAAAATCTCTCCATAGCTCAATGGGCCACATCTCCTTTCAGGTAGGGCTGGGATTTCAGCCATTATGTCCCATTGATGTGACCATACCATTTACAACTACTTGGGAGAATTCAACTCATGTCCAGTCTATAACAAACAGGGCTAATAGCTTCATTGAGTACATTCAACACATCCTCTAGTAGGTCCATGATATATCGGACAGAGAAAATGTTAAGTACAAGCAGTGCCATGATCAGCATCGGGTGTCGCATAAGTTCTAGGTGGGCAAAAAAGTTGGCTACATTTGCAGAAGCACCTTACTGGACCTCACCGCAAGCTTCACCAACTCCAATATGGGCCATACGCCATGACCAAGGTTTTAGGGTACAATGCCTTCAAGCTCAAAATTCCAGTCTTGGTTTGCACCCAATGTTTAATGAAGACTATCTTAGCCCATACTTTCCACCATTGTTGGACACATCCGACATTACAGAACAACTCACACCAATAGAGCTAAACCCAGACTGCATGGAAGAGGCCTCAACTGATTGGCTCGTGGACACACAGATCAAGAACACTCACCAATAGGAGATTCAACTATATTGGGTTTTCAAATCTAACTAACTACTGAACCAAGGCAAGTAGCTCACCAAGGACCAATTTCAACAGAAGTTTCCCCATCTCACGGAGGCACTCAACATAATAGGGACCATTGCTTCCTAAGGGTGGAGGATTGATCTGGGTGGATATTAGTGGCTAGCCACCTATTTCACCTAGACCCCCAACACTCTCTCTTTTAGTTTTTTAGTCTCCTTAATTGTAGCATAGTTTACTATTTTGGCCATTTTTTGGGTCGTGAACTTTCGGAGCCGTTTTGAGGCCTTAAACTACGTTTTTAGGGAAACTAGGGAGAACAAAAGATCCCAAACAAAATAAATACTTTTGTTTTGGCCTCCTCTTTGAGATGTTCAAAATGAGGTATTATGATAGCCAAACAGAGATCATATGCCAAAGTTATGACCCCAGAAAGTTGATGTACCAATTTACCCAAACGTGGCCCATAATTTCGACACTTCATCTCCAAGAGTTAGGTTTTTTTATGTTTATGGTTTTCCATTATTTCTCAATAAGAAATAGGCCTTTGAGCCTCCTTATAACACAGTTCAGAGGCATGTATCCGCTGCATCTCTTCTCAGAGATAAGATACCATCGTTCGAGCTAGTTTATTTCGATTCTGTTAGTAAGCATATTTCAGTATTCTGATATTAATGAAAAGAAGTGTTATTTATGTTACATTTATGTATTTATGGTTATATTTGTAATTTTTTGCATTCTTGTTTAAGTTTGGATCAGTGGTATCAGAGGGGTCTTCTCTTTCTCTATTATTTCTTTGCATGTCCCCAATGAGGTCAAGGTATAAGGAGTTAGGGCTCGATCGAGTTGAACCTTTGCAAGACTAGCCTCAAAAACCCCAATGGCCTCCCATGGTGGAAGAAAAGAAAGGTAAGGGAGCATGAGAACCTTTGAAAATATTGCTCAAGAAAGCCCTCGAGTGACAAAGGAACATGATAATGAATGACTTTGCCCACATCCTTCAACTGTTACCCACAAGCGATGCATCTTCATCCAGCAACCACTCTAGAGGTGCCACTCCTCTTAAGGTACAAGTTAACTTCTGTTGGGCCACTAATATATCATTATTATTATCACTTTTTAACACCTATTTCATCCATTTCTACCCTTCTTTATCACGTCATTTATCATGATTTATCATATAATTCCATTTTATAATTATTTATGCTCTTATGGATAAATATTATTTCTTCTTCTTTATTTTTAATAAATTAATGATTATTATGCATGATTTTATCAATGATGGTTTATTAATAAATTTTTTGTAACATCTCTCACCATTTTAGCCTCCAAGATATTTTCCAGATTGCAGATTTGATCTTCAGCTCATCATTAAATACTCCAACTCATAAATTCATTGGAATAAGAAGTGACAGTTTTGCATTGGACATTTGTGGCAAATAGAGAATAATCTGGAAAATTTGAAACATGTGTTTTGTTCAGAACGGACCAAACTAGTCTTATAATGAGAAGTTTTCCCAAATTCACTCTGTATTAAGAGAAACTGAAGGTTCTCAGAAGACGATTTTCTCAGATTCATTGTTGCGGCCGGTTTCCAAACTATCTTAGTTGCAATACCAAATTCAACCTATTCCTATTTGATGAAAAGATATTTCAGATATGATCTTGCTGATCAATTTGTTGTGAACAATCCAATTTTGTTATGGAAATCATTTTGTAATCATCTTTGTTGTAACTTCTCCCTGCTCTCTATGTATTTAAAGAAAATGGAGATCAAAGAAGGAGATTATTAGAGATAGATTAGAGATAGGATAGGATAGGAGGAGAGGAGATAATGGAGAGATTTAGCTTTTTTCTTGGGACCTCAATTGTAATTTCAATATACATAATGTTATTCTGAAGGACAACCCTATTGTAATGAGGATTGAATTCAATGGTTAATACATAATCTACGTTGTTGATCATTCGTATTCTCTGAAGTAGCTCAGTGGTATTTGTTGGTGGCTAGGGCCTGGCCTCTGGTGGATCAAACTGCTATCCTCTATGTTATATCGTTCTAATTCACGTGAGTCTAATTGCTTTGATGTTTTTTCGTTTTTTGCTAATTTTACTCTGTTTGATATCTTCTGATTTCCTGTGAGTTTACATTGTAGTTAGTTTACTTTCTTTTATTCTGATCTCATGTACTTCGTAGCTTTGCCATTGGATTTCATTTGTGCTCACTGCAAGTTGAATTAATTATTAGTTAAGACATTGATTTTTGGTTGATTACAATAAGAGTGTGGTTATTATAGAATAAACTAAAAGAGATTGGTTAATACTACTAAACTCTCGGTTGACATCATTTCCATTCGAATTGCTTAATTGATATAGAGTGTGATTCATATAGAATCAGTTGAAAGAGATTGGTTAATGCTACTATGATCTCGGTTGATGCTATTTTCAATTGAATTGCTTTCTTCAGATTTGATTATGATTTTAGTTGAAGATTAAGTCTTGATGCTTGGATGTAATATTTCCGTTAACAGTTGCAGCTTGAGTTTTATAAATGCATCTGTTTGCTCTAGTATCAAGTTTTATAGTTCAACATAAAAATCATTACTCTCTAGATTTATATCTTGCACATATTGTGTGCACTCTTGAAACAAAAAGACTTACCCAGGATGATAATTAATCTGAGGCAATTAGGAGTTTTAAAAGACACATATTAGCACCCAACATTTTGGCGTCGTTTCCAAGGAGAGTGTTGCCATTTCACAGAGAGTGATGTATGTTTGATACTTGTTTTTGGGAAAGAATTGGGTATTAAAAATGGAAGGTAAGAACCTACGTACTAAGCAAGTAAAGTGCTTGCTCCTCCATCCGCTCTTCAGCAAAATTGCATAGAAGTTCAACAAGGTGTTTGATATTTGTCTGTTGTGAAAGAATTGTGTATTAAAAACAGGAGGTAAGAACTTGCATAACAAGCAATTAAAGTGCTTGCTCCTCCACCTGCTTTTCAATAGACTTTCATAGGAATTGAAGTAGGAAATTTAAAGGTAGAATGTTTGAAAAAATCTCATAATTCCACTCAGGTGGTGACGTAAGCACCACCCATTTCACTAACCAATTGACAGGAACAATTGAAGGAGAAGCCTCGAAGAAACACATGAAAAACATCTTCTATTATGGTAAGAAATGGCTCACATTGCAACTTTTGAATTTCCTATCAAAGATCTAGGAGGAGTGACACAAATGCACATAATTCCCCCATCTTCTCTACCAAATTTTCATGGTTTAACAAATGAAGATCCAAATAATTCTTATTTGAGTTCGAAATACTTTGTATAGTATATGATTATTGTACTAATGATCAAAGGTTGAAAGTGTTTCCTCTTACTCTAAAAGGGGCAACTCTCCAATGGTTCATGAGCCTAGGTGGGAACTACATCCAAACATGGGAGGACATGAAGAACATATTCTTGAAGAAGTACCAAGACTACTACAAATCCAATGAAAATATTTTTGATATGATACAAGGGGAAGATGAAAGCTTGGAGGACTATGTGGAGCGATTTCAATATAAGCTTCAAAAATCAAAGCATAAGTATTTGGAAAAAGAGATCTTAAAAACACTCCTTCTTAAAGGAATCAAAGATGAATTGTTAGAACTCTTAAATATGATAGAAAAATGTGATGTTTTTCAGTTATCATATGTTGATGTTTGTGAATTTTTCATAAGGTATTCAAGAGGAATCTCAAAGGCTGGTAAGAATTCTAGAGACGTTTGTTCTTTCTTTTCGAAATCTACTACAAGAACAGGAGATATAAGAGCTGAAATCAATGTTTTATTTGAACATTTTAAAATTGATTTTATTAGCTCTCTAAATTCACAATTGGATGATTTGTAGGTTCAGAAAAATCAAGAATTTGATGAAGAGTTTTTCCCTCATTATTGAAAGGAGAACCCCATAGATAGTCACTCTTCCTTATCTAGGATGGAAGTAGTATATCAAAGAGAGGGGGAAGCTGCAACAAGGTCAAAACCATCGAAATCATGGCCTACATGTATGGTACAAAACACTTCCTCTCCATTCTCTTACTTACATAATCCATTATGGAATACTCATGTGTTATGGCAGCGATGTCCATCTCAATATAACTCCTACAAATCTTGTCTACAAGTTTGGCATGGTTCATCTTATGATTGCATGAATACTCTCCCTCATCTTGTAGCACAAACACATCCTCCATATTCTTCACTAGCTCTTCCACAACATCTTGCTTACCTATCAAAATCATCCACACAACCCAATCAACCATATCATCAAGATTCTCCATGCCCTACACAATTTTTTGCTCAAATCGTTCCACACCCTCACCCTAATAAACTAGTACAACATGCTTACAGTGTTGAACTGCAAAATTTACACACCCTTCCAACCCATTCTATCTCACATGCACCATTGGAGAAAACTTACACTGAGATTCAGAATGTTTCAAATCCAAAAATTGTAGAAGTTATGGAAGAAAATGAGGTTTCTTCTAGTCTACACCAACAAGTCGTTTTAAAAACTCAAGAACTTCATGATGTGATGGCTATGGGAAATCAAGAAAGTAAAGGATATATTGAAGATTGGTTTCACTTCTTCATTTGTTTGCAGCATCACTCCATACTTCAACAATTTTTGACACCATCTTTTCAAGGGAAGTTGGCTTCTCATACCCTAATATTTATTAAGATGCATTTTTTAAATTTGGGTATGTACATACTTAAAACCTTATTTCGAAAATGGCTCCACTGGAAGTATTCTTATATGTAATCATATTAATTTTTCAAATCGTACTAGGTTAGTGTAAAAAAATAAAATTATAAGGACATAAATAAATACATTTTGTTTTTATGTAAAAAGAGTTGTTTTTGTTGCAACATGCTGTGGAAATCAACATCGATGATTAATGTTTTAATTTATTTGTGTATGTAGATGAATTATAATGGAAATAACAGTTTTACAAACACTCATATTCATTTTTATCACCGATTTGAAAATATATGCTTGAATATCATATTTTTTGGCTTGTGGACTTGATGAAATTTCTGCAAACACAGTCGGGACAATTATATTTTGAGAGACCAAAAGGGAATATTTTTAAAACATGTTTCTATATTAAGTATTCCTTGATGTCTACTTTCCAACCCAATTTGAATCACTCAATTTGAATTTGAAACGAAAAATTTATAACCAAAACATTGACAAGATGTCTAGCAGGCAGCTCAGGAACAGAGTTGGGATAGTCAGTTTTTTGAGGCCTAAATGACTATATATTGAAAACCTATTACTATGTTATATTCCCCTATGAATCTACTTTAAAAGGAAATTTGAATCACTGATTTTCGATATCGTATGAAAATTTATGACCAAAATGTTGATTATCTATCGTAAATCAGCACTCTTAAAACTCTGTTTTTCCCGCTACACATTAGAGTATTTGACCTATCAATTCTTATTTTCCTCAAAAAAAAATTATATTAGAGATAAATAAATGAATCTACTTTCATTTCCAATTTGAATCATTTGAATCTGTCATAAAAGGAAAAAGCTGTGCTTAAAATATCCACTGTTGTTCTATGTGGGGAAATTAAAAATGACTCTGTTATACAGGCTGTTCTAAGTAAAATTTACATATCATATCATGGAATTTTCAAAACCTATTTTTATTGGTGATAAAACTTTGAATTAGCTCTCATTTTGCTTTTGAATCACTCGAATCTAACAAAAAGCAAAGGAGTTGTGATTTAAACACTGATGGTTAGTATGATCGGTCACTGCTCTCCCGCAGGTGACAAATAAATTTTACTTTGTTATTTTTTCCGTGGATTTCTTTTATAGAGTAACTACTTGTTAAGGTCTTTATATAATTCTCGGATTAGGAAAGACCAATCACCTCTCGTTCTCCATGATTTAATGTTTTATTGCAGGTAGACACTTCTTTTTTTTGCAGGTCTTAGGAGAATAAATAAGGTCAATTTATGGACAAGCGATTCTTGAAAGAAATTTTAATGAAACAATGGCATTTCATCTAATTCATTATCTAATGGATTTATAACAAAATAAATGAAGAATTGATTTCCATTTGAAGATTCATGTCACTGCTGCCAGAACATTTTTCCAAGAGATCATTTTTTTCATTGACGGATTGATATTCCCTTAGGAAATAACATCATAGTTGTTGTAACTTAGTTTATTTATTTATATATTGTTTTTTAAATAAAATTTTGTTTCTTTTTTTTATTTCTCTTATGTTTTTTGTTTCAAGTTTTGCTTCCTTCAAATTGTAGTTTTCGCTCCATTGGCGATTGAACAATGAGGACCCCACTATGCAAATTTCAGTTGCAGAAGGCAATCCTTCGGCAGCTTCATTTCTATAAAAAGTTTTCTTTTTAAACTATAAATATTATTGTTTTATGTGTTTTCTCTGTTTGTTTGTTGCTATAAATATGATTTCTTTTCTCTCCTTTTCTATAAATATGATTGTTTTTCTCTATTTTTCTGTAAATACAATTTCTTTTCCCTGTTTTTCTCTATTGTTTTTCTTTCTTCTGTATGATTGCCCTTCTGTTGTTTAGAGTAGTAGGGATGATTCCTTGTCTGTGTTTTTTTCTCTCCCTATTTTCATTTGTTGTTCCCTCTAGGAACAACACTTTTTTGTGTGTGTTGATTTTTTGTTCCCTACTAGGAACAACTGTTGTTCCCTCTAGGGAACAACACTTTTTTCATGTGATTTTGTTGTTCCCTTCAAGGACTAGCACTTTTTGCAAGTATTTTTTTGTATATTTTCCTTTGTTGTTCCCTCCAGGGAACAACACATTTTTCCTGAGTATGATTTTATTGTTCCCTCCAGGGAACAGCTGCTATTCCCTAAAGGGAACAACACTTTTTCTGAGTGTTTTTTTTGTTGCTCCCTCCAGGGAACAGCTATTGTTCCCTAAAGGGAACAACACATTTTCCAAGTGTTTTTTTGTTGTTCCCTCTAGGAAACAACACTTTTTCTGAGTGTTTTTTGTTGTTCCCTAAAGGGAACAACACTTTTTCTGAGTGTTTTTTTTTGGAGTGTTCACTATTTTTTTAGTGTTTTTTTTGTTGTACCCTCAAGGGAACAACACTTTTAGAGTTTGTTGTTCCCTCAAGGGAACAACACTTTTTTGGAGTGTTTGTTTGTTGTTCGCTCAAGAGAACAGCTGATGTTCCCTCAAAGGAACAACACTTTTAGAGTTTGTTGTTCCCTCAAGAGAACAACTGATGTTCCCTCAAGGGAACAACACTTTTATAATTTGCTGTTCCCTCAAGGGAACAATACTCTTTTGGAGTGTTTGCGTTGTTCCCTCAAGGGAACAGCTGCTATTCCCTCTAGGGAACAACACTTTTTTGAGTGTTTTTGAGTTTTTGCTATTCCCTCCAGGGAATAGCACTTTTCGAGTGTTTTCACTATTCCTTCCATGGAACAGCACTTGCTAAGTGTTTTTTCTAATTTTTTTGTTCCCTCTAGGGAACAATACTTTTCGAGTGTTTTTATTGTTCCTTCTAGGGAACAACACTTTTTGAGTTTTTTTGTTGTTCCCTTAGGGACAACACTTTTTGAGTTTTTTTGTTGTTCCCTTAGGGACAACACTTTTTGAGCTTTTGTTGTTCCCTCTTCGGAACATCATTTTTGCTTCTTGTGAAGTTTTGTGTGTTGTGAATAGCACCTCTTTCCTCTTGTGGGATTATTACTAGCTTATCCCAGCCCATTTTTCTGATTCCCTTTCATGGCATGAAGTACACTACTTTTATGAGGACAAGAATTATGGATTCTATTGAAGTGAGTTAATATCATTAATGCTATGACCTTTAACATGATAGCTTCTAGATGAGATATTTTTTTTAAGAAAAGGGACACAGTTATTTATATACTACTTTACTGCATCATTTTCTGTTGTACATGATATTGATTGATCATCTTAATACTATGTTGGTTCCACCCTTCCTGGTTATAATATTCTCTGTCTGTAATAAATGAGATTATGGGTATATTTTTTTCTATTGACATGTTCAACTTCTTCCACCATCCCTACTCTTAAGGAGTACTGAGCCTCCCTCTTTTTATCATAAAAATGTGTAATAACAACAAAATTTTGCCTACAGATAGAGGATAGGGGGTCTCATTAAGAACCAACCTACCATGTTCATAAGGACGCAACGAAGTGACATTCCCACTATGGCCACCACACCAAGGTTATGATCCATTGGATAGCCAAAATATCCTTGGAACAGGAGGTCTCATCACGAGCCGGCCTGATCACTTTTGCTACATCCCAGTGAATGGTAGTGTGGTTATCTGGTTACCACATCAGCACACTGATCTCTTTTGTAGAACAACACTGGAACTCTCCATTTATAAATTGAGGATCATGACTCATATGGGTTAACAAACAGCGTTGTCGAGGCTATGGACTCCTGCTGGTAGTAGAGGCTCTATTTATGGTATTGAAGGTATATCTTATTGTCAATTATTACTATAATACTCTCTTCTTATTCTCTCTTTTTATTGGAGAAGTTATTTCCTTAATTTTTCCCTGTTTTTGAACCTTTATGCGTGAGAAATTGTTTTCCGATCAATCGCATCATTTTTGGGTAGAATACCAACTAGCAAAGCATCTTTTTGGCATATTCTTGTCCTTTCTTTTTCACATAACTTATCATCAATCGAAAGCATCATATCTCTTATTCATAACTATCTTTACACACTCCGCTCTCATTATAACCATACCTCTTGCCATCCTTTCATTAATATGCGTACTCTGTCTCATTTCCTATCGTATCTTTCACCCTTGTACTTTGCCGTCAGAACAACACTTTTCCTATGCTTTACGGTCATGCACGCCCTTTTCTAATTGGAGGGGGAAGGTTATTCAAAAGTTTTTTCTGATTGAAATTTTTGCATGTGGCTTATATATTGCTATTCAAAACTAAAACTATGGATTCAAGAAATTTGCATGCAGCGTGGTGATTTGTTTACAAGAGAACAACAAGTATGGGGAGAAATTGTATTCGCAGGAAGGCCACACTATTGCAACTAACAGAAGAGGCTTGAGAAACTTGCGAACACAAACAATTGTTCAAACATAATGTGTTTGCCTAGATTCCACCTTTTGCATCACTTTCAGCATCAACTCAGCCTACATCAGCTTCAACAAATGCCAGTCCATACATGTCATTCCACATTTTTTTGAAGGTAAAACTTGAGGTAAAATAGCATAAGTTTCTCATTTATTGAAAGTTTAGGAGACTTTCATGAAAATCAATTGAACATTATTTATCATCATTCATTCCACTTCTTTATTGCTTCCAATTTTTCAGAGACATGTCATCTTTCAGTTTGGGGGAGTGTTACTTTCATTCATTTCTTTCTTATGACCATGCCATCAATATTCTTTATCATCAAGCATAGATTTCAACAGATTGTAGCAACAACCTCAATTTGTTTTCTAGCATTGCATGAGGGCATGCCAACTCTCCAGTTTGGGGGAGGAATTGCTACACATCATGAATATTTTCTACTTTCTTTCTCATTTAAGGCATACAATTTCATTTTTATACAGTGCAGACATTGATTTGCATATACCTTTAAAACTATGAACTGAAGTCTTGTGATTTCTGGAAAACAAAGACGTATTATTAAAATACATAGACCCGGAAATCTTCAAATTAAATTAGTTTGTCAAATTTCAGATATCATGCACTATCACCTACAACCTTTTGTTTATATCTCATGATCTGTACACCACAACGATCTGATTTTTGGATTAGAGAAGTATTAATATAGTAGAAATCTACTTGCAAAATTTCAGCAAACTCCGGTTTGTAATTTTTTGAGAAAATGGTTAATGAAGTTTTTTGTTACTTATATCATATTTTGTTGCAACTTCATATACATATAGTTGAACGTTAATGTAAAAATTGTTAGGCCTTCATCAACATTGCTAAAATTGAATATTCATTATTTGAGGAAGAATTCATTTGTTCCATCCATTTCATGAGTCGAGATGAACATTTTTTTTATATATACCTTGGTTGATATAGAGGCTTCGAGTTACATGAGGACATGAAATATATTCCGTTTGGGGGTGTGTTGGGCCGCTAATATGTCATTATTATTATCACTTTTTAACACCTATTTCATCTATTTCTACCCTTCTTTATCATGTCATTTATCATGATTTATCATATAATTCCATTTTATAATTATTTATGCTCTTATGGATAAATATTATTTCTTCTCCTTTATTTTTAATAATTTAATGATTATTATACATGATTTTACCAATGATGGTTTATTAATAAATTTGTTGTAACACTAGTCACCATTTTAGCCTCCAAGATATTTTCCAGATTGCAGATATTATCTCTAGCTCATCATTAAATATTCCAACTCAGAAATTCGCTTGAGTAAGAAGTGACAGTTTTGCATTGGATGTTTTAGGTAAATGGAGAAGAATCTGGAAAATCCAAAACATGGGTTTTGTTCAAAACAGACCGGGCTAGCCTTAGTGCAAGAAGTTTTCCAAAATTCAGTCCATATTAAGACAAACGGAAGGTTCTCAGAAGACGATTTTCTCAGATTCGTTGTTGTGGCCGATTTCCAAATTATCTCAGTTGCAATACCAAATTTGACCTGTTTCTGTTGAATGCTGATGAAAAGATATTTTAGATATGATCTTGCTAATCAATTTTTTGTGAACAATCCAATTTTGTTATGGGAATCATTTTGTAATCATCTCTGTTGTAACTTCTCCTTGCTCTCTATGTATTTAAATGAAAATAGAGATCAAAGAAGGAGATTATTAGAGATAGATTAGAGATAGGATAGGATAGGAGGAGAGGGGATAATGGAGAGATTTATCTTTACGCTTGGCACCTCAATTGTAATTTCAATATACAGAATGTTATTTTAAAGGACGACTGTATTGTAATGAGGATTGAATTCAATGGTTAATACATAATCCAAGTTGTTGATCATTCATATTCTCTGAAGTAGCTCAGCAGTATTCACTGGTGGCTAAGGCCCGACCTTTGGTGGATCAAACTATTATCCTCTATGTTATATCTTTCTAATTCACGTGAGTCTAATTACTTTGATGTTTTTCCATTTTCTGCTAAGTTTACCTGGTTTGATATCTTCTAATTTCCTGTGAGTTTACATTGCAGTTAGTTTACTTTCCTTTATTCTGATCTTATGTACTTCGCAACTCTGCTATTTGATTTCATTTGTGCTCACTACAGGTTGAATTAATTATCAGTTAATACATTGATTTCTGGTTGATTACGATAAGAGTGTGGTTAGTATATAATCAACTGAAAGAGATTGGTTAATACTAATAAACTCTCTGTTGACATAATTTCCATTCAAATTGCTTAATTGAGATAGTGATTCATATAGAATCAGGTGAAAGAGATTGGTTAATGCTACTATGCTCTCTATTGATGCTATTTTCAATTGAATTGCTTGCTTTAGATTTGATTATGATTTCAGTTGAAGATTAAGTCTTGATGCTTGGATATAATATTTATGTTAACAGTTGCAGCTTGAGTTTTATAAATGCATCCGTTTACTCTTGTATCATGTTTTATAGTTCAACTTAAAAAGAATTACTCTCTGGATTTATAGCTTGCACATATTGTGTACACTCTTGAGACAAAAAGACTTACTGAGGTTGATAATTAATGTGAGGCAATTAGGAGTTTTAAAAGACACCTGTTAGCACCCAACAACTTCGATATTACCATATTTAAGGGCCAGATAGATGCAGACATCGTAGAAAAATGATTTAATATGTTGGAAGGATATTTTTCAATTCATGACTTTTACAATTGGGAGAAGATTACATTTGCACTTCTCAAAGCTACCCCACACAACAAGGACTATTGGGAAACCTATTGTGACCAAAAAGAATGAGCAGTAAACCTCACTATTTCCAGCCACACCGATTTGGGATTATTTCCAACATGCCATCAAGGAACAATATTACCCTGTTAGGAGTTGTGAATAAAAATATAGAAAGTGGACCACTCTATGCAGGGAAGGGACCAAGATGTGTCAAAGTTCACAATTGTTTTCCATACCCTCAAAATTAAGTTGGTTGTCAAGGATTCTGAGCGGAATTTGGTACTCAAGTACTATGGAAATCTACACAAGTACATCCAGGATGAGATGGAGTTCTTGGAAATCTCCTCACTCAGCATGGCATACCAATACGCTATCAAGATTGAGCAAAAATGTAAACAGAAAAAGCGAGACTTTGAATTTGTGAATATGATGCAAGGAAAAGGCACACCCAAACCATAGAGGAAAGGCCAAAACCAAGGTGGGGCGACCCAGGACAACCCACCTAAGATAAAGCAAATAACAACACCGAGAAGACAAAGAAGGACATGAGAAAATGATGTGAGTTCCATAAAAGATCCACTCCCAACACAACTGACTATCAGAACAAGTAGTCACTAGTGCCTGAGTTGAAGGCTTCTGAATCAAACGCGGGTTCCCACTCGGAGTTAGAGCCCAAAAAAGGGAATGACAAAGGGAAACAGATTATTAACTTGAAGCACAGTGCCACCGTGGCTACCACCAAGATCCTGAAGAATGAGCCTGAAGATCCAAAGGAGGGGGAATGCCTCTTCCACTCACTAATGTGGGTGAAAGGTTCTTCATTGTAGTTCATTATCGATAATGGGAGCCAAAATAACCTCAGTTTAGTAGAGGTCATGAAGCAGTTGCGCCTGCCGACAACAACACATACACAATCGTACACCATCGGGTGGCCTCACCAAGGACGAGATCTCCATGTTAGCCAGCAATGCTGCCTTCCCTATAGCATGAATCCCTTCACAAATGAGGTATTGTTTGATGTTTTTCCTCTTGAAGTTTGTGATGTATTATTAGGAAAACCATACTTATGGAAGTTACATACTGCATATGAGTCTAGACATCACTCTATGATTATTATTTTTGGCAATAAGTTGTACAGGATACTGGAGGTAGCCCCACCTACCGCCATATCTTTGATCACTACAAAGCAATGCAATAACATCATTTCCCATACCAGGACAAAATTTTTCCTTATGATTCACCCTTAGGGAAAGAAGAAGTTTGTGGCCATGGCTTCCAGACAGGGCTCCTCCTCACAATAGTAGTATATGGACAAGGTCATGGAGTATAGGGACATTTTCACATCACCTATAGGGGTAACTCTACACTGTCAGGTCAAGCACTCCATCTATCTGACCTCGAACGCGCCATTACCCAATGGATCGATACATCGATTCTCTGTTCTGGAGAATGATAAGATCAAGGGACAGATTTAGGAATTGTTGCAAAAAGGGCACATCAGGCCAAGCTTGTCACCATGTGGAAGCCCAATTGTATTGGTACAGAACAAGGATGAGACCTGGAGACTTTGTATTGATTATCGGCCATTGAACAAATCACTGTCTGGAATAGGTACCTAATCCAATAGATTGATAACCTTTTAGACCAACTCAAGCAGGCCAAATATTTCAGCAAGATTGATTTGAAGTCTGGTTATCCCTAGGTGCTTATCAAACCCTCCTATATTTGGAAGCCTTCCTTTAAATCCAAGGAGGGTCTTTTTGAATGGTTGGTCATGCCTTTCGGGTTGATGAATGCCCCCAAAACCTTCATGACATTGATGGACAACATCTTGTGACCCTTCACCAATGCATTCATTATGGTGTGTTTAGATGACATCTTGATCTTCAACCAGAATTGGGAAGAGAACCTCCACCATATTCGACAGGTCCTTCAAACCTTGCAACAATACAACCACAGTGCCAATTTGGAGAAACGTACTTTTGGCATGACCAAGGTTCAATATATGGGGTACATTATTGATGAGTAGGGTGTGCATGTGGACCCAGCCAAGATACAACTCATTTGGGACTAGCCAGCCCCAACAACTGTAACAGAGCTTCACAACTTTCTATGTATTGCTAATTTCTACCATAGGCTCGTGTTGGCATTCTCTCACATCACTTGGCCCTTAAGTCAAGTCACCAAGGGTGGAGCGAAAGATTTTTATTTTTTTTTTGAATCCCAAAAAAAAGTGTTAGATGAGTTGAAGCATCGCCTCTGCTCTACACTAGTGCTTACATTACTAGACCTACAACAACCATTTGAGATTGAGACAGACACCTCAGACTATCCTATTGTTGCAGTTCTTACTCAATAGGCGCATCTAATGGCTTACCACAGTGAGACACTTTCAGACAAAGTCTAAAAGTATGCCAATTATGAACAAGTAATGTATTCCATTATGCAGGCCTATTGTCAATGGAAGAATTACATTATGGGGAAGGAAATGGTCATCCAAACAAGCCACCAAACCCTGCAATTCATACAGACACAAGGGAATTTGTAAAACAATTGCCATCATAAATGGTCCACATAGTTGAAACAATTCGATCTGAACATTAGGTACAAGAAAGGAAACACCAATAATGTTGCAGACGGCCTTAGCTGAAAATCAGTCATGTCGTCGGTCACTGTGCTCAACTCCTGTTGGCACGAGACTTCACAGTCATTGCATATTTACGAGAGCGATCTAGAATTCTACAACACATATCAAACACTCCTTGAAGGTAAGAAAGCTCCAAATTTTCACCTCCAGGATGCACTACTATGCCACCTGGGACACATCTATGTTCCCTAAAGCGAGCATGCCAAGATGATTTTGGAGGCACACTATAGTCGGGTCACTAGAAATTTCGGAGTGGAAAAAATAGTGGTAGTACTGCAAAAGTATTTTTATTAGAGGAGCCTTGCTTAGGATGTTGGGAGGTACATTAAATCCTACACTGTCTGTGCCATTTCCAAACAAGCCAAAGAGGTATACTCCTCTTCCTACTCCTAGTCAACCTTGGGAATCCATCTCCATGATTTACATGTCGTTCCTTCCTTCTACTAACAACAACAACGACTACATTTTCGTGGTCGTCAACAAATTCTCTAAGATGGCCATTATGGCGGCCTGCAAGAAGAGTATCACAATAGAGGCCACTGTTAAACTCTTCTTTGAGCGAGTGTGGGTACACTTTGGGATCCCACAATCCATTATCTTTGATCGGAAAAACAAATTTCTAAGTGCATTTTGGTCAAGTCTCTCGTCGATGTTAGATACCAAACTCACTAAGTCCACGACTTTTGATCCCAAAATTGATGGCTAAACAGAAGTTGTTAATAGGATGATCGTACACATTCTGCGCATCTACAACTCAAAGCTTCCACGCACATGGGATGAAAGCCTTCCATATGTCAATCATGGCTACAATAGAGCTTTTCACATCTCATTGGGACACCTCCCCTTTCAAGTAGGGCTGGGATTTTAGCCATTATTTCCCACTTATGTGGCCATACCATTTGTAGCTACTCATGTAGATTTGGCTCATGTCTAGACCAAAACCAACAAGGTTAACATCTTCATTGAGCACATTCAACACATTCTCCAATAGGTACATGATGTATTGGATAAAGCCAAGGCTAAGTACGAGCAGCACCATGATCAGTATTGGGTGTTGCACAAGTTCTAGGTGAACGACAAAGTTTAGCTACATTTGCAGAAGGAGTGCTTCAATCGACCTCACCGCAAGCTTCGTCCACTCCAATATGGGCCCTACACCATCACCAAGGCTATAGAGTAGAATAAATTTGAGCTGAACATTCCACCATTTATTGGTCTTCACCTAGTGTTCAATGTAGATCGCTTTTGGCCATACTTTCCACCATTGTTTGATACATTTGACATTACAGAACAAATCACACCAACATAGCTAAACCCAGACTGGATGGAACAGACCACAATTGATCGGACCACGGACACATAGATCAAGAACACTCACTAGCAGGAGATCTAACTATATCGGGTTGTCAAAGGAGGCCAACTCCTGCACCAAAGCAAGTGGCTCACCAAGGACCAAGTTCAGCAGAAGTTTCTCCATCTCACGGAGGCACTCAACAAAATGGGGACCATTTCGTTCTAAGGGTGGAGCAATGATACAGGTGGATATTGGTTGCCACCCACCTATTCCACTTTGACTACCAACATTGTCTCTTTCAGTTTTTTGTTTTCCTTAATTGAAGCACAATTTACTATTTTTGGTGGTTTTTCAGGTCTTGGACTTTTGGAGCCATTTTGAGGCCTTAAACAACATTTTTAGGGAAAATAGAGAGACAAATAATATCAAAAATTGGTCCATTAGCCTATTTTGGGCCTCCTCTTTGAGATATTCAAAATGAGGTATTATGATAGCCAAACAGATATCGTATGCGAAAGTTATGACCCCAGGAAGTTGATGTACCAATTTACCCAAACGAGGCCCACAATTTTAGCATATCATCTCCTAGGGTTAGGTTTGTAGATATTTAGGGTTTTCCATTGTTCCTCAAAAATAAATAGGCCTTTGACCCTTATTGTAACACATTTCATAGGCATGTAGACACCACATCTCTTCTCAGAGATAAGCTACCATCGCCCGAGCTAGTTTATTTCCATTATGTTTGTAAGGATTTATCAATATTCTGATATTAATGAAATGAAGTATTATTTCTACACCATTTCTGTATTTATGGTTATATCTGTAATTTTTTGATTTCTTGTTTAAGTTCGGATCAGTGGTATCATAGGGGTCTTCTCTTTCTCTATTTTTTCTTTGTATGTCCCCAATGAGATCAGGGTATAAGGAGTTAGGGCTTGATCTGGTTGAACCTTTGCAAGAACAACCTTTGCAAACACAGACATCCTCCCATGGCAAGAGAAAATAAATATGAGGCATCAGGAGATCATTTCAAAATATTTCTCGAAGAAGCCCTCAAGCACAAAGGAACCCGGTGCTGGATGAATTTTCCTAAATCCTTCGATGACTATCCACAAGTGACGCATCTTCATCCAGCAGTGACTCTGGAGGCACCACTCATTTTAAGGTACAAGTTACCTTTTATATTCCCATATTTGTGGGCCAGATAGATGCATACGTTGTAGATAAATGGTTGAATCTGTTGGAAGGATATTTTTTAGTTAATGACTTTTTCAATCATTAAAAGATTACTTTTACACTTCTCAAATTCACCCAACATCAAGGACTATTGGGAAACCTATGGTGAACAAAAGGATGAGAGGGAATCCTCATTATTTTCAGCTGCACCCACTTGGGATTCTTTCCAAGATGCCATCAAGGAACAATATTACCTTGTCGGGAGCTATGAATATAAATACAAAACATGGAGCATGCTATGGCAGGGAAGGGACCAATATGTGTCAGAGTTCCCAAATGTTTTCCATACCCTCTACAAGAAGTTGGGTATCAAGGATTTAGAGTGGCATTTAGTACTCAAGTACTGCACTTGTATACACAAGTAAATTTAGGACAAGATGGAGTTCCTGGACGTCTCCTCACTTGGCATGACATACCGATACGATGTCAAGATTGAGCAGAAGTTTAAACACATGAAGTGAGAATTTTGATCTGTGAATCTAAAGCAAGGAAAAGACACCCCTAAACCACAGATAAAAGGCAAAATCCAAGGCAAGCCGACCGAATACAACCCACTGAAGCCGTAATCAAAGAAAAACACCATGAAGACAAAGAAGGACACAGGAAAATACTATTATTTCCATAAGAGCTCCACTCGCAACGAATGCGAGTGCTGGTCCAAGTACTCACTTGTGGATGCACTGAAGGCTTCTGAATCAGACGCGTGTTCTGACTCTTATTTGGAAGTCGACAAAGGGAATGAAAAATGGAAGAAAATAATTGACACTGAGCCCAATAACAACATGGCCACCATCGAGTTCCAGAAGAAGGATCTTGGTGATCTAGAGGAGGGGAAAAGAATCTTCCACTCACAGATGTGGGTGAAAGGTTCTTAGTTGTAGTTGATTGTCAATAGCGGGAACCAAAACAACCTCATTTCAGGAGAGGTCGTGAAGCAGTTGGGCCTACCAACAATAGCACATACGCACCCATACACCATCGGGTGGCTTCATCAAGGACGATATATCCGCGTCAGCCAGCACTGTTGCCTTCCCTATACAATCAAGCCCTTCATGGATGAGGTACTGTGTGATGTTACTCCTATTGAAGTTTGTGATGTATTAATAGGACAACCATACTTGTGGAAGAAACATGTTGTATATGAGTCTATACCCTGCTCTGTGATTATTACTTTGGGCAATAAGTTGTACATGATACTGTAGGTAGCCTCGCCTACCACCATCTCTTTGATCACTCCAAAGCAATGCAGTAGAACATTTCCCATACCAGGAAATTTTTGCTCCTTATGATTCACCCTTAGGGCAAGAAGATGGTTTTGGCCACGAATTCTCTGCACAACAGTAGCAGATGGACAAGGACGTGGAGGAGTACAGGGACATTTTATCCTCATCTATATGGGTGCCTCTACATTGTCAGGTCAGGCACTCCATCGATCAGACCCCAGGCATGCCACTACCCAATGGACCTATCTATCGATGCTTTATTCTTGGGAACGATGATATCAAGAGGGAGATTCAGGAGCTTTTGTAGAAAGGGAACATTAGGCCAAGATCATCACCATGTGGGAGCCTGATTATATTGGTACAGAAGAAGGATAAGACCTGGAGACTCTGTATTGACTATCGGGTAATGAAAAAGATCATTGTTCGGAATGGGTACCTAATCCCAAGAATTGATGACCTTCTAGACTATCTCAAGGGGGGCAAATATTTTAGCAATATTGACTTGAACTCTGGTTATCATGAAGTACCTATTGAACCCTCCGATGAGTGAAGATTGCCTTCAAATCCAAGGGAGGGCTTTTTGAATGTTTGGTCATGCCTTTCAGGTTGAAGAATGCCCCTACAACCTTCATGAGATTGATGGAAGACATCTTGCGACCCTTCACCAATGCATTCATGGTGGTAAATTTAGATGAAATCTTATTCTTCATCCAGATTTGGGAAGAACACCTCCACCATATTCAACAGCTTCTTCAAGCCCTACGCCAGCACAATCAGTGTACCAATTTGGAGAAATTCACTTTTTCATTACTCGGTTTAATATCTAGGGTACATCATTCATGATCAGGGTGTGAATGTGGACCCAGCCAAGATACAAGTCATTCAAGATTGGCTAGCCCCAACCACTCTAACAGAGCTCTACATCTTCCTGGGTCTTTCCAATTTCTACCGCAGGTTCATGTTGGGGTTCCCTCATATCACTTGGACTTTAAGTCAAGTCACCAACGGCGGATCAAAAATATCTTTTTTTTTTGTCTAAAAGCCAACATAAGGCATTTTCTGAGTTGAGGCATCACCTCTGCTCTGCACTAGTGCTCACATTACCAGACTTGCAACAACCATTTGAGATTGAGACAAGTGCCTCTAACTATGCTATTGTTGTAGTTCTTACTCAGCATGGGCATTTAGTGGCTTACCACATTGATACAATTTCAAACACGGTCTAAAAGAATCCCACTTATGATATGTTGTTAGTGGAAGCATTACATTTTGTGGAAGGAAAAAATCATCCACATATACCGCTGACCCCTACAGTTCATACAAACACAAGGGAAGTTCCAGAAAAATCACCATCAAAAATTGTCCACATACCTACAACAATTCTATTTAAACATTAGGTACAAGATGACAACACCAATAATGTTGCAGATTCCCTCATCTGACCACCAGTCATGGCGCTGATCACTGTGCTCGACTCCTGTGGGCATGATACTTCAAGGTGGCCACATCTTTACGAGAGCGATCTAGAATTTTGAAGCACATACTAGACACTCTTGGAATGTAAGAAAGTTCCAAATTTTCACCTCCAAGATGCACTGATATGCCACTTGGGACACATTTTTGTTCCTTCAAGTGACAATGTGAAGATGATTTGTGAGGCACACTATAGTCAAGTCATGGAAATTTTAGATTAGAGAAAACAATGCCAGTACTATAGAAGTACTTTTATTGTCGAACCTTTGTCAGGATGTTGGGAGGTACAATAAATCTTGCATTGCCTACACCATTTCCAAACCAACCATCAAGAAGCATGGCCTATATACTCCTTTGCCTACTCTTAGTTGACCTTGGAAATCCATCTTCATGGATTACGTGTCAGTCCTTACTTCTCCTAAGCACGGAAATGACTGCGTTTTTTTGGTCGTCAACAGATGGGAGCCTGTAAGAAGAGTATCACAACATAGGCCACTACTGAGTGCTTCTTTGAGCTAGTGTGGGTACACTTTGGGATCACACAGTCCTTTATTTCTAATTGGGACATCAGATTCCTAAGTACATTTTGGTCAAGTCTATAGTCGATGCTGGAAACCAAACTCACTAAGTCCATGGCTTTCCATCCACAAAATGATGGCCAAACAGAATTCATCAACAGGATGATCGTACACATTCTTTGCATGTACAACTCGAAGCATCCATGCACATGGGATGAAAGCCTCCCCTTTGTCTAGCACAAATACAACATAACTCCCCACATGTCAGCAGGCCACAACCCCTTTCAGGTAGGGCTGAGATTTGAACCGTTATGTCCCATTGATGTGGCCATACCATTTGCAGTTACTTAGGCAGATTCAGCTTGTGTCCAGTGTGAAACCAACAGGGTTAATAGCTTCATTTAGTGCATTTAAAACATCTGCCATAAGGTATATTACATATTTGATAGAGTTGATGCTAAGTACAGGTAGCGCCATGATCAACATTGGGTGTTGCACAAGTTCCAAGTGGGTGACAATGTTTGGCTACATTTGTAGAAGGAGCACCTCGTTGGACCACACTGCAAGGTTCGCTCGCTCCGATATGGACCATACACCATCACCAAGGTTGTAGTGGGCAATGCCTTTGAGCTCAGAATTCCACCATTCCTTTGTCTACACTTAGTGTTCAATGTGGACTGCCTTAGGCCATACTTTCCACCATTACCAGACACATCAGCCATTGCAAAAAAACTCACACCACCAGAGCTAAACCTAGTCTACATGGAATAGGACACAACTGATCAGATTATGGATACATAGATCAAGAACACTCTCCAGCAGGAGATCCAACTATATCGGGTTGTCAAAGCTAGCAAACTCATGCACCAAGGCAAGTGGCTCAACAAGGTCCAAGTTTAACAAAATTTTCCCCATCTCACGGGGGAGGATTGATCCAGGTGGATATTGGTGGCCACCCACCTATTCCACTTGGAACCCCAATGTCATCTGTTTAAGTTTTTCAATTTCCTTAACTGTAGCACAGTTTACTATTTTTGGGGTTTTTTCCGGTCCTAAACTTCCAGAGCCATCTTAAGGCCCTAAACGACATTTTTAGTGAAAACAAAGTGACAAAAATTATCTCAAACTATCTTGCTAGTGTGTTTTTGGCCTCCTCTTCAAGATCTTCAAAACAAGGTATTATTATAGCCAAACATAGATCGTATGCCAAAGTTACGACCCTGCGAAGTTGATGTACCAATTTTCCCAAACGGGGCCCACAGTTTTGGCGCTTCATCTCCTAGTTTTTTGTTTTTGGATGTTTAGGGTTTTCCATTGTTTCTCAATAATAAATAGGCCTTTAAGCCTCATTGTAACATAGTTCAGAGGCATGTAGTTGCCACATCTCTTCTCAGAGATAAGATACCATCGCCTAAGCTAGTTTATTTCCATTATGTTTGTAAGAATATTTTAATATTCTAGTATTAACAAAACGAAGTGTTATTTATGTTGCATTTATGTATTTATGGTCATATCTATCATTTTTTGTGTTCATGTTTAATTTTGGATCAGTGGTATCAGATGGGGCTAGTCTTTCTATGATTTTTCTTTTGATGTCCCCAACGAGGTCAGCGTATAACAAGTTAAGGCTCGACCTAGTTGAACCTTTGCAAGACCAGCCTCACAAACCCTGGTGGCCTCCCATTGTGGATGAAAAGAAATACGAGGGGGTAGGAGATCCTTTTAAAATATTGTTGGGGGAAGCCCTCGAGTGATAGAGAAACACGATGATGGATGACTTTGCCTAGATCCTTCGATGACTACCCACAGGTGATGCATCTTCATTGAGTAGCCTCTCTGGAGGTGCCACTCCTTTTAAGGTAAAAGTTAACTTCAATAATCCCATATTTGAGGGTCAGATAGATGCATACACCATAGATAAGTTGTTGAATCTATTGGAAGGATATTTTTTAGTTCATGAATTGAGAAAATATTGCATTTTCACTTCTCAAAGTCGCCCCACACATGAAGGACTTTTGGGAAACCTACTGTGAACAAAAGGATTAGAGGGAATCCTCAATTTTTTCAACCACACCAACTTAGGATTCTTTGCGAGACACCATCAAGGAACAATATTACCCTGTTAGGAGATGTGAATATAAATACATAAAGTGGACCACGCTACAACAATGAAGGGACCAAGATGTGCTCGAGTTCACAAAAGTTTTCCATACCCTCTACATTGTTAGGTTCCTATACCAATAGCAGTCATAATTTTGAATGTCTGAGATTAAACTTGTAATATGTACATACCTTTGCTTTCTGCAAATGTTTTCCATATTCAAAAAATTAAAAAAATGTAAAGAGGGTATGTCCTAAAAGAATAATCAAAGGACAAAATGAACAAAAGGTCAAAAAAAAGATGAAAAATATGAACCCCAAGAAAAGAAAAAAGACCATGATAGTGAGCAAGCCAAAATGCCACTAATATTTCCTTTTTGTGCATAATAAGTGATTGTGTGCAGTTTGTAATATTTGCCACAATCCATGATAGTCAAAATGTTTAAACTTGGCTATTTCATGTTTCAATTTCATGTTCATAGTTAGAGAATAAAATCTGACCAAACTATTTAATCTTGGCAGATCATTAGATAGGTAGAGTAAATAAAAGGAGCTCAATTGTTTAATCTGAGCCGTTAGATGTAATAAGGTTAGATTTAGTTAGTTTACTATTGTAAAGAGAAAGAAAAATGTTTGATAAGGATGAGTAGGTGGGTAAGTAGAAGAAAGGTTGCAGAAGTATGATGATTAATTAGACAAAAGCATATTTATTATTCTCATCAGAAAAGTTCCAAATGTGAATGAGCAATCAAGCATGCAAATAGATATCAAAGTCAATTAATTAAATTCCCTCATTCATTTCACCTTTTACTTAACTAATTTCCCACAATAAAGTTCAAAGTACTTAAAAACCCTAAGTCAATGAGGCTTAGAGCATTTATCTGACTTTTGGAGGGACCGAACCCTCAGCTCAACGACTTATAGGAAATAAGTACTAAAACCCCCTTATAAAAATTCATCTCCCCCTTCAGTTCATTCATTTTCCCTAACAATACTCCTTTCCTAAGGTTAAATTACTTTTACATATGAAAATTATTTATTCCCCCACATAAATCATTTTCATATTAAAAACCCTCAAAAATACTATATCCTAAGTTTTTATGTTATTATCGGAAAATCATTAAAACATGGAATATCATATACTTAGGGTATTGTGCCCCTTTCCACTCATTTTATTCATTACTACTTTATTTATTAAATCCCAAACAAAAACCCTTTTCTTGTATATATTTAAATCTCGCAATATTAACCTGCCCTGTACCCTAGTTTAAACTATAAACTATGATTTTGTACCCAAACCCCGACAAACCCACTAACTAATCGATCCACGATTAATTTAGTTGAAAACCTAACTAAACCCTCTGTTAATGACCGCAATGCCTTAACCCCGCCTTAATCCCTCATTAACTAAAAACTGACGCACTTAATCACCTGCCAAGCCCTCCCACTACCCTCCATGCAACTCCATTGCCCGATCACCACATGATCGCTCCCCTCCGCATCTGATGGCCCTCATACATTTTGGACAGGCCCGAAGTCCAAACAATACTCGCCCGAAGAGAGTTTTTTTCTGCTGGGCCCCCGATCCTACGTGTCGTTCAACATATGGAATCAGGTAGCCTCCCCCCAATTGTTATAGACAATTTTGTGCCTTACAGCAACAAGCATGAATTGTCAATAATCCAAGGGATCCAAAGTTCCCTAAACATGATGTTCCTACCCCTAGAGGAACAAGGTCAGCAAACCAACAGCTCTCAGATCAGTTCTCCACCTGAAAACACTCAAAAACAAGCAATCCTGAAATCAAAGCAGGTGCTCCACTAGGCTTCTGCGCTGAAACACAACTGCTCCATGGTGTACCTGCGTTGCAAAGCAGGCAGAACAAAGCCCACCTGCGTTGGGCGAGTTTGGACATGTGGCACAGTGAGTCATTGCTTTGGAATCTTCCAAAAATGACACTTGGATCAGGTATTTCGCCTTGTGATGAGTCAGAGGCTTTGTTTCTCCAAGTGGAAGCAAGGTTCACCAAGTGGACTCAAGAACTGAAGATCAACTAAAGATTAACTGAAGAGAGAGAGGACATAAGGCAGCTACACATCAGTTGCAAGCTGACTCATCCTTTCTCAATTCATCTATATATTGAGCTCTCTCCTATGAGCTCAGGAGGCTGGAATTTTGTGCAAAGTAATGATATGCTGTTGGTTTCATTCTTGAGTTATTGGGTGATTGTTTGAGAGAGGTGAAGAAGAGCAATTCTTTCTGTTGGGAGGTGTTGCTGGGTTGGAGCCTGCAATGGTTGTAATCCTCTCAGAACCTTTATTTCTTCATTAATAAAAGCTATTGAGGTTCTTCTATGTGCTCTTGTTTCAGTTATATATTGTGATGATTGCATGTTTGGTTTACACTAATCCATGAACCAGTTATGATTGCATGCCCCTTGTAGTTTCCTTCTTTGTCATTGTGCAGGATCTCATTGTAGCTGGGCGAGCAGAAGGACAAAGAGCTAGGAACAAGCGGCCAAAGAGGAGAGTTTGGATTCGACATTAAGCGCAAGGCAACAGTTAGTGTTTTCTCCATCCTCTTTTGCTTTCATAAAGAAGTAAACCTTCAGTAGTTTGTTTTACAGTTGTTGCTAAGGAACTGTCACCCTTAGAGTGGGTTAGGGTCATCCGAGTCGGATACCTTTCCCTACAACAAACTGGCGACTCCGCTGGGGATCGTATCCGTTTGATTGTGTTTGGAGTATTTTGCTATTCATTTCCTGAACAAAAGAGTACCAAATCGAAAAGCTTTTGACTATATCAAAAGCGAAGTAGAGGGGCTGCTACTCTTGCTCATTGTCTGAGCAGATTCATGATTTGAAGAGCTGATCTACAAAGATCCTTGTAAGCTCTTAGTGATAGCTTTGCACCTTCTAAATCATCCCTTTGAGTATGCTTGACTGAATGCTTCTGATTTGAGCAAAAACCGTGCATTTTTGAGAAAATTATGACCCGGAAACTGTGAAAACGCAACTCTCGTTTTCCAAAGCAGGTAGTACATAGGCTACCTGCTTTGCAACGCAGGTCCCGAACTAGCTACCTGCGCTGAGAGCCAGTTTGACTGTGCAGAGCCTGCGTTGACCCAAATTTGCTTAGTGCATTTGGGGTTTCCTCCTTTCTCTTGCCTGTTTTCACTTAGTTTTGCTGCTAGGTGTCAGTCTTGTGCCTGTTTTGAAACCAATATTACCTGCCATCATTCTACCTCTGTTATATAACGAAATTGTACTTGTTCTTTGTATTTCTTACTCATTTACAATTTCCCATAACGAAAAGTAAACTAGTCATGCTTTTGGCCTCTTAGATCTGAACCTGTGTTAGGCGTTTTGTTGGTCTAAAGAGTTAGCTTGTTTGCTGTCCATAGCTGATTAGTCATTTTACTTTCGTTAGTATGGTTTGATTTCATGTATTTCCAGTGATTAAGCAAGTGAATCTTAAGGCGTCTTTTGATTTTGGACAAACTTGTTTACTTTCGCTTTAAATCGAAATCAAAGTTATATAACCACTTTCTTTTTGTATCCATCCACATTAAGAAAGGGAAAAGAAAATACATGCATTGTGCATTTTGCATTTGAAAAAGTTTGCATGATGATTTAGGAGAAAGTGCATTAGTTTGTGCTGTATGAATTGTGTGAAAAGAATTTGCCTTCTTTCTCTCTCAGTAGTTAAGATTTTCATCAGTCAAAAAGATTTGAAAAAGCTTGCTTCTCATCTTAGGCTGCATTTAGGAATTTGTCATATACATATCGTGGTGAACCTTGAAAGGAAAAATTTAAAAAGATCAACTTAAAATATATTGAATGAACCTAACAACGCATTTGAAACATAACGCAAACATCTAGAGGTCTAGGTAGAGACGTGTTCCGGCGTCGTTAAACATAGTGACTGTCGATCTCTACGAAGGTGGGTGATTCCTCCTGAGAGTCGGTGGCACTAATACGGACTTGTGCTCCCACGTACCGTCGAGTATATATTGGGAGACCCCTATAGGCAATTATCCTTTATCCATAGGAAGCCGTGTCGGCCGCCCTACTGATCGCGATGCAGTGAACACAGCATTCACGAAGATCGACCACCCGTACCGTAAAACGTATTCTGTGGTTTCGCGAAAGGTTTGGCACACCCTCTGCCTAGATCTCCAGAGTAGTTTCTTTTGGCCCTTTTCAAACTCTATAACTGAAAAGGTCCAACCGAGCATTTGTCACTTCGGGCTCGTTAATACATCGAAGGCGACTAGAGTCATCTTTAGCTTTTTCTCGACTCTTAAAACATGAAAAAGCAAAGTTATGTTTAAAAGCGTCTAATAAAATTCATTCAAATCGGAAACACAAATTTTCCCCTTTATATTTTAGTTGATCGAGTAATCCGCAATCGTGGAAGAAAGTCAATTGAATATCCGTCGTTCTCGGAGGCTTGCGAGTCAACCGTCTTTGTCTCCGGAATCAAAAACAATCCGAACAAAGCGAGCTCGTCAAACCAGTTCAAAATCTCCTTTAAAAGTTAGAACAAGCGTTCCAACAACATCTGAGATTCTGGTCACTCCAAACATTTCTGGAAACCCTGCCTCAATAGAAGAAGTTCAATCGCCACAGAGGGACAGTAATACTGATCCTAGTTTGGGGGCAAATACTCGTATGACTAAACCAGTTCCATCTGTAACCGGTCCAGAGAGTTTTGTTCCTCAAACATCCGTCGCAGTCGATACAACCCCTTCTTTGGCACCGGAAATCTTTTACGGACCTGACGGTCTTCCTCTTCCACCTGGTCTGATTGCGATAGAGGAAATTATAGAGGAACCGCAAGTATCCACTCCAATTCAATTTGGAGTAGGGGTCACTCTATTTCCTGCTACAATAGAAGTTTGTCCATCACCAGTGGAAGTTCCTGTAGAATCACTAGGTGATCAATTGGATAGACTAAAAATGACTGAACAACCGTCGACATCTAGGACTGTGTCGAATGACACGGCGACGATAGAATTACCTGCTGCAAATCCAACAATGTTCGCCGGCATGCCATCTGTCCCAACTAGCTCGCAGTCGCTAGAAGGAGTCCATCAAGAGACTATCTCGACAGTATGGTCTGTTCCTGTTTGTTCCGGAGTAATGTCTGGTAGCTCTCATGGTGAGACTCATCAAATTGACCCTTTTGGGAATCTAATTAGGCCATCCAGTCCTCCAAGGCAGGCAGTTGCCTTGAGTTCTGGGTTGCTACCATATGGGGGGCAGTACCCATACGGGAGCTCTCAACCTTATTCAAGTTATGGCGGAATTGCAACGAGTAGTTGGGTACCTGTGCTATCCCAGCCACCGAGAGTTGTATATTCTATGCAACAGTGTGTACCTGTGACAAACATCCCAACTACACCGGCTATTGTGACCGTGTCGCAAGTTCAAACAATGCCTGTTGTGTGTCAACCTCAGATTGCTCAGGTTCTCATGCAACAGCCACTTGACCCTGCAACCCAACCACAATCACCTACTGGTGGGACAACACAAGTACAGTTGGGTACGACTACCCCACATCTTGGTCCAATGGTTAGTGTAGCGCAACAACCCATGGTGTCGCAACCGTGGATAATGCAATACCAACAGCCGCAATTCCAACAAGTGTACCAAGGTTCTGAACAACAAATATTTGCGAATACTGGACAACCATATATTCAAAATGGTCAAAATCAACCACTTTATAGTGGCCAAGTCCATCAACCGTATTCATCATACCAACATCAACTCCATTATGCTGGTATGCAAAGACCGACTGTTCAGGCGATTCCATCGTATCCTGGTTACGCTTCACCTAACTTGAACCAGCAGTTACCATTCGTGGCGACTTTAGAGTTGCCTGATTTACATCGGTTAACAAACGATCCAATTGCTTACGCCCCTTGGTGGCCAGTGATTCCACACAAACTCCCGTCCGACATTCCTAAATTCAATGGAAATCCAGGTGAAGACCCGTCGAATCATGTGATGACATTTCATCTATGGTGTTCGTCGAACACTTTGAATGACGATTCGATAAGGCTTCGCCTCTTTCAGAGGACATTGACAGGTCCGGCGAAAAAATGGTATATAGAATTGCCTAGAGCTTCGTTCGACAATTTTGGCTCCCTTGCCACAACATTCTTGACCCACTTTCAATTACCAATAAGGTACGAAACGGGAACAAAGATATTGACTAACTTCAAACAGACAACCGCAACTCATATATCAGATCATATACATGAGTGGCGACGTCGACGAAGAATGGTTAAAACATACGTTCCTGATCAGCTTTTAGCTGAGTGGTTTATAAAGTCATTACTTCCGGCTATAACGAAAGATGTAGCAAAGGGAGGAGTCGTAACAGAAGAGCAAGTTATCGCTCGTGCACAATACTTGGATTTAGTATATACTCAGTCCGGCACGCTCTATGACAAAATACCAGACGCCCCTAGACCAGAGTTTTCGATCCCTCCTCCTCCTAAATCAAACAGTCACTCTCATGCCGGCGATGGCATGATTGGCACGGCAAACGCGAATCCGAAAAGGACCAATCAAAAGAAGGCCCGTAAGGATTCGAATCAAAATGAGCATGAAGAAGTTCTTGCTTCGGAAGTAAATGCCGTATCGACAGATAGGGGCAAAGAAACCAATCAACCAGGAAGCAAGAAGAATCAAAACAAAGGGAGGAAGAATAAACAAGGTGGGTCATCCCCTAAGAAAAATTCTTCAAACCCTCCTGGGAATAGGAAACGGTTTCCGTGTCACATATGTGACGACGATCATCGGACGGCAGATTGTCCGTACAAAGCTGAGTTTAAGAGATTCGTAAAGAATCCGCACACTCCAGCCGTATTGACTGATCCATTTCCCGACCCAAGTCAGAATCTGGTTGACAGTGGAAATGCTTCCCCATCACAAGTCATGATGTTGTCAAGTTTTAAGCGCCAAGATGATGCTTTAATTTCAACATTAAACAAAAGCCGTGGGAATCCACAGCCGTTGAATGGCGAAAGAAAAGGTCGACCAGGCAGTTCGACAACAACTTCGACAGAAGTTGAGCCGCCATCCAACACAAGAAGCATTCCATCGATCCATGGAAGCAATCATTCTATCCAATATATCGGAGTAATTTTCCCAAAAGGCCCTTCTTTAATGGGCACTTTTACCCCACCACCGCCAAGTAATCTCACGGAGTTGGATGCAACGGGATATGAAGCCTTCTATTTTTAATGGATCTAAAACTTCGAGGATAGTTCCTTTCTCAAGTCAACCTCGTTTAAAAAATGAAATAAGGAGTAAATGAGGATAGTTCTTTTACTATGTCAACCTCATTAAAAAATGAAACAATCCCCTTTCCAGATCTCAATGGTAAACCTTCATTCCAACCAACAAAGTTGAATGCAATGAAGCTTGGGGGGCATGCACCTCGTTTTGCGTTATTATGCTGGGGGCATGCAAGCGTATCTTCGAGCATTTTTAGCAATGTTCATGCTCGTTAAAAATAAACGCAAGATTTCGAGCAGTTTTTGTGCAGAAGTTCATGCTCGTTAAAAAATAAACGTAAATTGTGAGCAATCTTTCCCTAGCAGTTCAAGCTCACCCAGAAAAAATGAACCGGTAAACAACCTCGAGAAATGTAACCTTTGAAAGCCATATTAAAAGCCCTTGGTCGTGTTTATATGCCATCACCTCCATCTGTTCATTTGGCCAATCGTTCACCTCCATATGTTTGTTTACCCATTTTGAGGAACAGCTGCGAAGAGTGATTTCACTTAGCCATCCTTGTGACACTGCCATGATTGGAGAATTCCAACCTGTACCTGGAATCTGCTGCTATCCCTGTTCATCACTCGTTCCTCAAAAGACGAGTCTTCTTTGAGCTCTTTTCACTGACTCGTAAAATATGAAAAGTTTGCCGAGTTTTGGCCTTCCAGCTCGTTAAAGCGACCGGAAAGCTATCCCTCCTCTAGATTTTAATCTTTTTGGACCTGAGGGATTATTGCACAAAAAGATCAAGCGCTTGTTTGTTCGGCTCGTTAAAGCAACCGAAAATTCATCCCTTCTGTATTGTTTTAAACTTTTTCGGACTTAAGGGATTAGATGACGAAAAAGGAATTTTGGAGTTAACTTTTCGTACCTTTTCAGACTCTCTAAAAATGAAAAGGACCGAGTTTTCCTTGTCGTTAGACTCGTTAAAATGATTAAATAGCGACAAACTTGTCTTTAGACGAGAACGAGTTTCCCTATCGCTAGGCTCGTTAAAACATAGCGATGGGCTTACCCGAAGGGCAGGTTATAGAACAAGCATATGTTATCCTCCTCAAGCTTGACAAAAATAAAGAGGTACTGGTCAGCAATGACTGGGGAAAAATTGGGAGAACCTCACAGTATTAATGGTAGCAAGTCGCTCTTGAACATGACACTTTGTCCTCCGTACCGCATCGGGTTGGGTTGTTTCATTCACCGGTCGCAGAGCCATGGTCCTCGCCACACCGTCCACAATTGGGGTAATGCTACCAATCCATCACATCAGTGTCGTTATATGTTCAAGAGATGTGGTTCTGTAAAGAGTCAACCGTGTTCCACCCACTGCCATACATTATCCTTCATCCACTTCATGACCGCCACCCTGAATCATACATCACAGTTTGTTTTCACCTCATCATAATCACTAGCTTCGTTCCGTGTCACGGATGTGGGATTCATTAAGGCCCTCCTTTGACGGATCGCTCCTTGTCGACATCAGCTCATTATCCAAGGAGTTGATCTAGGAACACCCCCCTCAGTACTTTGAAGCTTGCATGCCTCAATGGCAAGTTTCTCACTTCCGACGACAGGTATACATCAATGACCTTCGACCAGAAGATTTTGCATGGTGGTCAACGCCAAGTCCTTTATTCCCACCATGTAGATTGTACTGCCGTACCTTGAGGGTCATCATCCTTATCGGTGATTCCTCTCGCGCTTGTTAACGGTTCACATCATTGACCGGTAATCAAGCGATGTCTTTCCATGTTCGACTTCAAGAAATTCTCACATGGATCGACTTGTACATCGAGTGAAGATCGGAAGAGTTTGAAGACCTCGGATCTAGTTTCATCCATCCGGGCTGCGATATATATTCAGGACATAAAGACATTTGATATGTACATCATTACAGAAGATGATCATCCTTCTCAAAGGATGATAATTTCGGCAGAGGAATATCAGTCTAACATCAGACGATCGTCTGTTCTATGTACCAAAATGTATTTATAAAGCTGAGCATGGGAATGCTCGCCTCAGCTAGATCATGAAAAATGTATGAAAAATAATGTATTGTATTGTATCTTATTACAGGACACTTCTCAGCAGATTGAATGAACTTCGGATCCTCTCAATAAAGCATTTCACCCGATAAACGACCTCATACTTTAGGGGGCATCTGTTATAGACAATTTTGTGCCTTACAGCAATAAGCATGAATTGTCAATAATCCAAGGGATCCAAAGTTCCCTAAACATGATGTTCCTACCCCTAGAGGAACAAGGTCAGCAAACCAACAGCTCTCAGATCAGTTCTCCACCTGAAAACACTCAAAAACAAGCAATCCTGAAATCAAAGCAGGTGCTCCACTAAGCTTCTGCGCTGAAACACAACTGCTCCATGGTGTACCTGCGTTGCAAAGCAGGCAGAACAAAGCCCACCTGCGTTGGGCGAGTTTGGACATGTGGCACAGTGAGTCATTGCTTTGGAAATGACACTTGGATCAGGTATTTCGCCTTGTGATGAGTCAGAGGCTTTGTTTCTCCAAGTGGAAGCAAGGTTCACCAAGTGGACTCAAGAACTGAAGATCAACTAAAGATTAACTGAAGAGAGAGAGGACACAAGGCAGCTACACATCAGTTGCAAGCTGACTCATCCTTTCTCAATTCATCTATATATTGAGCTCTCTTTATGAGCTCAGGAGGCTGGAATTTGGTGCAAAGTAATGATATGCTGTTGGTTTCATTCTTGAGTTATTGGGTGATTGTTTGAGAGAGGTGAAGAAGAGCAATTCTTTCTGCTGGGAGGTGTTGCTGGGTTGGAGCCTGCAATGGTTGTAATCCTCTCAGAACCTTTATTTCTTCATTAATAAAAGCTATTGAGGTTCTTCTATGTGCTTTTGTTCAATTATATATTGTGATGATTGCATGTTTGGTTTACACTAATCCATGAACCAGTTATGATTGCATGCCTCTTGTAGTTTCCTTCTTTGTCATTGTGCAGGATCTCATTGCAGCTGGGTGAGCAGAACAACAAAGAGCTAGGAGCAAGCGGCCAAAGAGGAGAGTTTGGATTCGACATTAAGCGCAAGGCAACGGTTAGTGCTTCCTCCATTCTCTTTTGCTTTCATAAAGAAGTAAACTTTCATTAGTTTGTTTTACAGTTGTTGCTAAGGAACTGTCACCCTTAGAGTGGGTTAGGGTCATCCGAGTCGGATACTTTTCCCTACAACACCAATACCACCGAGCACCCAAAAGTGGTGCGATGGAAACCACTTACCACCCACCCACTACATGACAAACAACCACTGTTCACCCATACCCACCAAAATTGACTTTCGCGCATAAGGCCAAAAAGCCCCAAATCATTTGTTTTTATTGTTTTTTAACTGAAAGACTTCATGCATGCACTTGCGAACGTCGCAGCTATCAACATACATCCAATTACACCCTAAAGATGCCACAGAGCACCTAGTTCACCTTCCAGCCTACACAGAGTCTTTTCAACCATTCACAGTTGCCAGCCAACCTATTCAAAGCTAGTTTTCCTTAATTCCAGGTATTTAAGCCATAATTCACTGGAAAACCTCTCAATTTCAGAACCAGTTGCTGAGTTTTATTAGTTAAAGTGAAAATTAATTAAAGAAACTCAAGTGACTTAAGCTTACTCTATATTGAACCACCATTGCCCTAAAAAAATAAAAATCACCTCCACCATTCTCAAATCCACAAGAACTGAGAATGGATGCCCCAATTGCCATGGATGTGAGACCTATTTCCACTCCTTATCTGGACCTAGACCATCTCCCCCTGGCTGACAAGGATTTCCAAATAAAGGACACCTTTATCCATGAGTCTCCTCTCAAATTATACTGCCGATATAGAGTCCAATACCCGAACCATGCTGATAAATTGGTTTTTGGGAGTCCAATTTTCCCAAGTACTAATTCCCTGAAGTTCACATTTTCCCAGAAGTTGTCCATTACTGCCATGCAAACTGTATCCCCAGTCAAAGAGCAGTGATGTCCCCTAACCAGACCATACTTTTCACCATCACTGCTGAATCAATAAATGAGATGCTGCAACTTCAACCAGGGCAAAACTTGACTCCTCTCTCCATTGGAGACCTGTTGGACTTATTTCCCAAGCTCAGCCCTACAAGATTGGCCCAAATAATCCAAACCTTCATTGTAGAAGAAAAGTATACCCCCAAAGAACCTCCTCCATATGTGTATACCATATTTTCCCCATTTGGCCAAGACATTGTAGCAATGATATCCAGTGTCCTAGGTTATACCACCAGTGAGTATATAGATGAGATCATCTTGGCTTTCATGTCCATATACACTCTAGGACAGCCTCCTACTGTTATTTATGATTATGCCAAGTTTATAGCTAATAGGATGCATGACCAGTTCCTTAGGATGAGTAATGAGCGAGTCTTCAAGTATTCTTCTATTTTGTATCACCTTTTCCTATACTACCAAGCTGATAAGTTTTCCATTTACTCTCCAGAAGCTTGACACAAAAGCTCACCCTAGATCAGTAATTTTATGGACTCCATTGATCCATAAATAAGAATCCCCATATTATATACAAACTTCGTAGACTTATTTGTACATTCCATTGTGACAATGCTAATAGGCAACCCTCCTCCAAGAATTAGTTCAGATATAAGAAGTATCCTGCAACTCTCAAAACAATCCAAAGTGGGGGATTGGTACTTGTACCAAAACCACACTGAGATTAGAATTTATGATGACATTGCTACACTGAAGAAGCAGCTCAAAATTTCCCAGCCGCATCACCCTCAAACAATGGAAGACCTAGAAACACAAAAGGGACATGAAGAGCTTATGGACCTAGTCCTAAAGCTAAATGATCAGCTTAAGGAAAAAGAGAAGGAGTTAGAAACATTGATTCAGTCTAAGCAAAGTGACCTGGCCACAACTGCCATCCCCACAATGACAACAGTAGTTCCTTCCACAATGTCAGAATCATTGGCACCTACAGCACCACCTGCCACAACACTCCCAATTACAACTAAGTCCACTACAGCAGCAGGTACTTCAATTGAAAAAACAACAGAATTGGTAAAAGCTATGGAGGAGATGTCCATCCAAGCTACAGAGCTCAAAAGATTAAAGGAGAAAGTGGCAAGCTTAGAAACTGATTGTAAACTTGCCCAAATTCAACAAAGAGAAGAGACACAGAAGGCCCTAAGGATGGGTGAGAAAATCAAAGTCCTAGAGAAAGATTTGACACTACAGAAGCCACTAGGACAAAATAAAGAGATGCTCTGGGCCAATATCATTGACTCTGTCAATGATATTTGGCCATCAATCCAAGTTATATTTGAGAAAATTGAATTGGTGAAGGTAGTCACTGAGGCTATCCAGAAAGTAAGGGAAGAATTAGGAGACCAACCTGAGGATGTAAATCGACTCATCCACCTCCTGAACAGTAAGAACAGATATGAGCTGCATGAGCTTGATTGAGAGGATAGGACTGCAGCCATCCTAGAGATTAAAAATGTTCTTTCCAAAAGAAACCTCATGCTCAACTTAGAAGAAAAATGCCATAACATGCAGGTAGCCATTGACAGATTCATGGCTAAATTTCAAATTTTGAGGGACAAAGGCTTTCTCAGTCCTATGGTCATCAATGATAAACTCATGACCCAATTGGACTATAATGATAGACTCAAGAAGTTAGCCAAGGAACAAGCCATCTCTTCAGGCATTAAAGATTTGCCCACTGGCAAAGTATTATATGATACATTGGAAAACCAGTTTTTCCTAGAACATGAGGTGAAACATTTGTTTGTCACCAAGCCCAATTTTCCAAAATACACATAGGTAGATGAAATTTACAGAAGAATGTTAAAGTTGAGATTGCCTGAGGCAGAATGGTGGGAAAAAATGACAGATTTACTATGAAAAAGTTTTACATCAGAAAGTTACCACAATAAATCTGAAGGAACCTAGGTGAAACAGGTGAAAGACAGATAAACAGGGTCAAAGAGTATCAATCAAAGATCAAAGCAAAGAAGATTCTAGCATGAAAATACCGCAACTATAAGTGAGCTTAAAGGGCTCAAAACTAAACAGAAACAGCCAGCAACACCACAATAAAAGGGACAACAAGAAGCTGTTTCACATCTGTCTCTATCTTCATGCATGAAGATATTTTATTTCCTAGATTAAACTTCAAACTATTATGAGATATTTTGCAATTTTTTTTTTTTGTATAAATACTTCACATTTCGAAGTATGTAGTGTGGATTCCAAGATATTTCTATAGACCTTTTCTCTCAAATCAAAATTCTATTGTATCAATGACTGATTGGCTTGTTGGATCAAGGAATAAAGATCATATATTTTACAGGATTCTTATGTAAAGAGAAATACAAATAAGTATTCTCTCATGTTCATTGTTGTTTTCTTTTATGTTTCTCCATAATCTTGTTTGTTTCTCTAAAATATAAATGTATAACAAGGAATGATATTTCAGAAATTGCTTGAATACACTCTATCTTGACTATTTTACATTCTGAATGTTTTCTCCTAAAACTATCTTAGCTAAGGAATTCTTAATTGCTCCTTAGCTTCTGTATTTTATCCTTTGGTCTATAACAAAAGATTATTAATTACCCTTTGTTCATGATCACCCTATTTTCTTCATTCTTATTTCGGTCCAAGGATTCTGAAGTGCTCTTTCACCCTGGTGAGAATCATTTCATCCATCAGACCTAAAGATTTACCTTTTGCATTGCTAGCTTGCCCTGTAAACATTCCCTTTAATGATATTTTCTAGTTATGCTATCCATTTATTGACTCCATAGCCCAATGGCTTGAAGACCTAGCTCTATCCATCTGCTCTAAGAATACCACCACCCACCTTCAATTCAAAACAAAACCCCATGCACACTAAGAACTAGCCTAAAATCCCATAGAAACAAAGCTAAATTATAAAGAGAAAGCTCTCTGTAGACATAGGTTGGCTAGAACCTAAGCTTAAAAGATTGGTTTGTGGTTACCTCAAATGATTCCTTCTTTTGATAACTTCTAGGGAAAACTTGTGAGTGATAACATGCACGAAGTTAGGCATCAAGGATTCTGAGTGGCTTTTGGTACTCAAGTACCATGATTGTCAACACAAGTACATCCAGGACAAGATGGTTCTCCTAGACATCTACTCGCTCAACACTACATACTGATATGTTGTCAACATTGAGAAAAAAATTAAACATAAGAAGTGAGACTTTGGATCTGTGAATCTGAAGCAAGGAAAATGCACCCCCAAACCACAGAACAAAGGCCAAAGCCAAGGTGGGGTGACCTAGGACAACCCGTCGAAACGCAAGAAAAGAACAACACCACAAAGACAAAGAAGGACACGGGAAATTGATGTGTGTTCCATAAGAGCTCCACTCACAACACAAGTGAGTGTCGGACCAAGCAGTCACTGGTGGCCGAGCTTTCTAGGTCTTGCCAGTTACTGCCATAGGTTTGTGTTGGGGGTTCTCTCATATCACTTGCCCTTTAAGTCAAGTCAACAAGGGTGAGGCAAAAGAAAATGTTTTTCGGTATGAAACCCAATAGAAGGAATTTTCTGAGTTGAAGCATTTCCTTTACTCTGCACCAGTGCTCAAATTACTAGACCTGCAGCAACCATTTGAGATTGAGACAGATGCCTCTGACTATGCTATTGGTTCAATTCTTACTCAGCAGGGGCATCCAGTGGCTTACCACTGTGAGACATTTTCAGACATAGTCCAAAAGTATCCCACCTATTACAAATAAATGTATTCCATTTTGCAGGTCTATTGTCAATGGAAGTATTACATTCTGGGGAAGCAAATAGTCATCCACACAAACCATTGACCCCTTCAATTCATATAGACACAAGGGAAGTTGCAGAATGATCGGCACCAAAAATGGTCCACATACCTGCAATAATTCCATTTTAACATTAAGTATTAGAAGGGAAACACCAATAATTTTTCAGAATGCTTCAGCCAACCAAGAGTCACGGTGCTAATCAATGTGCTTGACTCATGTGGGCACAAGACTTTAGGATGGCCGCATCTTTATGACAGCAATCCAGAATTTGGAAGCACATATCAAACACTCCTGGAAGGTAAGTAAGTTCCAAACTTTCACCTTTAGGATGCACTTATATGCCACCTGGGACACATTTTTGTTCCTTCAAGCGAGTGTGCCAATATTATTTGGGAGGCGCACTACAATCGGGTTGTTAGAAATTTCGGAGTAGGGAAAATAGTGGTAGCACTACAGAAGTATTTTTATTAGCCGAACCTTCATCAAGATGTTGGGATGTACATTAAATCCTATGGTGCCTACACCATTACCAAACCAACCATCAAGAAGCAAGGCCTATATACCCCTATGCCTACTCCTAGTTGACCTTGGGAATCCATCTCCATGGATTGCATGTTGGGCATTCCTTCTACTAAGGATGACAACTACTGTGTTTTTTTGGTCCTCAAAAGATTATCTAAGATGGCCATTATGGTGGCCTGTAAGAAGAGTATCACAACAGAGGCCATTCCTAAGCTCTTCTTTGAGCAAGTGTGGGTACACTTTGGGATCCCACAGTCCATTGTCTCTAATCAGGACAACACATTTCTATGTGCATTTTGGTCAATTCTCTGGTTGATGTTGGATATAAAACTCACTAAGTCCATGACTTTCCATCCCCAAATTGGTGGCCAAACATAAGTTTTCAACAGGATGATCATACACATTATATGCATTTACAACTTGAAGCATTCATACACATGGAATGAAATCTGCCCTTATTTCCAACACAGTGACAATTGATCTCTCCACGACTCAATGGGACACAACCCCTTTCAGGTAGGGCTGGGATTTCAGCCATTATGTTTCGTTGATGTGGCGATACCATTTATAGCTACTCAGGCAGATTCGGCTCATGTCCAATACGAAACCAATAGGCCTAACAGCTTCATTGAGCACATTCAACACATCGCTAGTAGCTCCATGATATATTGGATAAAGCCAATGCTAAGTACAAGAAGTGCCATGATCAACATCAGGTGCGACACAATTTCCATGTGGGTGAAAACGTTTGGTGACATTTGTAGAAGGATCACCTCGCTAGACCCCACCACGAGCTTCACCCACTCTAATATGGGCCATACAACATCACCAAGGTTGTAGGGGACAATACATTCAAGCTCAATATTCAATTGTTCCTTGGTCTGCACCTAGTGTTCAATGTAGACCACCTTCGACCATACTTTCCACCACTGTTGGACACATCCAACATTGCAGAACAACTCAGACCAACAAAGATAAACCTAGACTACATGGAATAGGAAACAATTGATCAGATCATGGACTCATATATCAAGAATACTCACCATTAGGATATCCAACTATATCGGGTTTTTAAAGCTAGAAACCTCCTGCACTAAGGAAAGTGGCTCACCAAGGACCAAGTTCAGTAGAAGTTTGCCCATATCGGGAGGCACTCAATGCAATAGGGACCATTGCTTCCTAACGGGGGAGGACTGATCCAGGTGGATATTGGTGGCCACCCGCCCATTCCACTTGGACCCCCAACATTGTTTCTTTCCATTTTTCAATTTCCTTAATTGTAGCACAGTTTACTCCCTTTGACAGTTTTTTGGATACTGAACTTTCGAATCCGTTTTTAGGCCCTAACTGATGTTTTTAGGGAAAACAAAGAGACTAAAAAGGTCTCAAGCCATCCTACCAAAATTCTTTAGGCCTCCTCTTCGAGATCTTCCAAACGAGGTATTATGTTAGCCAAATGGAGATTGTATGCCAAAGTTGTGACCCCTTGAATTTGAAGTACCAATCTACCCAAAGGGGACCCACAGTTTTGGCGCTTCACCTCCTAGGGTTAGTTTTCTGGATGTTTAGGGTTTTCCATAGTTTCTCAATAATAAATAGACCTTTGAGCCTCATTGTGACACAGTTCAAAGGCACGTAGTTGCCATATCTCTTGCCATAGATAAGATATCATCACCCAAGCTAGTTTATTTCCATTATCTTTGTAAGAATATTAGAGTATTCTGATATTAATGAATTGAACTATTATTTCTGGTGAATTTTTGTATTTATGGTTATATATGTAATTTGTTACAGTCATGTTTAATTTCAGATCAACGATATCATACGGGTCTTCTCTTTCTCTATTTTTTCTTTTCATGTACCCAACGAGGTTAGGGTATAAGTAGTTAAGAATCGATCTAGTTGAACCTTTGCAAGACCACTCTCACAAACCCCGACAGTCTCCCATTATGGGAGAAAAGAAAGATGAGGCGGTAGGGGATCCTTTCAAAATATTGTTGGAGGAAGCCCTCGAGCGACATAGGAACACAATGATGGATGATGTTTCCCAGATCCTTTGATGACTACTCACATGCAACACATCCTCATCCAGCAACCACTCTGCAAGTGGAACTCCTTTTAAGGTACAAGTTAACTTTGATATTCCCATATTTAAGGGCAAGATAGATGCAGACGTCATAGATAAATGGTTGAATCTGTTGGAAGGATATTTTTCAATTCATGGCTTTTCCAATTAGGAAGGGATTTCTTTTGCACTTCTCAGAGCCACCCCACATGTCAGGGATTGTTGGGAAATGTATTTTGAACAAAAGGACGAGAGGGAATCCTCACTAGTTTTAGCCACACCTACCTGGAATTCTTTCCGAGACGCCATCAAGGAACAATATTACCTTGTCAAGAGCTGTGACGATAAATAACTAAAGTGGACCGCACTATGGCAGGGAAGGGACCAAGATGTGTCGGAGTTCAAAAATGTTTTCCATACCCTCTGCACGAAGTCAGGTATCAAGGATTTTGAATAGAATTTCGTACTTAAGTACCACAATTATCTACACAAGTACATCTAGGATGAGATGGAGTTCCTAGACATCTCCTAGCTCAGCACAACCTACTAATACACTGTCAATATTTAGAAGAAGTTTAAGTAGAATAAATGAGACTTTGGATCTGGAAATCCAAAGCCAGGAAAAGGCGCTCCCAAACCACATATCAAAGTCCAAATACAACGCAGGGTGACCTAAGACAACCCACCAAATCCACAAGTAAATAACAACACCACGATGAAAAATAAGGACACACAAAAATAGTGTGAGTTCCGTAAGAGCTCCACTCACACCATGATGAACCGTAGAAATGGGTAACTATATGGGCTCATTTTGCCTATTATTCTCATTTAATCCACTATTCTCCATATTTTTATGCATGCTTTTGAATATATTTATGTTAATTGTGTGAATGGGTATAGTCACTTTACCACAATGTCTAATACGTGCTTATTGTAGATTCTTGGACATTTTTGGACTAAGATCAAGCATTTATGAGAAAATTGGCAGTCAAATATGAAGAAACAAGGCTGAGGATTTGTAGGAGGGGTGTCCCCTCACTAAATGACCCATTCCTCAAGTTCTCCACCATCAGCTCGGAGTTTTACAGCCCACCAAAGATGATTTCAAGGGGCAACCGAGCAGGTCTAGTGAAGTGGCTGATTAACTGCAGTTTTGGGCAGCCAAGCTCCTAAAGTTAAGGAAGACTGTTGGGGGTCCTCATTTGCATAAGTAGGAAGGCCTCAAGCCTTAGTATTTTAGTCATCTGTTAGTCTCTTTTTTCACTTTAATGCAGCCCTGTATCAACACATTTTCGAGCTTCTTCTTGTAGATAGTTTTTGGGATGTAACTATTATTTTTTTATCAATGAAGATGAATACAGCTTTGCACTGGCTCTGATCTTTCTTAGGAAGTTGTAGCTCTTGGGTTTGGGCCCAACCCAAGTGCTCAGTACCTCCTTTGTGTACTTTTATGTGTTTTTCTTGCATTCATAAAATAATTTCTGTTATTTAGGTTAAAATCTTGCTTTATTACTTAGGTTGTTTTTGATGATTAAGATAGTTGTTCATGCTTCAGGTTGATTTGACAGTTTGGTAAGAGAAAAGATCTACAAGAAGGCTACCAAGCATTCCTTGATCTCATTTCTCCCTCCTTGGGACCATGAATTGAGACCAAGGCACACTTGTTGCCACAAAAGCACTATTTTTGCCTTCCAATGCAATTGCTAGTGTTAGATTTTGAGTTGGAAAAGTTGATACCAGTTGTGTTTCCATGTTTAGATCTATTCTTGCTCAGTTTCCATAGCTCTTTTGCATTATTTTCGGTTTATAAACTTCTTTTCATCATATTTCTGGTTTTTATGGGTAGATTAGGTCAAAATAGATAGAGTTTTTTTAGTCTTTGTTTGGATCAGTTTTGGAAAGTAGTGTGTAGAGCACCCATAAGACATTCCTACCTACCCTTCCTCCATCATACAACCTGCTCTAGCCCCTCACTCAATATTTCTTTCTTTCATTCGCCACACTTTCCCAACTTGCCCTAATTTCTACATTTTGTGCAACATTGCCTTCTTCATCCTTGAACAAATCCAACCATCTTCATCACTCCTGAGCTTCATTTACTAGGTCCTACACCTCCTAACACCCTTATCCACCCTTAATTTCCACTTTCCTACCGTTTTTCCACCATCAATCCTCTAAAAACCACTTTTGGCCTGTTCCTGTAGAACTTCCTGTAGATCCCCTGCAGCATCCTGTAGAAGATAATGCGAGTGATTTTTCGAGATCTGAGCATACTGAAAATCTCCAGAAGGGTTCTAGGGACCCCTTAGGTCCTCTCCACATCTTCCCAACCTCCTAAAAATGGCCACTCCATTTTCTTTCGCCAATAAACCTCTACACAGTCAAAAATAGTTTAAACAAATGCATAATAATTCTGCATAAAATTGCTCAAGAATACAAAAAGATGATTTTTCCATGTTTACCTTCAGAAGTAGCTTAAACACATGAATTTTACCTTTTCAATAGTCAATGGCATCCAATTCAGTAGTTTTACATCTCTTTTCTTGCACAAGTAGGGTTAGTCAGTAAAACTAGGGTTTGTTAGGGTTTGCATTTCCTTTCAGATTTCATCTTCTAGAATAGCCTCTTTTGAGTTAGCTTTCATCCATCACAGTTAAAAGCTTATTCTAAGAACTCATAGAAGCTGGCTTAAGCTCTCAGCAAACTTGTGCTAGTTGATCAAGTGACAACCTGCAGTAAGAGCTAGTACTTGTGCATATAGCATCGTCGCTTCCAAGTTTGTTATGAACTACCGGGTTGATAAAAGTAAAGTAGGGAGTCCCGAGAGTTGCAGCATCATTGCTACAATACTAGAGCTCACCATACTTTTGGCGTCATTGCCGGGGAAGCGCCAGAGTATTTTGTGATTATTCCTTTTCTTCTATTTTCTACTGCAACCTTCTGCTAAGTAGTTTATTTCAGCAAGAGTAGAGTAGTTGTTTCATTTCAATTCTACAAAAGTAGATTAGACCATTTCCTGCTTTCATTTCAATTCCGCAATTTCATTCCAATAAGTTAGATTAGTCCTTTCCTACTTTCATTTCAATTCTGCATTTTCATTTCAGCAAGATAAATTTTAGTTAGTTGCAGTTCAATTTATTTCAGTTTTTGCAGGTACAAGTAGAAAAAACAACAAAAATCACCCAAAAAAAGAGATTTCATTTCATGCCTCATAGGAACATAGACAATTCAGGAAAATTCCTACCTAACACCCCCACCACATCGCTGAGTCACCCTTCTCTCTTATTTTGTGGCAGTGATCCTGAAAAACCTATAGGTGAACCTCCAGAGATATACGAAGATCCTATAACATAAGAAGAGAAAGAAACCATTCCTCCTGAGACCAGGGCTGAAAACAGAAATGGTAGAGGAAATGGGGAGAGAGTAGAAGGTACCTTTCCCATCTGAGAGACCAATGGGGACACAGAAATGAAAACCGTAAGTCTCTCAGCCTTACCTCACTTCCATGGATTGACTATTGAAGACCCTGATACCTTCTTGTTTGAGTTTGTTGTCCTTTGTCGAACTTATGACTATGCAGAAGAAAAAGTTGAAACTTTTTCCTTCTACCCTCAAGGATGCAGCACTCTACTGGTTCATGGGGCTACCTGGAAACAGTATCACAACTTGGGCTCAAACGCAAAAGCCTTTAACAACAAATACCGGGACTATTGTAGGTCAAAGGATACAAAAGAGGAAATCTTTCGAATGACCATGGGAAGTGATCAATCTTTAGAAGACTATGAAGAGAGGTTTCAACTGAGTTATAAAAGGGCCAAGTGCACACTTGACCCTAAATCTCTGATGTTGGTTCTGTTCAGAGGAGTCCCTCAAGACCTTCTAGATACCCTCCATTAGCTGGTCGGGGGAGACATCTACCAGCTACTTTATGATGACATAAAGACTGTGTTTAGAAACCATTCTAGGGCAGCCAGAAAGAGAGGTAGGGGAAGTCAACTCTTAGCCAGTACCCCCTTATCTATTTCATTCCTTAAAAACAAGTTTCAAATTAGATGGAAGATTTCAAAAGCGAGATGAGACAGACCATTGCCATGCAAATGGATACCTTGCGAATTGAAAAGGAGCAAGAGGAAGCCAAGAGGGCTTTGGCCATCTTTTGTTCCAGGTGCACCAGAAAGCATCCTAGGAACGAATGTCCATTTCATTATGTAGAAGTGTGTTTTTTCTATGAAGAATACCATCCAACAAATCAGTGCCCCTCCTTGCCTGGATTTAAAGCTATGTACCAAGGAGCTGAAGGAGCCACTGAACCACTCTACTTCATGAACCAAAGGAGGCCACATGGACCTAGAGCTTACCAGCAGGGAATGCAAGGGACATCCTAGACTTATTACAACCCCAAACAAGCCACTTCCATACCTTCTTGGGGTCCCCCTACTCATCCTTCCCGGTCCACACCCCCTCCTTGGTCATATCCTCTTCAATACCATACTCAACCAGCTGCTCACGCGTTTCATTCTCACACTCAGCCACAACCTCAATGGAATGCACCTCATCGGGGGTGGAGGCCTTAATACAACTCTCCGCCCACTCTTTTCCCTCCACCACCTACTCAACCACAACCATTACCTCTTGCTCCTCCATGACAACCCCAGATACCTGCTCAACCGAACCCAAACCCCAATAACATGAAGGCCCAATAGGTATATACTGGAGAAACCACATGCCCTACCTATATTGTGGAGATTCAGGAGATCAACCTGCGATCTGGGAAGGTCCTCCCAGATAGCCAACCTCCTCCTAAGGAGGATGAGGAAGAGAAACAGGAAAGTGAACCCAAAGCCATTCCACCCTTTCCTGAGAGACTAACTAGAACCACGCAACCAAACCCAAAAGAAACTGAACTTCTAGGAAAACGTGAACAGTTATCTGTGAAAATACCACTTCTCTAGGCCATAAAAGATATACCAATCTACAATAAGTTGATCAAAGAGAAGTGTTTCAGGCACCTAGGCAGGTGCAAGAGAGATGCCCCAACGATCAATGTCATAGGACAACTGTCTGACCTGATGTTGGGACAGGTAATCTGTCCAAAATATCTGGACCCTGGGAGTCCTGTAGTCGATGTCCACATCAATGGCACCATAATCCCCAACATTTTGATTGATCTAGGGGCTGCCATTAACGTAAAGACCAGGGACACTATGCTCAAACTGAACCTTCAGAGTTCCCTAAGAAAGACCTCAACAGTACTACAGTTGGTAGACCGCTCCACTGTGACTCCTGAGGGGATTGTGGAAGATGTCATGGTCTCCATTGATTCCTGTGAGTACCTTGCTGATTTTTTGGTCCTTTAGCCAAAGGAAAATCTCACTGGTTATCCCCTCATCTTGGGAAGGCCTTGATTAGCTACTGCAGATGCTTACATCAGTTGTTGAGCTGGAAGCATGACCATTAAGAATGGGCATATGTCCAAACAGCTAGTCCTATATCCTCTTGCCCAACCTCTACTAGAACATGACTTACCTCTCTGGTTGGAGGAGGAAGATGAGGATAAAGTCTAATCTGCCCCATTGTGCATAGTGGAAGACAGCAAGGGAGGTCCTCAAACTGAGGATGATCATATTGAGAATTTGATTCAAAATCCACCCCCCAGTGTGTTGCCATTAGAAGAGTTGGTGGAAGAAACCCAAGCCAGTGCTTTAGTTGATCTATGTGTGGCTGATCCGACCTCTATATGAGTTAAGAATGTGGAATTTGGCCCTGAAAGAACCTTGAATATCAACTCATCCCTATCCACCTCTGAGGAGAAAGAGCTGTGTAGCTTATTGAACAACCATTTGGATGCTTTTTCTTGGAGCTATAAGGAGATGAAATGAGTCCACCCTTCAGTCTATACCCATCACATCTACATTAAAGAGGATTGTAAACCAATCAGGCAGCCTCAAAGGAGGATGAATTCAGTCCTGAAGGACATTGTCAAAGAAGAACTGCAAAAGTTGCTGGATGTAGGAGTCATCTACCCCATCTCTGATAGCGAGTGGGTTTCTCCTTTGGTGCTTGTGCCCAAGAAAAATAGGAAGTGGGGAATCTGTGTAGATTATCGAGAACTTAACAAAGACACCAAGAAGGACCATTTCCTTTTGCTTTTCATAGATCATGTGTTAAATGGCCTGGCAGGGAAGAAGTTATTTTCCTTCCTAGATGGGTTTAGTGGGTACATTCAAATCCAAATCAGCCTGGAAGTCCAAGATAAGACCAATTTCACTTGTTCATGGGGTACCTTTTCCTACTGGGTCCTTCCCTTTGGGTTGTGCAATGCTCCTGCCACTTTCCAAAGAGCAGTACTGAGTATATTCACTGAGCTGATTCATGATTTAATAGAAATCTATATGGATGACTTTACCCCTTATGGCTCTAACTTCCAAGAAGCTCTGACTAACCTGAGGAAAGTTTTAGTCAAGTGTATTGAGATGAACCTGTCCCTCAGTCCTGGTAAATGTGAATTCCTAATGACTGAAGGGACCGTGCTAGGTCATACAATTTCTCAGCAAGGTTTACAGGTGGATCCCAACAAGATTGCTATCATCCAAAGGGTCCCGCCCCATCAAAAAGTAAGAGATGTTTGGATTTTCCTAGGCTTAGCAGGATATTATAGAAGATTCATTAAAGATTTCAATAAGTTAGCCTCTCCATTGTTTGGTCTGTCGGGAAAATATGCTGAGTTCATATGGACTGACAACTGTCAAGAGGCTCTAGATGCCTTGAAAGGTAAGCTAATAACTACCCCAATCTTGAGAGGTCCAAACTGGGCCCTACCTTTCCACATTCACACAGATGCCTCGAACAAAGCCATAAGAGCAACCTTACGACAAGTTGAAGAAAAGCTACCACATGCCATCTATTTTGTCTTTAAAAACCTGTCAAAGGCAGAGTTAAACTATACTGTAACCAAGAAAGAGCTCATGGCTGTAGTCCATTCCCTAAACAAGTTCAAACACTACATCACTAGCTACCAAACATTCATGCATATTGATCATGCTACAATTAGGTATTTGATGAAAAAACCTAATGTAAATGCTTGTATCATTAGATGGTTACTTTTATTGCAGCAATTTGATTTGACCATTGTTGATCATCCAGGTAAGGAAAATGTTGTTGCTGATTTTCTGTCTAGATTGGATTTTCCTACAAGTGAAGAAGGGATGGTGGATGATCAAATGCAAGATGAACACCTGTTTTCTATTTCAGTACTCTCTCCATGGTTTGTTGATATAGCAAATTATTTGGTTTCAGCATAGTTTCCACCATACCTGTGCTCAAAAGGGAAAAGCAAGATCGTGAGGAAAAGTGCCCCTTTCACTTGAATTGAGGGCAATCATTTTAAACTTGGCCTACATCAGATTTTGAGGTGGTGTGTTAGGGAGGAGGAATTTTTTTACATCCTACTAACCTATCATGATGGGCCCTGTGGAGGCCACTTTGCAGCAAAGAGAACCGCCTTCAAAATTCTACAGGCAGAATACTATTGACCCACTCTTCATCAATATGTCAGGAGATACATCGACCAATGTGACAAATGTCAAAGGATGGGGAAACCTACTCCAAAGGATGATATGCCCTTACAGCCTCAGGTGACCTTCGAGCCATTTGAGAAGTGGGGCATGGACTTTATGGGTCCTATCAACCCTCCTTCAAAACTAAAATCCTACATCATTGTGTGCACAGATTACCTGACAAAGTGGGCAGAAACAAAGGCAATCAAATCAGCAATAGAAGAAAAGGTAGCTGAGTTTTTGAGGGAAAATATCTTCTACAAGTTTGGCTACCCAAGCGAATTAGTCACAGATCAAGTAAGTCAGTTTACCTCTAACCTGATTGAAGACCTGCTCACTCATCACAATATTAAGCACAAAACTTCCACCCCTTATCATCCACAAGCAAATGGACAGGTGGAAGTTACTAACAGAGCTTTGGAATGGATTTTGACTAAGGTAGTGAGCAGCAGCAGAAAGGGTTCGGCAGATCGCTTGGTTGAGGCCACTTGGGCCTATAACACTACTTGGAAAACTACAACAGGTTTCACACCCTATGAGCTGGTCTACGGTAAGAAGGCTTTGCTTTCCATAGAATTTGAATATAACACATTGAGGTTGGTAGCTCAACTGGACCTAGATCTCAGCCATGCACAACAGGAAATATTGCTTTAGCTGAATGGATTAGATGAACAGAGAATGCAGGGCCTTCTCCACTTAGAGGTAGTCCAACTTCAAAGAAATATATGACATGACCGACACCTCAAAGAAAAGCAATTTCAGCTAGGGGATTGGGCGCTGCTATATGATTCAAGATACAAGGATTTCAAGGGCAAGCTGAGGACAAGATGGCTGGGACCATATATAGTGGAAACATGCAATGACAATGCCTCAATCCTTATTCGGACCATTGATAAAGAAGCCATCCCCATGCTCGTCAATGGGCATAGATTGAAGATCTACAAGAATCCCATTTGCAAGAAAGTTCATTGAGACTCTTGGTAAATCAGTATTGGTAGTGGAGCAGTTCCCTGTCTCCACTCCACCTACACCATGAAAAAAACACCAAAAAAAAAAAGAAAAAAACACAGAAAAAAGAAAAAAAGGAATAAAAGATCCTTGGGTGAAAACCTCTTGGAGGCACCCAGGGAAAATAGTGAGGGTGAAAACCTCCTGGAGGTGCCCCAGCTGTCTCAGACAAAAAAAAAGGGAAAAAAGAAAAATAAAAAAGAGAAAAATAAACCTAATTTATGTTGAATAAATTGCAGGTTGCATGAAGGTCATTGCAAGTTTTGGTAGGATCGCGCAAGACAAAGATAGAGGACGTGACCAGGATGCATGCATCCCTCACAACCCATTCCTCCATCCTCGTTACCCTTTCCCAAGATCTAGTCTCATTTCATCCGAAATTCCACATCCTACAAGAAGCTCTATATCTTCTATAGGAGGATCCTGTAGAAACTATAAACAAGCCAAAATCGATCTCAGAAGATGACCCGAGGGTTTGAAATCTATATATAAGGCCTATGAACCTCCATGCCTCCATCCCTCACCATATGTCACCCTTTTCCATCTTTTTACACCTCCATTAATCTCGTTTTTATGTCCCTGCACAGTCAAACACAAAATTCCTATTTTTCATGCTGCAAACAAAATTTTAATGACAAATCAAAACATCAGTTTTTTCACTCACCATACCTGATACCCTCCATCTATGATTCCTTGTCAGCCAAGACCCTCATCAGTGGTTGTATCCCTACTCATTTTAGCTTGAATTTCAAAAGGAGAAGCAGCTACAGGAAATCCTACAGGATTCCTGTAGCAGCTGATCCCTCTGAAAAACATACTACAAAGATAGGGACAACAAAGTATAGCATATGAAACAAGCATGGAGCTTTGTTTAAGAATATGAACATTAGCAATAGACCGAGGATGCGCATGCAGAACGCAAGCAGCAACAGTAATGAAGAAATGGGTTCAAAAATCCGAAATGTGCATAACACAGCCGCGACTGCATAGGTAAGTACCTAAACCTATTCCTCAATTACATGAATCATATTTCAAGGTTGTGTGACTATGGGAATGGTTCAGATTGAATGGAATTGTGGCCAATTAACTGGCCACCCTCGGTCAATTACACATCCTTGTGGAATCCAAACAAGCCCCGTCAAATTCAAAACTGCTGATCAGATACGCAGCCAGCACGTGTGGAATGTCCATTCAGGAAGAAATATTCAGGACTGGTAGTGGTGGCAGCAGATAACGGGAGTAAGGGAGGTGATGGTAGTCAAACGGCATGCAAAAAATGATGACCGTGACATAGCATCAACAGTCGAGTCCAACCACCTCATCTCCTCACCACGAATCACGCCCGTATATTAAAAAACAGCTCAGTTAAGACATTCACCACCCTTTGTTCATTCTGTACTTACAATGTTCTTGACTGGAGCATGCATCTACCACTTCCAGAGCAGCTAACTAGTCATGCTCCACCAGATTTTTGCCTGTTTTTTGAAAATCTCCCTCCTATCAGACTCTACAGGAAGCACAGTTTCATTCTACAGGAGTCGGGTCACTTCTACAGAAACCGTTCTATAGGAAAGGCAAAGAACAGCTCTACATAAAGAAAACCTCGGATTTTCGTCAAATTTCAACTCTCAAAATGAGGTAGGCTCGGGAAAACTTCTCTCTGCATGATTTGTTTGTGTAAGGTGGTGAATTGAACATGGCATTAGATTGAAAAAAGAGAGTAAAAGTCTGCCTGCACATTAGAAAAAAGTGAAAGTATGCCTGCATATTTCACTGAGTCTACACAGTTTCTTTCTTTCTTTGCATCCAAAATCTCCTCATCATTTTTCAAATTCTCTTGTAAGGAAGATACATGGAGCAGTAGAGGCTAGTCTATGTGTGTGTGAAAAAACAAAATTTACATATCTATCTATGTGCTGAGAAAATAACCTGTGTCCTTATGCTCTATTCTGTAGAAAAACAAATTTCTTTTCATAAACAGACAATCAAATTATAGGTGATAACCGTTTTAAAATAGGGGAATATTGTCATTTGATTTTGTAAGGAGCATACGAGAAATTCTTTCTTTGATCTCAGAAAAAAGCCGAAGTCAGCTATCCTCTGTTCAGTGATTGACTATTTTTTTCCACCTGAGCATTTTTCTTTTTTGGATAAAACACAAACTCAACAGCATGCCAAGAGGATTCATGAGGAAAGAACCCTTAAACTCTAGAAAATTGTATGAGCACCCTATGGTGGTGGACCTTTTCACTAGGGAAAATTGGATATCCTTCTTTTACAGAATTCAGGGTTATGATGAGGAGGTGACTGAAGCGTTTTTGATGTCCCTGAGACCACATTCGAAGACGCATGCCACAGTTAGTTTTAGGGGTTCGACCCTAGAACATACCCTTGATTTCATTAGTATAATTACAAGGTTACCATTGGGGCTCCCTTGGAGCAAAGAGGAGAAATCATTGGGACAAGTGGCTAAGGAAACATTTTTTCTGCCTGAGGAGCATCCTATAGAAGACAAAAACGGGGTCAGGAGGACAAGCTTGTTTCCTTTCTGGAGTGAAATCAGTTATCAAATAATGAAGTATATCACATGTGAAGGTAGGTTTAGCATCATTTATGGTTATCATTTTAAGCTGCTACATGAATTGAGGTATGCGATGGACTTGCCTCTAGGTAAGAAACTGAGCATCCCATATTTCCTCCTTCAGTCTTTAATTGAATGTGGTACAAAGCTAAATGCAAGAGTCCCAGATCAGTTAGCCCACCATGGACTCATCAAACTATTGGTGGAAGATGCTTTACACACCTATACTGTCCCCATATCTTGGGAAATCTTTAGAAATATGTCCAGGGATGATAACATTAGAACTTTGGCTGAGAAAATCAGCCCATCCAGCAGTGATGAGGGGGAGCAAATTGAAGAAATTGAGAAGAATATTGATGAGGGAGCATAGGACATTCAAGCAGAGGGAAAAACAGAGGAAGAACAAAAGGAAAAAGAGGAATTTGACAAGATTGTTGAGCCTAAGATGGAAAAGGAGAAAAAAACAAAAATAGAGAAGGGAAAAAGGACAAAGATTGGAAAGAAACAAGCCAAAAAAGGCCAAAAGAAGGCTACCACAGCCAAGGAAGGGACCCGACAAGAGAAAGAAGAGACACACCCTGAGATATCAAGGACACAAGCAGAAATAGGGGGTATAGATATTTCTATAGGAAGTAAAGGAAAAGAACAACAGAAAGAGAAATCCCCTGAAATGTTGGCAATGGAAGCTGCAGCTGTGCTCACTGCATTAAGCACACCTACAAAACAAAAAGGAAAAAGGAAAAGGCAGACCTCCATGTACTTTAAAGCCAGAAAAAGCACAAAGATCAAAGTGGGCAAACCTCAACCACTGTCCAAGGAACCAATTGTCATTGAGGAGTCACCCACTAAAAAGAAGGAAGAGTCTCCTTCCAGGATATCTATCACCTATGAAAGAGGAATCCAAAAAACTTCCACATGGAAAGAGAGAATTAAGTTGATGGACTCAAAGGCAGTTCTACAGGAAGCTGAAACATCTCTACAGGAAACTCTAGCCAAGTTAAAAGAGACTGAGAAATTGGAGGAGAAGGTAGGTAAACAGTCACAGGGGGAGAGCAAGGCTGAGGAAATTCCTGAACCTACCCCCCAGCCTAATTTGGGCTCATATTACAATCTGTTGGAGGGTGGGAAAATCATCCCATAGAAATTTGTTGTAGTGTTATTTTTTGAATTAGAGAAAGAGAGGATCAGAACACACACATGGATGCAAATCCCAAAATCTAAAGGAGTTGAGGACATAGGCCACATGGAGGATAAGATAAAAGAATTAAGGGGGGAATTGGCCATGGTGAGGCACATAGAACGCTGCAAAAGAGCCCAACTACAGGAGGAGAATGAGCTACTGAAAAGTAGTTGCAGCTACAGGAAGTCCATAAGGAAGATAGGCTATCCATTTTGGGAGGGCAACAGCAGCAAGAAGGACCTCCAGCAGACAAGGAAACAACCGAGAAATAGCAGAAAGAGGGAGAGCTACAAGCTAATGTGGAGATGCTAACAAAACTGCTGCAAGAACAGGAGTCTCAGGCAGCAAAAGAAATACAAGTTTTAAAATAGCAGTTGCAAGAAAAAGAAGCCCAAATTCCCTGCATGGCTAGTTGGGCAGTAGAAGCCTTACAGTGTAGGCAACCTACTAAATCCTATGCATTATATCTTAAATACCAATGGTTGCAATTTCAAATTAACGCATTGGCCCAAAGGAGCACCACTCAATTTCAGAATTACAATCAATTTCTACAATTGTGTGTCAGTAGCTCAGCTGAAGATAAGGCCAAGTTAGAAGAATTCTATTTACATAACTTGGCACTTCCTAACATGAATCTATGGGACCCAAACATTGTTTTAGGAGATCTGCAATTCATGGCCATGGCTTCTTGGTTAAGCCATGAGGAAAAGAGTGTAGTATAGATTCAGAAGATTATGGCCAGGGAACTAAGTGAGCCACTCATGATCAGGGTAGAACCAGAAGATCCCTCAACTCTTATATATTCCCATCGGTACCTTGCAAACAACCCTCACATCTCACTTGACTATGTTGAAAGGAAAGCTCAGGCCCTTGATCACTTTGAAGACATGGAAAGACTGTTTGGTGATAATTACATTCATGCTTGCACAAAGAGATGGAACACATTGTCCCATAGTCTGAAAATAAGAGAGTACCACTCCCCAACCAGAATGAGGGAGGCTATGAGAAGAGTACCCCTATACAAACAATCAATGCAGAACTTGAAAGCCAATTCGATTGGCCTTAAGTTCAGCCCTCCACTACTGTTAAGGCTGTTAGAAGGGGTAAAGGAAGAAGAGGAGCAAAGACAATGGGAGGAAGTAGACAGAAAGGTAGGTTTTCATGATAGGGAAGAGGACATCACCTCAGAGGCCTGGGATGATAGAGAGGTAATCAAAGCAATCAAAGATGATGAACTGGATTAATTGCTCAGAGGATGAGCAACACATTCAGCAGGGGGTGATGATGAGCCCCATAAATGGGTAACTATATGGGATCATTTTGCCTATTATTCTCATTTAATTCACCATTATCCATAGTTTTATGCATGCTTTTGAATATATTTATGTTAATTGTGTGAATGGGAATAGTCACTTTATCACAAGGTCTAATACGTGCTTATTGTAGATTTTTGGACATTTCTGGACCAAGATCAGGCATTTATGAGCAGATTGGCAGCCAAATACGAAGAAACAATGCTGAGGATTTGTAGGAGGGGTGTCCCCTACACTAAATGACCCCTTCCTCGAGTTCTCCAGCATCAGCTTGGAGTTCTATAGCCCACCAAAGATGATTTCAAGGGGCAGCCAAGTAGGTCTAGTGAAGTGGCTGATTAACTGTAGTTTTGGGCAGCCAAGCTCCTAGTTAAGGAGGACTGTTGGGGGTCCTTGTTTGCATAAGTATGAAGGCCTCAAGCCTTAGTAGGTTAGTCATTTGTTAGTCTATTTTCACACTTTAGTGTAGCCCTCTATCAACACATTTTCGAGCTTCTTCTTGTAGACAGTTTTAAGAATGTAACTATTATTTTTTTATCAATGAAGATGAATCTAGCTTTGCACTAGCTCTGATCTTTCTTAGGAGGCTGTAGCTCTTGGGGTTGGGCCCAACCCAAGTGCCCAATACCTCCTTTGTGTACTTTTATGTGTTTTTCTTGCATTCATAGAATAATTTCTGTTATTTAGGTTAAAATCTTGCTTTATTACATCGATTGTTTTTGATGATAAAGATAGTTGTTTATGCTTCAGGTTGATTTGATAGTTTGGTAACAGAAAAGATCCCAAAAGGTCTACCAAGTAGTCCTTGATCTCATTTCTCCCTCCTTGGGACTAGGAATTGAGACCAAGGCACACTTGCTGCCACAAAAGCACTATTTTCACCTTCCAATGAAATTGCTAGTGTTAGATTTCAAGTTGGAAAATTTGATATCAGTTGTGTTTCCATATTTAGATCTGATATTGCTTAGTTTCGATAGCTCTCTTGCATTATTTTCTGTCTATGAACTTCTATTCATCATATTTCTAGTTTTTAAGTGCAGATTAGGTCAAAATAGATAGATCTTTGTTTTTTTAGTCTTTGTTTGGATCAGTTTTGGAAAGTAGTGTGCAAAGAACCTGTAAGACATTCCTACCTACCCTTCCTCCATCATACAAATTTCTCCAGTCCCTCACTCAAGATTTATTTCCTTCATTCGCCACACTTTCCCAACTTGCCCTAATTTCTACATTTTTGTGCAACATTACTTTCTTAATTCTTGAACAAATCCAACCATCTTCATCACTCCCGAGCTTCATTTACCAGGTACTACACCTCCTAACACCCTTATCCACCCTTCATTTCCACTTTCCCACCATTTTTCCACCATCGATCCTCTAAAAACCACTTTCAGCCTGTTCCTGTAAAACTTCCTGTAGATCCCCTGAAGCCTCCTGTAGAAGATAATGCGAGTGATTTTTCGAAATCTGAGCGCGGTGGAAATCTCCAGAAGGGTGCTAGGGACCCCTTAGGTCCTCTCCACATGTTCCCAACCTCCTGCAAATGGCCACTCCATTTCCTTTCACTAATAAATCTCTGCACAGTAAAAAATAGTTAAAACACATGCATAATAATTCTGCATAAAATTGCTCAAGAATAAAAAAAGATGATTTTTCCATGTTTACCTTCAAAAGTAGCTTAAACACATGCATTTTACATTTTTAATAGTCAATGGCATCCAGTTCAGTAGTTTTACATCTCTTTTCTTACACAAGTAGGGTTAGCCGGTAAAACTAGGGTTTGCTAGGGTTTGCGTTTCCTTTCAGCTTTCATCTTATTTCTACAAGTAGACTAGCCTTTTTTGAGTTAGCTTTCATCCATCATAGTTAAAAGCTTCTTCTAAGAACTCATATAAGTTGGCTTAAGCTCCCAGCCAGCTAGTGTCAGCTGATCAAGTGACATCCTGTAGTAAGAGCTAGTACTTGTGCATATAGCACCATCGTTTCCAAGTTTGTTATGAACTACCGGGTTGATAAAAGTAAAGTAGGGAGTCCCAGGAGTTGCAACATCATTGCTGCAATACTGGAGCTCACGACACCACAAGTGAGTGTCAGACCAAGCAATCACTAGTGGCCCAACTAAAGGCTTCTGAATCAAATGCATGTTCTGAATCTAAGTCAGAACCCGACAAGGGGACTGACAAAATGAATCATATCATTGACTCAGAGCCCAGTGCCACTGTGGCCACCACCAAAATTTAGAGGAATGAGTCTTAAGATCCAGAGGAGAGGAAACACCCCTTCCACTCAAAGATGTGGGTAAAAGGTTCTCCACTGCAGTTCATTGCCAACACCAGGCGCCAAAAGAAGCTCATTTTAGCAGAGGTCATGAAGCGGTTGGGCATATCGACGATATCACATTTACAGTCGTTCACCATAGGGTGGCTTCACCAAGGTCAATATCTCCGCGTCAACCAGCGGTGCAGCCATCCCTAAAGCATCAAGACCTTCTCTAATGAGGTACTGTGTGATATTGCTCCTATTGGAGTTTGTGATGTATTAATAGGACAACCATACTTTGAGACATGTTGTATATGAGTCTAGACATCACTCTGTGATTATTAATTTGGGAAACAAGTTGTACAGGATACCAAAGGTAGCCCCACCTACCACCATCCCTTTGATAACTACAAAGCAATGTGGTAAGATCTTTTTTCACACTAGGAAATTTGTTTTCCTTATGATTCACCCTTAGGGTAAGAAGAACCTTGTGGTCATGACTTCCATGCATGGCTCCTCCATAGAACAATACTAGATGATAAAAATTCATGGAGGAGTACAGGGACATTTTCACCTCACCTTCAAGGGCACCTCCACACTGTTAGGTCAGGAACTCCATCGATATGACCCTGAGCACACTGCTACCTAATGGACTGATCTATCAACATTCTGTTCTCAAGAACGATGAGATCAAGAGGTAGATTTAGTATCCATTACAGAAAGGGAAAACCAAGCCAATCTCATCACCCTGTGGAAGCTTGATTGTATTGGTAAAGAAGAAGGACAAGACCTCGAGACTCTATATTGACTATCGAGCACTGAACAAGATCATCGTCCAGAATAGGTACCTAATCCCAGAGATTGATGATCTTCGGGACTAGCTCAAGGGGGGTCAAATATTTAAGTAAGATTGACTTGAAGTCCAGTTATCACCAGGTGCCTATTGAACCCTCTAATGTGTGGAATACTTCCTTCAAATCTAAGTAGGGCATTTTTGAATGGTTGGTCATGCCTTTTGGGTGCCCTCGCAACCTTCATGAGATTGATGGATGACATCTTGCGACCATTCACCAATGCATTCATGGTTGTGTATTTAGATGACATCTTGATCTTCAGCCAGAGTTGTGAAGAGAACCTCCACCATATTCGACGGGTTTTTCAAACTGTGCGACAACACAAGCTGTGTGCTAGTTTGGAGAAATGCACTTTTGGCATGACCCAATTTCAATATCTGGGGTACGTTATTGATGAGCAGGGTGTACATTATTGGGGTTCTCTCATATCACTTGGCCTTTAAGTCAAGTCACCAAGGGTGGATCAAAAGTAAAGTTTTTTTGGTCTAAAACCCAACAGAAGGCGTTTTTCGAGTTGAAGCATCGCCTCTGCTCTGCACCAGTGCTCACATTAGCATACCTACAGCAAACATTTGACATTGAGACAAAAACATATGAATATGCTATTGGTGCAGTTCTTACTCAGCAGGGGCATCCAATTTCTTACCACGTTGAGAAACTTTCAAACACAGTATGAAAGTATCCCACTTAGGACAAAGAAATATATTCCATTGTGTAGGTCTATCGTTAGTGGAAGAATTACATTATGGGGAAGGAAATGAACATCCACATAGACAGTCGACCCACACAGTCTATACAGACACAAGGGAAGTTGCAGAACGATCACCGTTAGAAATAATACACATGCCTGCAACAATTCCATTTGAACATTAAGTACAAGGAGGGCAACATCAATAATGTTGTAGATTTCCTTAGCAGACCACCAGTCATGGTGCTAATCATTGTGCTCGACTCTTATGGGCATGAGACTTCAGGGTGGCTGCATCTTTACGAGAGTGGTCTAGAATTCGACAACACGTACCAAACACTCCTAGAAGGTAAGAAAGTTCCAAAATTTCATCTCCAAAGTGCACTTCTATGCCACCTGGGACACATCCATATTCCTTAAAGCGAGTGTACCAAGATGATTTGGGAGGCACATTACTGTCAAGTCACTAGACATTTCGAAGTAGAGAAATTAGTGGTAGTACCATAGAAGTAATTTTATTGTTCAAGCCTTCTTCAGGATGTTTGGAGATACATTAAATCCTTCACTACCTGTGCCATTGCCAAACCAACCATCAAGAAGCAAGGGCTTTATACTCCTCTACCTACTCCTAGTTGAACTTGGGAATCCATGTCCATGGATTACATGTCAAACCTTCGTTCTATTAAGCATGCCAACGACTATGTTTTTGTGGTCATCCATAGATTCTCTAAGATGGGCATTATGGCGGCCTACAAGAAGAGTATTACATCAGAGGCCAATACTAAGCTCTTCTTTGAGCGAGTGTGGGTACACTTTGGGATCCCACAGTCCATTGTCTCTGATTAGGACAGAAGATTCCTAAGTGCATTTTGGTTAAGTCTATGGTCAATGTTGGATACCAAACTCACTAAGTCCATGTCTTTCCATCCCCGACTTGATGGCCAAACAGAAGTCGTAAACAGGATGATCGTACACATTCGGCACATTTACAACTCTAAGGATCCATACACATTGGATGAAATCCTCCCCTATGACTAGAATAGCTACAACAGAGCTCTCCATAGCTCAACATGTCACAACCTCTTTTAGGTAGGGCGGGGATTGCAACGATTATGTCCCATTGACGTGGCCATACATTTTTCAGCTACTCAGGCATATTCGACTCATGTCCAATCCAAAACCAACAAGACTAACCGCTTCACTGAGCACATTCAACACATCCACAGTAGGTACATGATATATTAGACAGAGCCAATGCTAAGTACAAGCAACATCGTGATCAACATCGGGTGCCACAAAAGTTCCAGGTAGGCGAAATTTTTTTCCTACATTTGTAGAAGGAGCACCTCACTGGACCCCATCGCAAACTTCGCCTACTCCTATATGGGCCATACACCATCACCAAGGCTATAGGGGACAATGCCTTCAAGCTTAACATTCCATCGCTCCTTTTTCTGCACCCAGTGTTCAATGTAGACTACCTTCGGCCATACTTTCCATGATTTTTGTAAACATCCAACATTGTAGAACAACTTACACCAATAGAGTTAAACCTAGAATACATGGAACAAGCCACAACTGATTAGATCATGGACACAAAGATCAAGAACACTCTCTGGCAAGAGATCCAACTATATCGGGTTTTCAGAGCTGTCCACCTCCTACACCAAGGCAAGTGGCTCACCAAGGACCAAGTTCAGTAGAAGTTTCCCCATCTCATGGAGGCACTCAATGCAATGGGGACCATTGCTTCCTAAGGGGGAAGGATTGATCGAGGTGGATAATTGTGGCCATGCACCTATTCCACTTGGACCCCCAACACTGTCTCTTTAATTCTTTCAGTTTCCTTTATTGTAGCACAAATTATTATTTTTTGCATTTTTTTGGGTCCTTTACTTCTGGAGCCATTTTGAGGCCCTAAATGACATTTTTAGGAAAACTGGGGAGTCCAAATGTTGCAAAACAAGCTCCCAAATTTATTTTTACCCTCCTCTTTGAGATCTTTGAAATGAGGTATTATGATAGCCAAACAGAGATCGTATGCCAAAGTTATGACCCTGAGAAGTTGATGTACCAATTTACCCAAATGGGGCCAACAATTTTGGTGCTTCATCTCCTAGGGTTAGGATTTTGGATGTTTACAAATTTCCATTGTTTCTCAATAATAAATAGGCCTTTGAGCCTCATTTTAATATAGTTCAGAGGCATTTAGCTACCAGATCCCTTCTCAAAGATAAGCTACCATTGCTTGAGCTAGTTTATTTCCATTTTGTTTGTAAGCATATCTGAGTATTATGATAATAATGAAATGAAGTGTTATTTCTACTAAATTTATCTATTTATGGTTATATCTGTAATTTGTTGCGTTCTAGTTTAAGTTCAGATCAATGGTTTTAACCAAGAGAAACTTGATGTTACAGCTTGAAAATAAGTGTCAGAACTTAGAAGCTTAGATCAAAAAATTTCACAAAAAATTCGATGCTCTACATCATAAAGGACTTCCAGGTTCACGAGGAATAGGTGGTAAATTGATTCCACTTGAAGACTATCAACATAGGTTACATGAGAGAGCAATAGAAAATTTTATGTTTTCCAAAATCATGGGAATTATAACTAGCAAAGCTCTCATCAAAGGTTTAAATTATGATTTATTCATTCAGCATGAAATTACCCATATGTTTCTAACTAGGCCTACTTCTAAAATATATATTGTAGATGATGAGTCATACAGAAAGTTGTTAAATTTATCTATCCCTGATGAAAAGAAACAGGATAAATTATGTGAGCTCATAGAATATAACATAATGCTAAATTTTAGGAGCAGACAATAGATTAACAGGACCAGTGAACAGAGAAGTGGATTTCTAGCTACAGTCATCAAAACAACAACCCTCCAATTCTATGCAAAGTGTTCAAATTAGTTCAAATTTACTATTTTTCAGTACTATTTTTGTAATATCCCAATTATTTTGGATGATATTATATTTTGTAATAAATTTTAATTCAAGTCTAGATATTTTGAGTCAAACCCTATAAGTATTTTGTAATTCAAAGGAGAAAGGATTGAACCCTTGTGATAAACTAGTGACATGCTTGTATGCTTCTAAGCTATTTTTTAATATAATAGAAGGATTTTGGATTAATTTTGAGCAGTGTGTGTATTTCTGTAAGTTATTCTAGTTATTCAATTATCTTTCCATTTTTTATTTTCTTTACACATGTTCAAGGTAACATAGTAGTTCAGGTAGGATTAGATTGAATTTCAATCTCTCTGATAGCCCCTGCAAAGTTATAATTATTAAAAGAGATTATTTAACTGGAACTATTTGTCTTAGTTAATACATCCAAATCTTTTAATTGCTACCTTTTTTCATCTCTTGGACATGTATTGTTTGGTTGTAGAAGACTTCTATACATGTCTACTATATAAAACAAAATAGATATTCAATATGAATGTTTAAGGAATTATATATCTTCTTAAATTTTTCTTTCCAAATCGTTACAAAGATTAATGCTATTAGGAATGAATAATTAGTCCTTTTGTTTTCTCAGAATTACTTAGAATTTTCATATGTTCTAAAGTTTAAATCATTGGTCATAAATTTAAAATCAGAACCTTACTTTAGATTCTTTGGCACAGTTCCTTGGCCTAGAACTGTCTACAAAGGACAAAAATTCACATAGTTCTTCTCGTGCTCATTTAGTTTCTTGGACTCATAACACACCACCTGACCCTCCTACATTAAAACTCCACTAAGTCCTATTTTTCAAGAATCTGTACACACCACAAACTCTTTATTTGGATATGCAAACTTAAGAACTGGAGAGTTTGTCAACCACTGCTTCAACTTCTCAAAAATGGTTGTACATTCCTCTATCCATTCAACTTTCTTACCTTTTCTTCGCAATTATGTGATAGGATATGCAATGTGTGAGATGTTTCTAATGAACCTCCTATAGTAACCTTCTAACCACATGAATGATCTGACCTCATAAAAATTCTTAGGAGTTTCCCACTACATGATAACCCTTAGCTTTTCCAAATCCATTATTATGTCTTCCTTCGAAAAAACATGTCCCAAGTAATGTACCTATGTCTAAAAGAAACTGCACTTGATAAGCTTGGCATACAATTGATGCTCTCTTAACAATCTCAATATTTATGCTAAATGTTTAGCATGCTCTTCCTAATTCTTAAAATATATCAATATATCATCAATGAATACAATCACAAACTTTTCCAGATAAGGATGCAATACAATATTCATTAAGCACATAAAATTAGTTGGGGCATTAGTCAAACCAAAAGGAATCACAACAAGCTCATAGTGCACATAATTATTCCTGAAAATTGCCTTGTAGATGTCCTTTTCTTTGATAAGTACCTGATGGTATCCTAATCTTAGATCAGTCTTCGAGAACACTGTTGCTCCCTTCAACTGATAAAACAAATCATCAATCCTCGACAACGGGTACTTGTTCTTGATAGTCACCTTATTCAGTTTCTTGTAATCAATGCACAACCAGCAAATACCGTCCTTCTTATTCACAAAAAATACTAGTGCACCCCAAGGCGATACACTTGGCCTAATATATCCCTTATTAAGCATTTCCTTTAGCTGCAAGTTCCACTCTGGTGTGCTCATCTTGTAAGGTACCTTTGATGCTAGTGTTGCTTATGGTACCAAATCAATAGAAAAATACACTTCCTTATGGGGAGGCACCTCTGGAATCTCTAATAGAAAAACATCCTCAAATTGTTGTATTACAGGGTACCTATTAAATATTTATATACCCTCAACATCCTTACCCTTGTCACTAGAAATATGAAATGCAAACATTATACACCCTTTCCTACAACTACACTTAGCATGCATAGGTATGAACATCCTAACTAATGTAGGATTCCTCTTTCCCTACAAGATACTCTTTTCCCCATTATCATCAAGACACTCAATGTTCTTGTCATAACATTCTACTTTTCTCCCATCATAACAATTCATACCCAAAAGCATACTATATGATCCCAATGACAGTACATTCATGTGTTTTTGTATGCATACCATTCATCTCAAATTCACAAGCTCTTACAAAGTGATGAACTCTCTTCCTAGTACTTGTAGCAAACTACACCAACCAAGACTCTGCATGCACTTCTTTTCTCAAACCACACCTATCCACCAGGTCAGGATTAACATAACTATAATTGGATTGAGGATCAATCAAAATAAAAACAACTTGACCACAAAGTTTACCTTCCATCTCAATAATGGATGTCTGGTGATCTGCTTGCTTGTTATCCAATACTACATAAATATTAGGAATTCTCTACCCAACATCCCCAACTATTTGTGCCTCCTATGCACTGTAAATCTAATTTCTACCACCCTGGTACATTGGACAATCCTTCTTGCAATGATCTTTTCCACAAATACATCACTGTAATCGTTCTCTCCCATCACCTATGTTCTGTTTCTCTCCAGGTTGTGACCCATGTTCCTTCTCAATTGCGTTAAACTTCTTGTAAGGAACAACATTCTCTTTCTCACCAACATCCTAAGGTATTCCCTGCTTCAGTGGCCATTTCCATTTAACTTTCTCACTTTCCTTCAAGTCACACTTAGGCTCATCTTTGCGCTTTGACTGCTCATAACAATGCTTCGACTTTTGAATGGACTCCTCCAATGATCTAGGCTCATAAAATTCAATCCTGTCTCTATATGTTGTTGGAAACTCACTAATGAATATCTGAATCTTATTATTCGCATCCTTGAGGTAAGAAACATACCTCATCAGCTCCAGGAACCTGCTAGTATACTCATCATATGTCATAGAACCCATTTGTAGCTCATAAAACTCCTTATCTCTCTCATCATAGTACCTCTCTCATAGGTACTACTTGAAGATTCTCTTGAAGTCATCCCAATTCAACTCTTAATATTGAATACCCTTGACATTCTTTACATCTTCACACCAAATATTTTCTTTCCCTTTAATACCAAATGTGGTTATTTTGGATTTGTTATTCTCTTAATAGTTATGCAATTTAAATAATTTCTTCATCCCAAGAAACCATGCCTCTGCATCTTCTGACTTCTTCATCTCTCCATCAAATGTAGGTGACTTGACTTTCTTGAAATGCTCATGCAGTACTCACTCCTCCTATAAGGACGATGATGGTGATGATGGTAATAATGTCCCTAGATGAGGAACTAGAATGATACCCATATATATCAGTCCTCTTGTTAGGTTTATCGAGTGATTTTCCACCTCTAACTATATCCCCTCTATCTAACCTATATTCTAACCAAGACCCACTACCATATTCCCCATTAGTTTCTCTTCCTTCTCTTGATTGATCCTCATTTGTCCCTATCTCTACAAATGTGACAAGCCCTAAAGAATCACTACATTGAATTCTTCCGACTTGACCTGATCCCTTACAGTTATTTCCTGAGCCTCAACCAACCTATCATATCTACGTTTCAAATTTTGATCTCTGCCCTCAAACTCTTCAATATATTTTCTATACCAGGAGAATACTCATCTCCTTGCTAGCCAACTGATATGTAGGCAGAGTCACAGAAACTGAAGTCTACCATTTTTCTCTTAATCTATGATTCTCTTCTTCCTGCAAGTAGGCCATGTCAAATAAACCAAATAGATACCAAAATAAAAACCATACCTCATGACGTTCACGGGAGGCATATCTCATCTTCAAAATCAATCCACATTAGCATGATACATATATATTCATAATCACATCAATATAAAAACATCATGCATGACCATACCAATTGTATACCATGACCCCATGTATGACAACCATAACCTTAACAACATCACATTTTACTTAAAGAGAGTGCAACTTGGCTCTGATACCACTCTGTAACCGCCTCCTCCTACATTTACCCACTTTCACTAGTTTTCTCTCTGGTAAACATGAGCTGAGGTTCACTATGATAAGACTCAACCTCCTATATAAGGCAGGGAAATGGAGTCGAAAACTTCAGACCATACTGACTTCCCTCAGGTGTTACAAGACCTCCAGGAGCTACCCAACCCCTCTAGGTGTCCAACCCCTGAACCAACTCTCTTTTTTACTGACTTGATCTCTCATTCACTCCCTTGACAAGACCGTCAATTGAATATAAGCCTCAATTTTCTCCCATAGGTCTGCTTCCCAACGACTATGGAGTTTTCTAGTCAATTATGTGCCAGTGACCCCAAATATTGAGCCACATTTCAGGGCTAGGACTCACACCTCTGCCCAAAACTCAATGAAGCTTCTAGAAATGATGAATAATAGAGAAATAAAGATTCTAAACCAATAACTTGAGCAAGGACTTGACCTGACCCCTCCCAAATAGGATAGGCATTCCATCAAACACATGGTAAACATGCAACCTAGAGGTCATGAATGCATATCTGAACATAGGGATTTGATACTTATCTGAGGCTTACCAAGAAGGACTAATGCCTTCTCACAATAGCTTTTGTAACACCAATTAGGACATTCATTCGTTAACCAAACATTCATTAATTAAAATGTGATAAGAGCCATACTTAAGTCTATCATATAACCATGCTTATAACCAACATATAGCTAGGTAGATAAAAACGATAAAATATCTATTAAAGGCACATAATATAAGTACAGTTACTCATAAAACACAAGAGAAACTTAGCTCTTATTAACCATATGCAAAAGCCAACCAAGTCAGGGACTTCCACGTACCACCCAACCATAGATTGGGCTGAACTAAATATTTATTTCAACTAATCACCCCCATGCCATATTCCAAACATGAATGTGGGATCTCATGGGCTAAACCAATCCTGTTATGAAACCAGCTCACAAAAAGATAGAAAAGATAGATCAACGACTTAGAAATCATCCTCTTCGAGGGGGAAACCTCCTTTACATTACACAAATGAACAATTCTTGGATGATACAAATGACAAAACCTCTTTTCTATATATAGGAGTCTAAGGGGTCACAATATAATCAAAGCCGACATAACAATAACAATATAAGGGCACAAAAATAACAATAGTGTACTTCTATGGGGCACAATAATAACAATATGGGGACAATAGGGACACAACAATAACAATAAGGGCTATAATGACAATAGCAATAGGGGGATCACCAGTATTATAGGGACCTTACATGCCCCTCTCCTTCAAAAAAAGTGTTGTCCTAAATGCTTGAGTAGTTATGGATGTTGCTATATAAAATTCTCATCCTCCCATGTGGAATCTTTAGTGGGTAATTTCTTCCACTTGATGAGATACTCTGAAATTGATCGATTTCGTAGCTGTCGAGTTCTTGTTTCTATGACTGCTTCAGGTTCCAATATGATTTTTCCTTCCTCATCAAGTTCTGGAAATATTGTTTGAACTGGGAGTTTTTCACATATAACCTTATTTAAGTATGAAACATGGAAAACTGGGTGCACTCGGGAAGCTGCAGGAAGCTCCAATTTGTATGACATAGTACCTATCTTTTGCAACACCTTATATGGACCATAACACTTTCGTGATAATTTATTATCCTTCTTAGCTTGCTTGAGAGATATTTGTTTATATAGTTGTAGTCATAGGAATACCCAATCACCCACATCAAAACTTTTTTCGTTGTGATGTTTATCTGCCTGTTGTTTCATTCTATTCTATGCCAAAGTGAGGTTATCCTTTAAGAGTTGGAGACCTTTTTGTTGATGATCGATGTGTTCTTCCACTGCTTGAACCATAGAATTTTCTCTTAAATATGATGTGATGGATGGTGGATTATATCCATAAAGTGCCATAAATGGAGTCATTTTTGCTACAGTATGGAAGGAAGTGTTATACCACAATTTAGCCAGAGGCAACCATTTGACCCATTATTTTTGTTTATCAGATACAAAGAAACGAAGATATACTTCCAAACATTTATTTACTATCTCAATTTTCCCATCAGATTGAGGATGATTAGATGACCTATGAGCTAATTGAGTACCAAGGCCAAAAAATGATTATGTGCAAAAATTTCTAGTGAAAATGGGATCTATGTCGCTTACAATAATATTTGGGTTTCCATGTAGCTTTTGAATTGTTTCCATAAATGCAGTAGAAACTGTACTCTCTTTAAATGAATGAGATAATGCACAAAAGTGTGCATACTTGGTAAGTCTATCAAATAACACCATGATAACACTCTTTCCTTCGGACTTGGGTAAAACCTGTGATAAAATCCATTGAAACCTCCTCCCAACATTGACTTGGAATGGATAAGGTTGTAATAGACCCGGGGTCTTAATTTTTTCAACTTTATTTTGTTGGCAAAACAAACATTCCACAACAAACTTTTGAATACCCAATTTAAGGCCATCCCAAAAAAATCCTTCTTTTAGAAATCTTAAGTGCCCTCCTGAGGGAGGGGAGTGCAATTCCATAAGAATATTTTTTTTGAGTTTGTAATTCTTACATAGGTATAAGCGATCTTTGTACCATAACAAATCATTTTTCCAGCTAAATGTATCAGATGTACTAGGATCTTGTTGTATCTTTTGAATGAGTGCCCACACTTCTTCGTCATTCTTCCATTCATCGCTTGCTTTGCTTATCCAATCTAGTTGGATAATATAAATGGTGCAAAGAAATTATTCCACATCCTCATCCTTTCTTGAGAGGGCATCTGCCACAACACTTTTCTTCCCATTTTTGTAGATGATTTCAAAGTCATAACCCAACATCTTTGTGACCCATTTTTTCTTCTCTTCTGAAGATAATCTTTGTGCACTAAAATAGCACCAATTCCATTTCCTGGGGCATAACATTCCACAATAAATGTTTTTGTGAATTCGGCATAGCTAAGACCAGTGCTTGGCACATTGCCTCTTTAAGATGTTCAAAGGCCTTTGTTGCCTCTGGAGTCCATGAAAATGCATCTTTCTTCAATAATGTTGTTATAGGTGCTGCTACTCTCCCATAATTCTTAACAAACTTGCGATAATACCCTGTCAACCCAAGATATTCTCGCAGATGCTTTATGGATGTGGGGACTTTCCCTTAACGATTATAATTTTGTATGGGTGTACCTTAACACCTTCATGGGATACAGTATGACCCAGATATTACACCTGTTGTACTCTAAAGAAACATTTGGAGATTTTTGCATATAATTGTTTCTCCTCCAATAGTTTGAGAACATTGTCAACATGTTGAACATTATCCTTCCAAGACTTGTTGTAGATTAGTATATCATCAAAAAATACTAACACAAATTTTCTAAGGAAGGGTTTGAAAATGGAATTCATCAAACCTTGAAATGTAGAAGGTGCATTGGTAAGGCCAAAAGGCATGACCAAATATTCATAATTACCCTAATGAGTTCCAAATTTTGTTTTCAGAATGTCTTCAGTCTTTATTCTGATTTGATGATTTCCTAAACGAAGATCCAACTTGGTGAAGTAAATTGATCCATGCAATTTTTCCAGTAATTCATCAATGATGGGAATGGGAAAATTATCTTTAATAGTGAGCTTATTGAGCTCCCTATAATCTGGACACATGTGCCACGATCCATCCTTCTTGTGAACCAATACTACTGGAGCAAAGAAAGAACCTTGACTAGGTTGAAAGCGACAGTTACCAGGCTTTACGACGCTAGAATACGTCTCTAGCCTAGACTTCTAGATGTTGTGCATTAGGTTCCAAAGCATTTTCATGTTCATTGAATTTATTTTATAGTTGATCTTTCTTAAGAAGTTTGCCTTTAAGGTTCACCACATGATGTAGATATACAACTCCTAAATATAAATCTAAGATGATAAACAGTTGTTTACTCTTCTTTTTGCAATGAAAATCCTAGCTACTATAGAAAGAGAAACAAAATCCTTTCAACATAGAGAAGAGAGCACACACTAGATACACTGTCCTATATCAAAATCAACAAGAAGTCTAAATGCAAATGCACATGCATGTATTTGTTTTCTTCTTTCTTAATTTGTGAATGAAAAAAAGAATGATGGGTACAAATCTTGAATTATATCTTCTTTCAAAGTGACAGTACTAACGATTTTCTTTTGAAAAAACGAAAGGGAGACAAGATGACACTTTGTGATTTTGAATTGAAAACTGCTTTCGACACTTGAAATACTATTAATTCGGATCAAATACAAGAGTAACAATGTAATCGACTATAAAAAAGAGAAGGATTCTTTTCCTTGACTAAAAACGACACTTGCGACACTTTCAAATCAAAAGACGACAGTTCGATTAAGCTACTATTTTGTAAATGAGAATTGTGAATGGCCAAAAATACACAAAAACATTCACAAATCTTTGTACAATGGAGGCTGGACGATGCAAAGGAAGGGGGTTTCAACAGTGGTCTACTGATCACAGACAGCAAAACTCCTTAATAAAGCTGAAAAGAGTGAAGAAAAAACCAAAATCTGGAGGCAGAAACAGTCTTATCTGATCATCGCACATGTAACACAGGGAAACAGGGATGCATCTCACCTACTGCACATGAGAGGTGCAATGCATCTAGATTGCCAAGAGGAGAAGGTGCGATGGTCCAGGGATGAGACTTTGACTTGGTTTTTGGTCACATTTTGTAGCTTAGTTTAGGGATTTAGGCTGAGCTAATGATAGTCAGTAAACACAAAGTATAGGGGCCGATCTAATGAGGTTACTTGAGCTACGTCTAGGGAACTTAGGATGTTTGCAAGTCAATTGTTCAGTTCATAAACAAACCCAGAGATTGACTGAAGTAGCATTGATCTACTTTGCACTTTCATAGAAAATGCAGTTCGAAGGCTAGCTGGCTTAACTTTAGGATCCATCTGTAGTTTATGAATGAAAAAAATAGAGACAAGCAATCAAACTAGTCACTCCCCAACAAAGTCGCAATTTTGTTACCAGGAAAAATAGTGTCTATTCAAAACTTCTAGTCCCACTAAGACGGGTAGCTATTTTAGAAACAAACAAACTAAAGTCACTTGTGCTTTCCTTTACAAGAGATAGATGAGAAAGAAGCATAGAGTACCAACCTCAATCTTTCACTTGGCTCCTTGCTTGTTTCCTTTCCCCTTCGACAGAATTTCGCCACTGCTTCCTTACTTGTCCCACTTCAAAGAGAACCTGTAGAATCACAACAACATAATACCATTAAAGCATATATATATATATATATATATATATATATATATATATATATATATATTGACCATACCAATGCATATATCAACACAATATTCAGAGATACACAAGAATATGGAGAAAAACTCAAATAGCTTTATTGATAAAAGTAGTAGAAGAGAGGATTACAACCACTTGGTCTGACCCAGTGCCATCCTCCCAGCTTGAAAGCCCTCTTCACCTCATACAAAGAAAGATCACCCAAAAATGTCTTCAAAGAGAAACCAACACTTCTTTGCAAATTACCAAATTCCAATCTTTAGCCTCTGGATCTCTAAGATGAGGGATCCATATATAGATATTTGCAGAGGTGTGAGTCAGATGTGGTTTTCTTATTAGTGTCATTCCACTGATAGTTCTTGGTTCCACTTGGAGATTTCATTTATCTCTTACTCATCCCTGGGCGAAATCTGAGAGGCAAGTGTCATATGAGAACTTTCTAGAAGATTCGTTGATCATCCACTTAGCAAACTATCTTTTCCATTTGTCTATTCTCGCTCATCCCACCCTACAAAAGGCCTTTCAGTATGCATCACATCTCCCGTGTGTACAAGGTGAGATGCATCGCACCCTGGCCATGGAGCAAGTGAGATGATCCAGTTTTGACCAGTTCTGAGCAGTTTTTCAGGGAGAACTTCTGGGAAATGATGTAATCAATTGACCTTGATCCTTTAGGGTATGAAACAACACTTTTAGGGGTTTAGAAGCCCTTGGTTTATGGACATATGTGATTGGGGTTGCAGTGCCCAAATATATCTATAACAGTTTGCCCCTAAAGCATGAGGTCATAAACCTTTTTGATGTCGAGTGAAATGCTTTATCATGAGGATCTGAGGTTTTTCGAACTAGAAGGCAACATGTAATAAGATACGCTACAATACATTATCTTCATAATATTTTCATGGTATAGCTGAAGCGGTCATTCCCATGCTCAAGTTTATAAATTCATTTTCATGTACATAGGACAGACAACCGTCTGTGTAGCTAACTAATGATTCTGGTAGAGCCGTCATACATTGGTTTGGATGATTATCTGTGCAGCAATGATGTGCATTTGATGTCTTCATTTTCCTGAATATATCACAGCCCGGATGGATGAAACTAGATATGGGGTCTTCAAACTCGTTCAATCTTCGCCCGAAGTACAAGTCAATCCATGTGAAAAGATGTTTTGAAGTTGAACATGGAAAGACATGCCTGATTACCAGCAAATAATGTAATCTGTTAATATGCATGAGAGGAATCACCGATGATGATGATGACCCTCAAGGTACTGTAGTACAATTCACGTGGTATGAATGCATGAGTCGATGTCGAACACCATGCAAAATCTTTTGGTCGAAGGCCATTAATGTAAACCTGTCACCGAAAGTGAGAAACTTGCCATTGAAGCATGCAAGCTTCAAAGTACTGAAAGAGTTGTTCCTAGGTTGACTTCCTGGATAATGAGCTGATGTCGACAAGAAGTGACCCTTCGTAGGAGGGAATTAATTAATCCCACATCTATGACACGGAATGGAGCAAATGATTTTGTGGAGGTGAAAACGATCTGATGATACAAGGTTAAGGGTGGTGGTCATGAAAGAATGAAGCGTGAAGGTATTGCAGCAGATGAGACACAAGCTGGGTAGGTGAATTCTCTGAGCGACTTCTCTTGAATATATCGGCGACACTGAAATGGATTAGTAGTGTTAACCCCAAAAGTGGATGGTACGGTGGACCAATGGTGATATGATCGGTGAACAGAATAACCCAATCCGACTCGATCATGGTGATGGAGTGAAAGTGTCATGTTCAAGAGCGACCTGCTACAAATAAAGTTTCTTCAAGTTTTCTTCCCAATTTTCCCCAATCATTTCTTACCAGTACCTCTTTATTTTTGTCAAGCTTGAGGAGGATAACATATGCTTGTTCTATAATTTTCCCTTCAGGAAAACCTGTCACTATGTTTTAATGAGCCTAACGACAGTGAGACTCGCTCTTGTCTGAATGGACAAGTTTGTTGCTATTGTTTTAACGATTTTAACGACAAGGATAACTCGGTTCTTTTCAATTTTAGAGATTCTTAAAAGAGATAGAAAGGAAACTCCAATATTCCTTTTTCGTAATATAATCCCTTAAGTCCGAAAAAGTCTAAAACAATGAAAAAGGGATGAATTTTTGATAGTTTTAACAAGCCGAACAAGAAAAACACTTGATATTTTTGTGTAATAATCGCTCAGGTCCAAAAAGATTAAAATATAGAGGAGGGATAGCACTTCTGATCGCTTTAATGAGCTAGAGAGGCCAATTTCTTGGCAATCTTTTCATATTTTATGAGTCAGATGAAAAGAGCTTAAAGGAGACTCATTTTTCGAGGAACGAGTGATGTTTTCGGATAGCAGCTGGTTCCAGGTAATGTTTGGAATTTTTTCAATCATGGCAGTGTAAAGAAGGTGGCTAATAGGATCACTCATCATAGCTATTCCTCAAAAGGGTTAAACAATCAAATGGAGGCGTATGATCGGCTAAAAAATAGTGGAGGTGATGATAAGAACATGACCAAGGCTCAAAAGCTAATAATTATGCAATCGCAATGGTTATTTACCAGAGGTGGGTTCATTTTTTAATGAGCTTAAACTCTGGTGGAACATATGCTCATTGCTAGGTTTATTTTTTAACGAGCTTAAACTTCACGAAAACTGCTCGTTGCTAGGTTTATTTTTTAATGAGCTTGAACTTCACATAAAAATTCTCGTGCTAGTCGTATAATAAGGATGTCTCATCGATAGGTTCATTTTTTAGGGAGCTTGCACCATTCGAAATTATGCTCCGACTCCTTTTATTATGTAAGCTAGGAACGACCAATCCTACGAGTTTAAAGGGTTAAGAACCTACAAACTAAGAAAATAAATGGTCGCTTTTCACTTTCACGCAAAAAGGTTTGCATGCCCCCAGGGATAGCGAAGTAGAGTTTCCCAGGTTACCCTTCAAATTGCAGACAAAAAATTTGTTCTGTCAAGAAAGGCATACCTTCTAATAGAGGTATCTTATTCCGGTCTAATCCAATTTTCCTAAATGGATGGGTGTGTCAGACTAGTCATATATCCCCCACAGAAACCTACCCTATACTTGAATTTTTTCTACCAAATTAGACCAGGGTGCATGCCCCCAGGGTTGCAGTCACAACCACCGAATCACTCGCATTCATCAGGTGGACAGACTGGAGAATAATGATACATTCCTTGCGCAAAAAGACCTATTAGGGATGGAATTTGACTATTAGCTATGTGTGAACCAGGGAATGAAAGCTGGTCTACGAGCTGGACCACTCTTCCTTCATGCGGAAAACACATCACTCAAAAGAGTGAGGAAACAATAGCTCCCATGCTATAAATGTAGTCACACCCAAGGAGTAGATTGTAATCTAAAGGTCCTTGGACTACCATTATGTTCAGATAAATAATTTTCCTTCTCAAAGTTATAGGCAAATTTGGAAGGATCCCTAACGGTCAACTGGTTCCTTTATTGAAGCCTGTCAGATTTCACATCTCAGAAAAAGCGATGGCGAACCAAGCGCTTTCCAAGCAGTTGAGGAAAGGATACTCACAGAAGCCCCTTCATCTATGATGGTACCAACCATGACCATTCTGTAAGTTTGCACTATGATTCGGAATGGTACATTAGATGGTAAGTGGGGTCTGCCTAGTAGATTCCAATCGAAGGAGACAACTAGGTTGCTTGGAGGTGGGACCAAATAAATGGCTGGATACATCTCTGACGAACTTCCTTCCTGCAGTAAAGGAACGGGTAAATTGCCCCCATGTTCATCAGACTCTGTGTTTATGAAAAGAATTTGAATGGTGTCATTCTCATTCTCTTTGGTGACTGTATCATCTGAAGGTAAATCCTCTGAAGACAAGATGGGGTCGACTGCCATCTTGACCTGTTGGCTTCGGTCTGATGTGGACTCAAAGGGTTCATCTTCAATGATAGGTGCTTCTACCAACAACAAAGGTGCGTCAGTTGGATTTTCAACTAGCAATGGACTCGGCAAGAGTTTCTTATATCCAGGAGGGAGTCGGTGCAGTGATGCAGGATGGTTATCCAAGACTCTTTTAGCTTCGTCCAGGAAGGGCCAACGGTGGAAGCATGATCGCCTTCACATAGTCTGCAAGGAAATTTAGATTTTCCTTTCTGTCCGGTGACTTTATTTTCACTAGTTGACAGTGTACTCTCAACATGATCGTCAGAGGTTGATGACACCGGATTGTGCAAGCGGGGAGACCAGTCCCTTGAGATCTGTGGGATGCAGGACAATCTCAATGATAGTGGTCCCCTTTGCAAATGACACATGGATATTTATGTTTCGATGGTGCAGTGTGTGGATTTTTGCTAGACGATGTACAGATGCCCCTTTTTGTCATTGGCTCCTTATTCTTCTTCTCCTTCCCTTTCTTCTTCTTCTCAGTTACTTGGTTTTTAGTTTTACTATCTTCACCAAGCAAAGAGGAAGAAGGAGAGGGAGAAACAAATGAGGTAGAAGGTTAAGGGGTAACTCTAGTATCATCTAGTTGTTGATTTGATTGCTCAGGAATCACAATGCTTTGAATGACAGAGGTCGAGAAAATCCATACCAGCAGGCCAATTGTCAGTCTTGGAAGGGACAATGTGGCCATATGAGGTGCACCAACATCCCCCCAAGAGGAGAAAGGACTAGGATTTCCCCCAAGGGGAAATCCTTGGTTGGTGGACTCCATTTTCTCAGCCTAAGATCAACAAGGGAACAGTGACGTTATTTCGATTAAAATAAATTTTAGACGCTTTGACACAGCTTGCTTTTTCAATTTTTAAGAGTCGAGAAAAAGCTAAAGATGACTCTAGCCACCTTCGATTTTTAATGAGCCTGAAGTGACAAGTGCTCAGATGGACCTTTCCCTTTAAGGAGTCCGAAAAGGAATGAAAGAGACTACTCTGCAAATATAGATAGAGGGATTACCAAACCAATCGCAAAACTGCAAAATATTTTTTACGGTACGGTAGTCAATCTCCCAAATGTTGTGCTCAGTGCATTGTGATTGATAGGGCGGTAGACATGGCTTCCTAAGGATAAAGGATATAGCCTATTGTGGTCTCCCAATATATACTCGACGGTACGTGGGAGCACAAGTCGTACTAGTCTCCCAATATATACCCAACCTACGATGAAAGCGACAGTTACCAGGTTTTACGACACCAGAATACATCTCTAGCCTAGACATCTAGATGTTGTGTGTTAGGTTCCAAAGCCTTTTTATTTTCATTGAACTTATTTTATAGTTGATCTTCCTTAAGAAGTTTGCCTTTAAGCTTCACCACGTGATGTAGATATACAACTCCTAAATATGCAATCTAAGATGATAAATAGTTGTTTACTCTTCTTTTTGTAATGAAAATGCTAGCTACTATGGAAAGAGAAACGAAATCCTTTCAACATAGAGCAGAGAGCACACACTAGATACACTGTCCTATATAAAAATCAACAAGCATTCTAAATGCAAATGCACATGCATGTATTTTTTTTCCACTTTCTTAATCTGTGAATGACAAAAAGAATGTTGGGTACAAATCTTGAATTATATCTTCTTTCAAAGCGACAGTACTAACGATTTTCTTTTCAAAAAACGAAAGGGAAACAAGATGACACTTTGTGATTTTGAATTGAAAACTGCTTTTGACACTTGAAATACTATTAATTCAGATCAAATACAAGAGTAATAGTGTAATTGACTATCAAAAAGAGAAGGATTCTTTTCCTTGACTGAAAATGACACTTGCGACACTTTCAAATCGAAAGACGACAGTTCGATTAAGCTACTATTTTGTAAATTAGAACTGTGAATAGCAAAAAATACACAAAAACATTTACAAATATTTTTACAATGGAGGTTGGATGGTGCAAAGGAAAGGGGTTTCAACAGTGGTCTACTGATCATAGACAGCAAAACTCTGAATAAAGTTGAAGAGAGTGAAGAAAAAACCAAAATCTGGAGGCAGAAACAGTTTTATCTGATCATTACACCTGTAACACAGGGAAACATGGATGCATCTCACCTACTGCACACAGGAGGTGCAATGCATCTAGATTGCCAAGAGGAGAAGGTGCAATGGTCCAAGGAAAGACATTAACTTGGTTTTTGGTCACAGTTTGCAGCTTAGTTTAGGGATTTAGGCCGAGCTAATGATAGTCAGTAAACACAAAGTATAGGGGCAGATCTAATGAGGTTACTTGAGTTACCTCTCGGGCACTTTGGATGTTTTCATGTCAATTGTTCAGTTCATAAACAAACCGGGAGATTGACTGAAGTAGCGTTGATCTACTTTGCACTTGCATAGCGAATGCAATTCGAAGGCTAGTTGGCTTAACGTCAGGCTCCGTCTGTAGTTTATGAATCAAACAAATAGAGACAAGCAATCAAACTAATCACTCCCTAGTGGAGTCGCCATTTTGTTACCGAGAAAACTAGTGTCTATTCAGAACTGCTAGTCCCACTAAGATGGGTAGCTATCTTAGAAACAAACAAACTAAAGTCACTTGTGCTTTCCTTTACAAGAGATAGATGAGAAAGAAGCAGAGAGTACCAACCTCAGTGTTTTGCTTGGCTCCTTGCTTGTTTCCTTTGCCCTTTGACAGAATTTCGCCACTGCTTCCTTACTTGTCCCACTTCAAAGAGAACTTGTAGAATCACAACGACATAATACCATCAAAGCATAGAGATCTATCACTGTAAATAATATAGGATTAGATATATATTGACCATACAAATGCATATATAAACACAATATTCAGAGATACACAAGAATATGGAGGAAAAATCAAATAACTTTATTGATAAAAGTAGTAGAAGAGAGGATTACAACCACTTGGTCTCACCCAACACCATCCTCCTAGCTTGAAAGCCCTCTTCACCTCATAGAAAGAAAGATCACCCAACAATGTCTTCAAATAGAAACCAACAACACTTCTTTGCAAATTACCAAATTCCAACCTTTAGCCTCTGGATCTCTAAGATGAGGGATCCATATATAGATATTTGTAGAGGTGTGAGTTAACTCTGGGTTTTTTATTAGTGTCATTCCACTGATAGTTCTTGGTTCCACTTAGAGATTTCATTGATCTCTTACTCATCCCTGGGTGAAATCTGAGAGGCAAGTGTCATATGAGAAGTTTCTAGAAGATTCCTTGATTATCCACTTAGAAAATTGTCTCTGCCATTTGTCTATTCTCACTCATCACACCCTACAGAAGGCCTTTTCAGTATGCATCACACCTCCCATGTGTACAAGGTGAGATGCATCACACCGTCGCCATGGAGCAGGTGAGATGATCCAGTTTTGACTAGTTCTAAGCAGTTTTTCGGGGAGAACTTCTGGGAAATGATGTAATTAGTTGACCTTGATCCTTTAGGGTATTAAACAACACTTTTAGGGGTTTAGAAGCCCTTGTTTTATGGACATATGTGATTGGGGTTGCAGTGCCGAAATATGTCTATAAGAGTTTTCCACATTATGGAGATTGAAATATTGCTCCATCTATAGTATCCATGTTACGGGATCCTTTCCATCAAAATTCCTCATATCAATATTTGGAACATGGTGGCTCTTCGATCCAACATTAGATTCTATGAAATCATGATTAACATTTATTTTTTTCTCATCATGAGTTTCCTTTACTACCCTTTCGCCATTTGTAAGCATTTCTTGTAGAAAATTTGTCAAATATGTCTTCAAATCTTCCATCTTAGCTTCCACGCCTTTCTTTAAACCATCCATCTTAGCTTCCATGCCATCCATCTTAGCTTCCATGTCATCCATCTTAGCTTCTATGTCTTTCTTTAAACCATCCATATTAGCTTCCACACCCTTTTTTAAACCATTCATCTTAGCTTCGAGGCCATCCATCTTAGCTTCTATGTCTTTCTTTAAACCATCCATATTAGTTTCTATTACCTTTTGTGAGAGTGAATTTTGTTGCACTTGGTCTCATAATTTTGATATATCATGTTTCATTTCTTCCTCTTATTCATGAGTCATGCTAGAGCTTTCAGGTTGCTTACTAGATGTTTCCATTTTCATTCTTCTGTGCATCAATTAATGATAATTATGCTTCATTATTCCATTTGAATTCCTTTAAACTAGTTTTTCAAACCAAACTTATGCAAATTTTAAAAAAAAAAAAAAAAAAAAAAAAAAAATACACACCATTTTTCACTTTGTAGGAGCTCGATATTGAATGTGTTGTATCTCTATAATTTCGGATCTCCAAGGTCTGAAATTTTACACTTTGGTAGCCCTCTAAGTCCTCTTTCCAACACCAAAATTCTAATCAAAATTGGATTCTCCAAGAAAGCGTTATTCCCAATCTCCCAAGATGACCTGATTATACACTTTTTCAGTAGAGCGTAATTGTATGAAGTGCCACGTGTCACTATTTCAACTTTCATACCCAAAAATAATGCACAGAAAACTATAGTCCATCCTCTTTTTGTAAATTCTTACGAAATTTCCATATGATACTTAGAGAGAATGTTATGACGATTTTCCCAAGGTCATTTATTTGGGATGTAATTCAGGAGCCTGCAAAAACCCTAACTGTCTTCGATCATATCTCAAAAACGTAGCGAGACAAGATCTGAAATTTGACCTAAGGATCATCAATATTTCAGCTCAAACGGTTTTTCTAAGCTTCTAAAATGTCGTAGAAAATGGTTATAGCAAAAATTCCACCATGACATGTTTTGGAGCAGCAAAACCCTAGAATCCAACCCTCTGATACCAAATGTTATGAAACCAGCTCACAAAAAGATAGAAAAGATAGATCAATGACTTAGAAATTAGTCTCTTCGAGGGGGAAACCTCCTTTAAATTTCGCAAATGAACAATTCTTGGATGATACAAATGACAAAACCTCCTTTCTATATATAGGAGTCTAAGGGGTCACAATATAATCAAAGTCGACATAACAATAATAATATAAGGGCACAAAAATAACAATAGTGGACTTCTATGGGGCACAATAATAACAATATGGGGACAATAGGGGAACAACTATAACAATCAAGGCTACAATGACAATAGTAATGGGGGAATCACTAGTATTATATGGACCTAACAAATCCATAAAAAACCAAGGGAATATAGAGGTTAAACCACCCTCACCCTCACCATATCCTGATCTCACCTAAACCAGTCCCGAGATCACAAAACCAAATTGAGCATGGATGCCTCAAAATTCCTTCATCACCCCTTGAGGAATTTTCTTGTCTCCACCCACCTGTTGAGGGCTTCTTGAAGAAAACCATCTCCACCCCAACCTTTGGGATTTTCCTGAGACTACCTCACCCAAATCCAAAACCTTCTGGAAAACCAAATCTCAAGCAAGAATGAATCCCATCACACCATGGATATCAGGAAATTGCAAGGCAAGGAAAAAACCATTCTCGAAACTTGGAAAAACCCATGCTAATGACAGAAAATGAACCAAAAACACACATGCATATACCATGCATGCCAAAACCATCTAGGATATCATACATGTAACCTATTATCTGAAATTATTCTTTTTGAAGTTATTTGATTCAACCTTTCCTTACTTTATCCTTGCTTTTCTTTGCTTTCCTTGTCTTCCCATTGTTTTCTTTCTTTCCTTCTCCTCTTGGTGCTATTCTCATCTCTAAGACTAATTTGAAAACAAAAATTACAAAAGGCCCCAAACTGATGCTCTCATGTCTTTTTACTATTGATGCCTCTTATTTCTTCATTTTCCTTAATTTTCCTTCAATTTCCTCCTCACATGCAACTTGTGACCTTTCACCTTCCTTTTCTCCTATTTTCCTTTATTTTCATAAATAAAATACCAATAATTCATTTTTTCCCTTTCAAAGCCTTTGTTGTTTTCTTTTTCGATTTCCCCTTAGCCATAATACACAACAAGTGATGCCCACTAGGATGTTTTTCCCAACATTGAGCTTATAATAAGTGTCTCGTGACCTTGGTCTTATTTTTCCTTTATTAACTTTATTACATGAACTTATAACCTGAGGTTGTTACAATCTTGTATATATTTGAATTATAGCTATGGTAATTGGAATTTTAGTCTGTGTATATTTCTTGTTACTATAACTATGTTGCTTTCTCTTCAATTCTTTTAAAGCACAAAGATTTATTAATCCGTTCCAATTCTGTGATAATGTTTTGTATATATCTTTGAAGATATTCTTTGAGCCTTTGTATTATATCTAATGCTTTGTTATTTATTAAAACAAAAATGAACATTTGACACCAATTTTATTTCTTAGACATACATCTCTCAAGAATACAGTGTTAACACGATAAGTATGTTATGTGTTTTAATCTCTTGAAGTTTGAAAGACGTTATGTTTTTGGTACTGAGTTAATTTCATAGTGTGGAGTAACAAAGTGTAGAGGAAGCTCTCATTGTGCTTCCTCTACACTCCAGCACTCCACACAATCACATCTTCCTTTGTTCTACATGACACTAATTTGAAATATTGTACGACAGTGTTTTTGTTGTCGAGATAATTTGTACTTTGGTCAAGCTTGAAATTCATATATTTGAAATTAAGATTTTCATTTAAAAAATGTATATGGGTTTTCTCACATATATTATTATTACATTAATACATTCAATCGTAGGCCTATTTGGCTCTTTGCAAAGTTTTCCCACAAATCAATATTGTATTCACCTTTCGGTTTTAGAAACATTAGGAATGCATTCTCTAAGAAAAGGATTTCTTCAACTTCGCAATATATAAAGAATTTCCTTTCTATAAAATACTTATTCCATGGATGAACACAATCCATGATCTTCTGCTGAAATTTTTGGTTTCCAACAAACAATATACATCTACTAAAATAGATATAGTTACTTTTCACCTTTGACATGGAATAAATAATTAATCAATCACTTGATATAGTAATAGTAGCAGTCACACAACTATATTATAATTCATAGTAGACTAATACATGTTCTTGTGTGATCTTCATGGTTAAAGGATGGCCTGCTGAGCAATTGCATAAATGAAGCCCTGCAATATATTAAAAAATATCCATAGTTTATATTCCATGTCAATATTTACACATATTGGTCTTATAACTTTGGTCGGGATTCTATAAAATATATATCATAAACAATACAAAATATATTTCCTTGAAATGGTGAGGTGTGGAATAAGATTTCATTATGCATCTAGCGCACTTATGCACTTTCGCACCTCTGCAGTCCACAGATCGAAATCTTCTTTTGTATCTCTAAGTAAAATTGATGTATTAATTTTGTTGTTCCCGATATGTAGTTGCCTCATATATAATATTGTTGAGTGTTTAATTCATGTCCAATCTATGCTTACTTGAAAAAGTTCAAAAGAAGTTATATGTTTTAATCCTTTATTTTTCAAGAAATCATGAATTCAAAAAACAACTAACAATCAAACAATCTTGGCCCATGCTTTTACATATTATAAGTGTTCTTAGATATTGGAACATTTGTTTTCCTATTTACTAGAGTTTAATTATTCAAGCTTCTTGAATACGTTATCATCAAGTTTTGTAAATCAAATTTATTGAAACAATATACTTAAAGAAAACAGTGCTCACATAGATGTGGACTATGGAGAAGTGGATGGAGATTTTATCCCATAGAACACAAAGAAAGATTCCCTTCTACTAATATGCAGAGTTCATATGTATGGAGGAAGCTTTCATTCTGTGAATGTAGAGAAATATTTCATTGTGTGGAATGCAGATATGCAGAAGAAGATTTTAATGTGCAGAAGAAGCTTTCATTATCTGGAGTGCAGAGATGCACGAGTGCGGAAGTGCTAAAGAAACCAATACAAAGTTTATCTTTCATTGTGACGAAAGCAAAGGTACGAAGCTAGATTTCACTGTAGTGTATCTACAAATACAAATAAATCTTTCATTATGCAGAGAATAATTTCATTAAGGGTATGAATTTTTCATTATGCAGAATGAAAAAATGCGTAAGTACAAAGATGAGAAACTTATATATAATATTGCCTAGTATTTTCTTGATATGAATTTCCAGGATCCACACAATGTATCAATCCACATGTCTACACTTCGCATAACATTATGGAAATATTAATATTGCTAAGTGCTCAAATTGATGTCTTGTGATTTGCATTACATGATGTTGGAACTAGAGTTTTAATTATGCTCTCGGAAAATTTATATGGCTACTTCTGATATTGAGTATGAAGAATGTGTTGGAAATTCTCTTTGGAAGCATGGTTGTTCAGATTCCATGTCACGACTTTCTTGTAGTTTTCATTACTTTTAGAATGGTTATGAAAATGAAAATTTCCTTTACAGCTTTATATAGTTATATTTTTTTACATGCATTGCATGCTTGCTCTTGGTCAATTATTTAAATGTTGAAGAAAAACGAAATATTTCATTGTTCTTAGTGTGAATATGTGAAAGACGATTTCATTGTGTAAAGATGTATGAATGTGAAAGTGCAGAATAAATTTATATCTAATCATTAATGAATTTTTCACTCGCCCTGATTTAATCCAACCACTAAATATGAATTTCTATGTATGCACTTGCTTTCCATAATTTCTCTATCATATCTAGGATTTCACCTTTCATTGTGCCAAATGTAGAGATACAAAGATTTGATTGTATGGAGGAATATTTCATTGAGGGTACACATTTTTCGTTACGCAAAATGAAAACATGCACGAGTGCGGAGGTGTGAAAGAAATTGATATATAATATCGCTTAGTATTTTCTCAATATGAACTTTTGTGCTCTGAATAATATATGAATTTTCACCTCCTTACACATTCCCCTCCACACAAATCTATGATCACACAAGCTTATTTCCTAGGTACGAACAATATGGATGAAGGTTTTTTTTATTTTCTCTACACACTCATTCTCCCGCACAACACCTCTTCCTCACACACATTAAAAATAAACTTCATTTAATATTCAATAATGAGTATGATTATTGTGTCGTGAATACCAAATTCACATAGTATTCAAAAGTCATGAATTCCAAGATAAACTCTTCCTACTTATATTCCATTATAATTCTAAGATGGATTTTTGGGCGACCACATGTGCGAAGATGTGCTAGAAGCTTTGGCACTTCGAAGTAACTGCATAATCAATATATTCAACTTTCATTGTACCAAATGTTGAGGTAGTGGATAAAGATTTAATTATGCAGAGTGTGGATATGCAAAAGAAGTTTTGATTGTGTGAAAGGTTATTTCATTATGGACACAAAGTTTTCATTATGTGGAGTGTTGACATCCGCAAGTACAGAGGTGCAAAATAAATTCATTCACTATTTTCTCAAGATCAATTTCCAAGCTCAACAAAATGTATGAATCTGCACCTTCTCATTTCGCATAATCTATCAACGCTAATAGTGGCAAGATAATATTAAAATATTAATATTTTGTCACAATTATAAGACATATTGTTGGGCAACCACATGTGTAGAGTGCGGAGGTGTAGAGAAATATGTGCACAACTTCCTTTCATTATGTGCAATGTCGAGGTACGAAAGAGGGAATAACAACATATGCTAGAAATGATTACTGAAACAAATCATTCTCGAATAACAACAAAACATGGACCCCCCATTGACTTAATCAATTAATTAATATTAAAAACAAGGATTATGCTGCATTGCAGCTTTTAATCTTATTTTTCAATGAAAACATTGTCATGGAGTACTTGGGAAAATGGTCAATCACATCCAAGTTAGCTATTAGATGTCGATTTCTTCACACCCTTCTACTTATTAAAATATTATTATTATCTAAAGAGAGTTAATTAATTTCAATAATATCGTGTTAATTATATAACAACAATATAAATTTTGACCTTTTAATATATATATATATATATATGAAAATCAAAGTAATATAACTTTGTACACCACATGAATAAAATTAGGTGAATTTTTTTAACTACACATAATCTATAAAGTGGATGACAATATATCCCAAGATACATCGCACTTCTAAAAATGAATATGTAGTATACTTTATTTATAATGATCACATGGCTAAAGACACTTCTCTCTTCTCTTCACTTAGTAAAGTTATAGAAAAGGAAATATTTATTGTCAATGATTATGGTCTTATTTGTGTAGTTGTGGTAAAATTGAAGGTTAAAATGACGTGATGACTAATGTGCATGATGTACCTAGTTTTAGTGTCCATGTACCTCAATGAACTCAAAATAGAAAATTAGTAGAATTTAGGATAGATTATTTATTGGAAAAAATATAGACATTAACTTTCATTTTTGTTTTCAAGAGTTTTCTTTATGTGGAAAGGAAATTGTATAAGTTATATCACTTTCATTGGAAAGATCTATGATCCATATAGATCATTTATTGGAAAAAATATGGACATTAACTTTCATTTTTGTTTTCAAGGGTTTTCTTTATGTGAAAAGGAAATTGTATAAGTTATATCACTTTCATTGGAAAGATCTATGATCCATTGCACTCATAGCATGCATTTGTTATTGAAACAAATTTTAATATAAAATAATTAGATATTTTAATTTTTTAAATATGAAGTTGATGGTAAAAGATGGCATGATTGATGTACTTCTTAGGATTGTTTCTCTAACAATATATCTCAAGGGTGTGTTCTTGGAAAACATTATATGGTTAAATTTGAAATGGGTAAGGCTTGTGAGTGAGAAAACCCTATCTTCAATAATAAATATCACGTATTTTAAAAATTCAAAGAATTTAATGTATTGGTTGAAAATAAATTAGGTGAACTTATAAAATGTTTAAGATAGGACAATGGAGAGAATATATGGATAAATCCTCTTAAGGCTACTTGTCACATGGTGACATCTCTTGGAAAACATTAGTACCTTGCACACCTTAGTAGATCGGTATTATTAAAAGGAAAAACCAGAGCTTGGTTGAAATGGCATGGGCTTGTCCTACTTTAATTGCGAGAAACTATTTAATAAGATAATGAGGAAGTCATACGCCTATTGAAAATAAAGAGTTTGACTATCTTAAATAAATTGTCATTTCTACGTAAAATCCCCATGCAAAAAACACAGGGAATGCTAATTAAGATTTTACCATTTCAATACCACATCAAACTCCAAGGTATTTCTTCAAAGTTCTTTATACCTTACATTTTTTAATTAAATCATATTTTTATCCCCACAAACCGATATAGGAAAACATTTCATAATATTTCTTTTCCTCAATTATCTTTGTACCGAGAGGCACATTCAATAGCCTAATATGACCTGGATGTGTAAGTATGTTCGTGCTCAAAGTTAAATTTTAGCTAATATCGGCAAACATAAAAACAAAAAATTAGAAATTCGTCTCTTCAATAAATAATAATAATGAAAATAAAAATTAATGTTGGCCCCAAACAAAAATGAAAATAACCATATAGATAAAAGAAACTACAATACAAATGAAAATATAAAAAAATAATGTTGGCCCCAAACAAAAATTAAAATAACCATATAGATAAAAAATAAACTACAATACAATTATCTCATGCGTTTAGATAAAAAAAATTACAACACACTTATATCATGCATTTAATAGTTCTTTTATCATATACATTGAATTTGAATGGATCATAAATTTACCTTCAACAAAAAAATTTACCACATTAAAATTCCAAATTAGGTAAAATTTTAAAAATCTTCACTCTTTACTAAAGCCACTACCATTTCTTAAATCAAAGTAAAAAGGCTAATTCAACACAAATAATTCAAAATATTGCTGTAAAACTTTTAATATTTCTTTTAATTAATTATTTGTAAAATAAATCTCTAAAACGAAAACCATATCCTATGGATATATTTAAAAACTCTGTACACATAAATATTTCCATGTCAAAGTTATAATATTAGAAAATATCCATTTGATGTAGTCTTATTATAAATTTTGTTATCATGCCATGTAAAAACATCATTAAATCTAATATTAATATTTAAAGTAAATATTTATATTTATATTTATATTATTATTAAATCTAATATTAATATTATATATTATAATATTAATATTATTCAACTTAATAACTTTTAATTAATGCAATATTAAATTTTTTATATAATAATGATATATATTAACTCTAGGCCCATGGAGCTTTCGATTGACAGTGAATGGGTGCGCTGTTAAGGCACTCCTTGCGATAGGTCACCGGTTCAAATCCCCTATGGGTACTTAGGTAGTATTATTTAGAAGAAAAAAAAAGATATATATTAACTCTAGATATATATATGGGAGGGAAGAAAAGAGACAAAGAATGATATAGGTGGAGAGATAGAGGGAGTGAGTGTAAGGAAAAGAGAGGGAGGGATAGAGAGAAGGAGTTGGAAGGAGAGAAAGGGAGGGAAGAAGAAATACATAGAGAGAAAAAGTGAAGAGAGAAAGGGAGTGACAAGGAAGAGATGGAGAGAGAATGTTTATGCTTGGGGGTTAGATAGAGAGACAAAGGAGAGAAGGAGAGAGGGAGGGAGATAGTGACAGAGTTGGAGGGAAAGAGAGAGAGAGAGAGTTTAGGGGGAGATATGGAGGGAGGTGGGAGAGGAAGGTAGAGAGAGGAAGGAAGAGAGCAAGGACATGAGAGAGAAGGAGAGAGGAAGCGAGATAGAGAGGAAGGTAAGAAGAAAGACACATAGAGAGAGAGGTGGAGAGAGTGAGACAAAGTGATAACGGAGATGGAGAGAGAGGGAAAGACGAGAGCAGGAGGGAAGAGAGATAGAAGGGGGGAGGGAAGGAGAAAGGGGGAAGAGAGAGAGCTAGGGAGATGAAGAGGGAGGGAGATATAGATAAATATTAAGAAAGAGTATGTGTATTTTGGGGGTGATATAGAAAGACAAGAGAGACAGAGGGAGATAGAGATATAGATGGAAGGTGAAGAGAGGGAAGAAGATACAAATAGAGAGAGGGAGAGATAGATAAATATGGAGAGAGAGAGCATGTGTGTTTGGGAAAGTAAGATAGAAAGACAAATAAGGAGAGATTGAGGGAGCTAAAGATATAAATGGAGGGGGGAACTGGGAGAATATTTCTTGCACTAGATGCATTTATTTCAGAGTAGATGGTGATTTCTAATGTTATTTGATTGCTTTCACTAAAGGAGATAAACTAAATTAGAGGGGGAAGGAGGAATGAAAAAAGAGAGAAGGAGAGGATTAAGAGAGGGAGAGAAGGCTAAGAGAGAGAGAGAGAGAGAGAGAGACAAATATGGAGGGGGAGAGAGGAGGAGAGAGATAAGGAGAGAGGGAGGGAGAAAGTGACAGGGTTAGAGGGAAAAGAGAGAGTGAGAGAGACAAATATGGAGGGGTACAAAGGAGGAGAGAGATAAGGAGATAGGGAGGGAGAAAGTGACAGGGTTAGAGGGAAAAGAGAGAGAGAGAGAGAGAGAGAGAGAGAGAGAGAGATGGGGGGGCGGGTGGGTTGGGGGGGGCAGAAATGGGTAGAGGGAAGGATGAGAGAGAGGAGGAGAGAATGAGGGAAAGAGAGGAGAAGAAAGGGAGTGACAAAGATATGGAGTTTTAAGGGGAGAAAGGGAGGGAAAAAGAAAGACATAGAGAGAGAAGTAGATAGAGAGAGAGAGGGAGTGACAAGGGAGAGATGTAGAGAGTGTGCGTATGTTTGAGGGTGAGATAAAGAGACAAAGAATGAGTGATGGAGGGATATATAGATATGGATGGAGGGAGGAGAGAGGGAAAAATATTTCTTACACTAGATGCATTGATTTTAAATACATGTGATTTCTAATACTATTTGATTGCTTGCACTATATGCAATGATTTCACTGTATACGTTGATATCCAATCCTATTTGATTGCTTGCACTAGATGCATTGATTCCAGTGTAGATATTTTCTAATTCTATTTAATTTCTTGCACTATATGCATTAATTTCAGTGTAGATAGTTATTTATAACCCTATTTGATTTCTTGCACAAGATACATTTATTTCATTGTAGATGGTGATTTATAATCTTATTTGATTGCTTTCACTAGATGCATTGATTTCAATGTAGATGTTGATTTCTATTGATATTTGATTTTTTGCACTAGATGCATTGATTTCAATGTAAATGTGATTTCTAATCTCTATTTGATTGCTTGCACTAGATGCATTGATTTTATTGTAGATGTTTTCTAATTCTATTTGATTGCTTGCACTAGATGCATTGATTTCAGTGTAGATGATAATTTCTAATTATATTTGATTTCTTGCACAAGATGCCTTGATTTCAGTGTAGTTTACTTTTTATTATATTTGATTGTTTTCACTAGATGCATTGATTTCCGTGTAGATTTTGATTTCTAAACCTATTTGATTACTTGCATTAGTTGCATTGATTTGAGTGTAAATATTTTTTCTAGTCATATTTGATTGTTTGCATTTGATGCATTGAATTACGTGTAGATGTTGATTTCTAATTTTATGTAATGGGATGTATGATGGCACATTAATTTTAATGTGATTGGCTTTAGTGTAAGCACAAAAAAATGATTGACAATGTGCATTGATTTTTTTTGTTATAGTAATTCAACCTATTAATATTGGAGAGCAGGAGAGAAAAGGTAATATGTTTACCACAATAACTCGAGTTAAAGATTTGAATGGTTTACGATTTCAACTGCATTTTTCATATAATTCATATGAAAATATGGCAAAACTAACAGGGGTGACAATAAGAATAATAGAAGAAAATTGTTGAGATTGATCAAGGCAAGTAACATAGACTAAACTAAAGAACATAATTATATGGTCATTTCAGGCAAAGAAAACATAATGTAAATTTAAAAATTTGAAGTTTATCTCAAACATATACATAATAATGATAATCTAAAAATATGGCATTGTTGCCCTCGGCTTGAATGAGCCTAGATCCATATAAATCTTTATCTATCATGCGCCAAGTGGGTTCGAATCCTTCCGTGTAAACCTTTCCTCAAATTCTACACTCTAAAAAAGAGTTTGCACCCTCTCGACGCATGATAGATCTGGAGTTAAATAAATCTTGACCAGTGAATAAAACGTATCAAAAAGAACTTGTTCTATTTTTTTTTTAAAAGGATTTGATCCCTCTCGACGCATGTTAGATCTGGAGTTAAATAAATCTTGACCGGTGAATAAAACGTATCAAAAAAAAATTGTTCTATTTTTGTTTTAAATATTATCTTATATTAATATTTATGTCAATACTTTATCATTCAATAAAAACTATAAATTCGTTTTCCAATAAATAAACATTTAAATTTTAAAATACTTTCTAGTTATACTCATTCCTTTAAACTCCTCCTAAACATATTAAAAAACATCCAGATTTAACTTTAAGAATTTATTATTATATAAATTCACCATCTCTCCACAATTTAATATGACTTCGCTTTAATATAGACCATTCATTTCAGTGAAGGATTATTATATGATTTTTTATTTATTTACAAAATATTGCATTGCTAATAAGAAATCGAGAAAAAAGATGAGTCTACCCATTCTTAATCGGAAAAAGATTCAAGGATCTAAAACTATTGTATTTCTTATGTTGTACATGTGTGAATTAATCTTTCTCATTGCATGGAAAGGTGTTGTAAAACGGAGTATACAGTGAATGTGTAGGTGTAATGTTAGTAAGTAAAAAATTTTAAATGTCAGTTTAATTAAAAAATAATAAATAAATAGTGTTAAAAGTGGTTGGGCATGAGAGAAAACATCTAAATATTGGCTCAATTAATAATAAAAAGTTAAAGTAATAAATATAATAAAATTCAATTTGTTATATTTTGATTTTTTATTAACTTGTGAATAGGTTTTGTTACAATACCATGAGCCAATACCATGGCTTATATTATTAACTTGTAAAAAATTGGCTTTGTTATAATACCATGGCTTATCAATACCACATGCCCAAAAAACATAACTTATTTCATAATCAAAATATTTTATAACAATATGAAAATATTCTTAACCATGGATATCATTAACTTGTAAATAGGCTTTGTTACAATACCATAGCTTATCAATACCACATGCCCAAAAAATATAACTTAAATATTTTATAACAATATGACATGATTCTTAATCATGGATATTCACCCCCACATTGTCATTGATATTATGAACATGTGAATAGGCTTTGTTACAATAGCATGGGCTAACACCATGGTTATCAATACCACATGCCAAAAAATCATAACCTATTTCACAATCAAAATATTTTATAACAATATGACAAGATTCTTAACTATCAATATTCACCCCCAATTTACCATGGATATTATTAACTTGTAAATAGGCTTTGCTAAAATATCATGGGCCAATACCATGGTTTATCAATACCACATGCCCAAAAACCATAACTTATTTCACAATAAAAATATTTTATTTTAATTTAATTTTATAACATTTTTTTAGTTGAAGCTAATAGGAAAATTGTTATAATTAGTTTTGAGATATAGCTAAACCCTCTATCCTTACGACTACTAAAAATATTCCCATAGAAATTAAATTAAGGCTTTAATAAAATTAAAAATGAGAATATTTTAATATTTAAAGATGTGAAATTTATATAATACAAATAGTATTAGTAAGAACCAACATAGATCCATCTTAACTAAGGATCCAAGCTATGACAAAACCAAAGTGAAGGGAAAAGAGGGGGAAGGAGGGAGATAGTGACAAAGCTGGAGGACAGAGAGAAAGAGAGAGAGTGATGGGAGGAGACAGAGAGAGGGAGGTGGGAGAGAGAGGAAGGAAGAGAGAGAGAAGAAGAGGGGGGAGAGAGAGAGATGGACTTGGAGGGGGAGAGAAGGGAGGAAATAATAAATACATAGGAAGATAGAGGTGGATAAAGAGATGGAGTGACAAGGGAGATTTGGAGAGAGAGAGAGAGGGAGTGAGGAGAGGAGGGAAGAGAGAGAAGAGGTGGCGAGAGAGATAGGGACAGAATGGAAAGGGGGAGAGAGAGGGAGGCACAGATATGGAGGGGAGAAAACGAAGGGGAGAGATAGAGAGAGAGATATGAGGGGGGAGAGACAGAGCGAGGTGGGAGAAAAAGGGAGAGAGAGGACTCAAGAGAGAGAAGGGGAGAGAGATGGAATTGGAGGGAGGGAGGGGGACAGAAGGAGGAAGAAAGACAGAGGGAGAAAGGTAGAGAGAGAGAGAGAGAGTGACAAAGGAGTGATGGAGAGAGAGTGAGAGAGTGAGAGAGAGAGGAGAGTGGGAGGTAAGAGAGAGAGGCGGAGAGGAAGAGGTAGGTAGAGAGAGAGATAGATATGGAGAGAAAGCGTGTATGTTTTGGGGGGTGAGATAGAGAGAGGGAATAAGAAAGAGACACATAGATACAAATATAGATTTTATATAATATTGTATAACTAACCTAGATCTATCTTAACATGGATCTATCAAGCGTTTCTGAGAGAAATCAAATCTCTCAAGGTGCAAATCTTTTCTCAAGTTTTGCACTCAAAAAAGAGGTTTGCACCTTGAGAGATTGGATCCCACTTGGCACTTAATAGATCCAGGTTAAGATGGATCTAGATTGGTGTTACTCCAACTAGATATTTTTATGAGAAAACTTGTGTAATCTTTCATGCTACTTGCCACACTACTTGCCACTAGCCTTTACAAGAAACAATTTAATTAAATACTTAGAAAAGTCTACATCTCTGTTATTTCTATCTCTTTTTACATGGCTGAGATACTTATTTATACCTGTGGAGAACGAAGGTTGTATTGTTTTTGGTTTGGTCAAAATTATTTTGACTTTAAATTAGTTTTCAAATTTTTAAACAAATTTTATAAAATTTATGAAAATTTTGGAAAAACTAAATATTAAACTGAATATTTTGAAAATTTAAAAATATTTTTTAATTTTTATAAAAAAATATTTTAAATTTTATGATTGGTTGAAAAGAATGATATGACTAAATTGATGAAATTTAAAATTAAATAATAATAATAATTTAAAAAAATTCTGTACTATACCTTATCATTAAATCTGAATTAATATTACATAAATACAATCCCATCTTCATAAAATATTTTGTTCTGGATGACAAATTCTTTAGATATTTTTGCTCTATGCCTTTACAAATTGCATTTAGAGAACTTTCACCAAAAAACATTTTGACATATGTGCACACATGTTTTAAATCAAAAACAGACTTCAATTATTTGACTAAAATATTTAGAGTAAGTTTGTACAATATTATCACAATTATCGAGTGAATACATCAATGACGCAAATACATGTAGCATATTGTTGATAATACTACTGTGATGTGGTTAGTAATCTTAAGCGATTGTCTATAATGTTAGATATAAGAAATAATACAAAAGTAAAATCAATCGGTTCGGACAAGCTTCGAACTGGTGACCTCCACTGAGTTTTATGAAACAATTTAGAATAATTGCACTTAGTAATCATCAATTATCAGTCATCTGGTGAATTAAGTATAATTTAGACAGTAAACTCACTGATTTAAATATAGATTTAACCAAAACAAAATATAAATAGTATTTAATATCTATGTGAACATTAGCCGAATACTATGTTATCAAAAGCATATTTTACATGTATATGACTTTTGATTGCCCGCTCACATGCTTGAGAAAATTTCTTTTCTTTGATTTCGTAATAAGTCAATACCGTCAGCATGACAGATTGTACCCAAAATTCCAATGTGGATGTAATCACGGCCATATGTTTTTCATAGTGTTTTATCATGGAATTTGTAAAGTGATTTAATAACTAAATCAATTATTTCGTAGATATATTTTGATGATGATGATGGTTAACGTCCGTTAAGACCAAACATTGGTCTATCTAATCTAAAGAAACTAATTATTTATTTTGATTTAAGATTTTATTCCTATGCTCAAAAAGCTTGGAGAGAAGCCTTTCGAGCTCACTATAATTTTGACATTGTAAAAGGCTAGGAAGGTCAGCAATGTAACAAATATTGTGAAACTAAAATCTAATGTGGTTGTACGCGGGGCACTCTAAAAGGAAGTGGTTTTCATCCTCGATGTTCCTATTTTCACATATATGGCAGATCCTTTCCATCCATGGCGTTTTAGGAACTGTCCAATGCCCTGTTTCACTATGGAGCTCATGAGAATTCGTTCTAATCTTTGCTATATTAATTTTCTTCTTTGAGCTAGTTAGAATAGAGAGATACTTTTGATCTTCTAGGGTGGGGTTGATGACCTTCTTATAATAGCTTAATTTTCTTTTAGTTGCTAAATCTTTTTCACACCACATTTTTTCTTTGAACTTAGAAGTAACAATAACTTTAATGTTATTTATAGTTTGCAATGCATCATTCTCGTTGATCTCCCAATAGTTTAACCAGGCCCTTGTGTCTTTATGCCACCCCCGATTGAGCTTTAGGTGGTTTTGGCTGGAATTTAAAGCTAGCTTAGGAAGTCTATGATCGTCTATGTTATTGAGTTTGTGCTTGTACAACAGAAATCCAATCATAGCTAGGCTCTCAATAGGGGAAATACCTGCTTCTATAAGGAGAATAGGATAGGGTGTATTACTTTTAATTTTCAGGTTATAAGTTATAAAACGCTTCTGGATTTCCTCAATCTTTCTCCATGATTCTCTAGAGATGCTGCAACCCCAAACCTCACAACCATATAAGATAACAGGAGTGACTAAAGTTTCAAAGAAGAACTTCTTTTTATCCCACATTATAAGGTTTGTTGTTTTACAATTATTTTGGTTTTCTAGATTTTTATATTTTAATATTTATGTAGTTAGTTTTGAGTTTATTGAAGTATAAAAATAAATAAAAGGAAATTAGAAAATATATATTTTGGTATTATTGTTATTAATGATGCTTAAATTTTATAATGTATTTGAAAAATTTTAAGAGACATTCTTATAGTTGATCATAACTTTGATGTGCTAAAAAGTTAAGAAGGTTATAATTGTAATAAATATTTGGGAATTTGATTAATGTGTGTGTATATGGGTCATTTTAAGAAATAATGTTTTTAATATTGAACCCTCTTAGGCCCATCACTTTTGAGGAATTGTCCAATGCATCATTTCACTACGGAGTTGATTAGAGTTTCTTATTTTTGTAATATCAATTTTTTCCTTTATGCACATTCATATATATATATATATATATATATTTCTAGATTAAGGTTGATCACATTCACAACACATACAATATGGTAATTCTTTTTATCGAGTGATTCTTTAATGCACCACATTTTCTCCTTAAACTTAAATGTAATAATATTTTTACTATTATTGTTATTGTGAAAAGTGACATCTTCCTTTATTCCTTATTGACTTAGTAGACTTCATTTTTACGCCTGCATTGAACCAATATGCCCTCTTGTCTTCCATATTTCTTAACTTCTTCTACTACATTAAGTACCTATTCACATGTTCATCTTTAGCTATTTTTAATGGGTTTTTGGTTGTATGTTGATTTTTCTTTCCTAATGAAATTATATATAACTTGGTTAAAAGATGTCTAATCATAATGTTACTATGATTAAAAGAATTGATTTTATCATTACCTTTGAAAATAAGTACAATGAGGCTTCAAGTCCATGGTTTAGGGATGGCCTACTTGTTTGGTAAATTGAGATTGTGGATGTTGTGCTTGAGGATGAGCCCTCAATTTGTAATTTTTTTGCTTAGTAGCGTCTCATGTCTATAAGTTTCCTTTATATGAGCCACTTAACCCCGAATCATGTCATTTATAAAAAGACTCCAAAGTTTGAATATTGTCCACATCATACTAGATTCATAAGTATTTTTAATGTAGAAATTTTAGCCCTACAAGAGAATCAATTACTTATATTAATTTTACAAGTCAAATTTTATCTCCTAAATTTCTTAGGATCTAACTTAAGCAGGTGTCATTTTTTTTTTATGGTTTTTTTTCCCTTTTAATTAGGTTTTTGAATCTAATTATTTTCTTCTCATGAAGATTATTATGCTATTAATTACTTTTTGCATAAGAGGCAAGTAAAAATCTCCTCTCCATCTCTCTTTACTTTTTTCATTAGAGGCAAGTACAAATATTTCTTCTCATGAAGATTATTATGCTATTAATTACTTTTTGCAAAAGAGGCAAGTACAAATCTTCTTTCTCTCCATCTATTTACATGGTTGTTCTACAAATGCATACCTAGCTTGTTTACCTGGTGTACGATGGTTTCCTATGACCAACAATCATTTCAAAGGCCTTGTAAAGAGAAATACTAATATTTCAGTCAATGGGGATTTTAATGGCAACTGCTTTATACACTAAAACTAGCATAGATCCATTTTAATCATGGATCTAACATGAAGCTAGACAGATCAAATTTATTCAAGTGCAAACTTATTTTAGAGTGCAAAAAACAATATGTAATTTTTTATTGTTTGAATTGTATATTTGAATGTTATAGAGATTACATAACATGTACATTGAGTCATTTTATTAGCACACATTAAACTGAGTCTTTCGTTATTGAGCTGGGAGACTCGTTCTACAGCCTAGTATGATGTGTAACTTGTCCATCTGTCATCAAAGTTGAAATTTATTCATGTCCGCCCAAATAAAATAAATAAATAAATAAATTATACAAAATATTTAAATAATATCAATTCATAAAAAAATCTACACTTAAAGAAATTAGATACCTCTAGGCTCATGTTAGATCCGTATTTAAAATAAATCTATGTTGATTAATATATTTTTAAATATAAGTCAATATTAATTTATATTAAAATAATTTATTCATAACCTACCTTCTATACTTTATTTTATACAACATTAAAACATTTAAAATATTTTCATATATATACCTGGAGAATATTTTATTTTATTTTATATTAAGAAAAAGTACCATACTTACATATCACTCGATGAAATTAAATAGAAAACGTCTAAGTAGTCATACCTGTCATATTAATACTAAGCAATCATACTTGTCTGAAGCTCTTGGGAGGTACCATTGTTAATATTTACAGTTTATTTTTTGACATAATATTCTAGAGGCTATCGAAATTCTATAAATTTTCCCTAAGTTTGTTAGTTCAAAGCATATATAACACACAACGGATTTATACTCAGAGACTTAGACGAAAATAGGACAACCAAATGGAGAAACAACAAGATTACTTAGTCAGAAACAATGGAATAGATAAAACAATCACTGGAGAACAGAAATCACTTTGCATTACATAACAAGCTTGGGCCTTGGCTTGCTTTCCTTGGCCAGAGAAATTACAAATTTACAGAGGCAGGAGAAGGATCTAGAATCTTGTGTGTGATTCAGATGGAGATCTAGAATGATCTAGAAACCACTGGCAGTGTAGGAGGATCTAGAATCCTGCTTGTAATTCTAGAAACTAATGGCGGTGTAGAACAATCTAGAATCCTGGAGATCTAGAAAGATATAATCTAGAATCCTCCGTGAATTTGGCTTCACACTTAATAGTTGTTGGCTCCCCGTTAATGGCAGTGTAGAAGGTCAACGCTTTCGGTGTGTTTCGTGGCATAAGATTAAATCTAGCAATGTGTCTGTTTACTGACACCTGCGGGTTTTGGTGTAACGGTATTCGTGACTCCAACAAGTGGTATCAGAGTCAGAGGTCTCGAGTTCGTGTTGGGGGGAGATTGTTGGCTCCCTATTAATGGCGGTGTAGAAGGTCAACACTCCCCATGTGTTTCGTGGCATGTGCTTAAATCTAGCAATGTGTCTGTTTACCAACACCTATGGGTTATGGTGTAACGACATTCGTGACTCCAACAAGTGATCTAACAACTAGTATCAGAGCCGGTCTCGAGTTTGAAACACACTGGGCTCGCGTTGGGGGGAGACCAACACCTATGGGTTATGGTGTAACGACATTCGTGACTCCAACAAGTGATCTAACAACTAGTATCAGAGCCGGTCTCGAGTTTGAAACACACTGGGCTCGCGTTAGGGGGAGATTGTTGGCTCCCCGTTAATAGCAGTGTAGAAGATCAACGCTCCCCATGTGTTTCATGGCATGTGCTTAAATCTAGCAATGTGTTTCTTTACTGACACCTGCGGGTTTTAGTGTAAGTCATTGAGAGGTATCTTTGTCAATATTTACAGTTTACTTTTTGACATAATTTTCTATATTGTGCGGCTATCGAAATTCTATAAATTTTCCCAAAGTCAGTTATAATAAAAGAGCAGGGTATTCAATTCCTTGAAAAGCACATAACATGGGTCCAGATAACATAAAAAGATGATATAAAAATACATGGCCAGATGTCACAATGATCGACATATTATTTCCCTAAAACTTCCGTATAAAGAATACAGGGAATATGTCGAGGCCAGCAGCTTTGTCGAGCTTTGCTACCTTCTTCATCGACCATCCTGATTGTACTTTCAGGTCACAATGAAAGGAGAATTTTCTATACAATCATAATTTTTCGGGATTGTAATGTTAAGCAATCGAAATTGCATTTTTAAATATAAAAATTTTGAAGCATAGAAAGCGATTTAATGCTATAAAACAACTATTTCAAATTGTAACGTTAAGTAGTTGTTGTCTTGTTAATTTCAGTTGTTTTTTAGGGTTAAAAGTAGTTTTTTTTAAGTTTTTTTCTATTTAAGTTGCTGTTATAATTTGGTTTTTTATTTTGTTTTGATCATCAATTATACTTATTGATTCAAAACGTGTCAATAAATTTTAATATAATTATCACTAAAAATATGACTCAAAAACTTAATAATGATTAAAAAACTTTAATTCAATAATTTAAATTTTATTTTTAAAAACTTTAGTTCAATAATTCAAATTGTGTTTAAAAAAAAAAAACTTAGTTTGATGAAAAACTTCATGAGCACTTAATTTATTGAACCACTTAAAATACATTTTTTTTATATTTCAAATAGAAAAATCTCCTCGTTACCCTACTTCCTTCGGATAAATAACACGTAAAATATCTGGAAGCTAGGTACAGTGATGTGTGGTTTGACGGTAAGTCACATGGGACCGAAGTTCAAATCTCATTGAGTACATTGACCTGCTGTGGTGGCAGCTAGAGGGGCGGATTCCATCATAGAGACTTAGTATACCGGACTTGCAGGTAGTTGGTTATGCTCTTGGTGTTATAGTGGCAGCGTTGAGGTTTGATCCCGGGTCTCCCTTAGATTAGGCCAGACAATTACCATGTTGTAAAAAAAAAAATATTTGAACCTAGTCAGCGTTGTCGAGCTCTGCAGACTGCGAGCGCCGTCCGAAAGCGAAGGGCAACTGCCCGAGCTTATTGCACCGATATGGCTAAATTTTAATGTGGTTATCACTTAAAATAGGCCTAAAAACTTAATAATCATTAAAAAAAACTTTAATTCAATAATTCAAATTGTATTTTTAAAAACTTTAATTCCATAATTCAAATTGTATTTTGAAAAAAAAGACTTTTTTTCAAAAAAAAGACTTAGTTTCAAGAAAAACTCCACTAGCACTTAATTTATTGAACCACAGGACATTTTTTTAATATTTCAAATAGAAAAATCTCTTCATTACTTTACTTTTTTCAGGCAAGAACTAACCAGCCTGCTATAGGGCATTAAATGCTGGGTTAGCTGCGCCCTCTATATCCCTATAACACACATTCATTATTTTTTATTTATAAAGTCACCGCGCGCGTGTTATCTGGATATTGAAAGTGCAGCGAACCACTCATTTAATGCCCTATGACAGACTGATTAGCTCTTGCCCTTCCTTCAGATAAATAACACCCAAAGTATCTAGAAGCTAGTCAGCTTTGTCGGGCTCTGCAGACTGCGAGTTCCGTCCGAAAGCGAAGGGCAACTGCCCGTGCTTATTGCACCGATATGGTTAAATTGATTGTGGGGTCCGGTGATTCGAAGGGCCTCTGCAAAGTCAACCATTAACAGTTAATTTGTAGCTGGCCCCTCCGCACACCCGAAGGCGTGATCGGGTGAAGGGCGAGCCCGCCGTGTAGCATCGTGTGTGAACGGGTGTGGCCGGAATGAATCAAGAAATGTTGTCAGTTTGAATGGAATCGAGAAGGCTCTTCTAATTTTCTCGAAGACCTTGGGTGGTTGAGGAGCATGACTTCGACAGCGAGGTGCGTCGTCAAATTTGAAATTTGATGGTTTGGACTAAATATTGATGATCTTTTCAGGTAAGTGACCTTTCGTATTCCAACCCGTCCGACGACTGCCGTTTCAACAAGCTCTTAAATAACAAGATAATCAATTGTCTTTGTTGTTGGAAGCTTCCACATTATGCTGATCTATCGTGAGCCATCCACCGCCAGACTGCCAACTATCTATGTAGTGCACAAGTTTGGGATCTAGGAAGCCTAAAGGTGATCAAATTTTTTTGAACTCAAACCTTTTTCGAGGTGTAAAACCTAAAAACAAATTACATTTCAAGAGATTCCAGCTCTCAGCTCTGGTTAGATTAGTGATTGAATTGAATCTATATTTTTATATATGATAGGTTTTCTCATTGTGTATAGAGATGGATCTATACTCTTACACACATCTATATATATAAAATAGGATCAAAACGTAAAATAATAAAACTATTTGAAATATTTTAATTTTAATCCTAAAAAATTAATTTTTTTAATTGTTTTTATTATATGTATATAATAGATATTGAAAATTTAATTTAGAATATTAAAATATTTTATATATGGTATGTATTGATTTTTTATTATCATTAATATTTTTAAAATTTTATATATTAATTTTCAGACTAGGTTCCTAATAAATAATTATGGGTACTATTAAAGCACTCTATGAACTGAAGTTATGGGGTGTACTATTATGGTGAAGTGAAGGTCACCGGTTTCATACTCAGTGGGAAAAATTCTAGCCATGTTAAGAGCTAGTGTGGCCTAGGCCAGATGTGTGATGCATCCATTGGTGGTTTTGATAGAATCCAGCTGTGTTAAGAGCTAGTGTGGCCTAAGCCAGATGTCTGATACATCCATGGGTGATTTTGATAGCTTAGGTGCCCTTGGGTCACATTTCTCAAGCTAAAAGTTAACCATGATCTCGGTACTTACACTAGTAAGCAAACAAACAAATAAACAAAAAATTCATCTATTAATTTAATATTAAAAATTAAATGAATTGTACATTCTCCCTCTTATTATTATTTTTAGTTACTATTTGATTTTTTTACTTTAATAACTCCTTTTTAAGTATTGAAATATTTTATCATGGTTAACACATATATAAAGTTGATGTTGAAATAAATTAATTAAGATTGTTATTCAATTCATTTATTCAATTAGCATGGATATAAAAATAATTTATATCTTGTATTGAAATATTTTTTAAAATATTACAATTGTACATTTTCTTTTCCTACTAAACTGAAAATACAATATTTTCTTTTTTACTTTTAATTCTTTTATTTTTCTAAATTTGATATAAAATTATGTTACTTTACAGATATTTATTTATGACTGAGAGTGTGAATGAATACTTTTACCATATCTTTGATATAAAATTATGTTATTTTACATAAACATCTAAATATTTATTTATGACTAAAAGTAAAAATGAATATTTTTACGACATTTTCTTATTGAATTGTAATATTAATAATAAAGTAGACACCATAAAAATAAGATTATTGATATTTTATATTAATTTTAATTAAAATTAATTAAATACATATATTCATTTTTATATTTTATTATAATTAATTTTTTATTTAGAGAATACTTTTATCACAATGAAGTGACGTGACGTATCGTTGAAAACTTTAATAACCCAACTCTTTGCATTAACCCTTAAACTCCAAAGGAATTATTATCATTGATATAACCAGAAAGGCTATGTGTTCAATGCATTGTTGTATTTTTGCATTAACTCTTAAACTCCAAAGGAATTATTATCAGTGATATAACCAGAAAGGCTATGTGTTGAATGCAGTGTTGTATTTTAATCAGAGCATTTTTTGCAGAGGTGATTGGGAAATTTTTATTTCGTAGATTATAGAAAAGTAAATGCTGGTTGACATTCCAGGGATTTATCTTTCGCCTTCTCTCTCACAGCACTCGAATCGAGATAGCACCCTGGAGAAAAAGGGCGAAAGATAAATGCCTAGCATGTCAGCCAGCATTTACTTTTCTATAATCTACGAAATAAAAACTGCGGAGGTGGTTGCCTCCACACAAGTTTCTTAAAATAAGCGAGAGATTATTATTGGAATGTTGAATTGGCTTTTCCCGATGCCAAGAGAGCCCATAGCAGAAGGATGATGCAAGATGGTGATTTCATAGCTTTTCTCGAGAAGTTTGATAATATGGATGATAATAACATCAACTCAGAAGTAACTGACACTAGATTTAGTTGGAGGGTGAGATGAGGCTCAACGACATTATAAAGCCCGCGGAAGATGAAATTGGTTTAAATGCACACACATAATAAAATCAAATACTGATAATATGGATTCCAAGGTGAATTAACTGCAAACAAGGATTCTGAAGAAACCTCGGGGACGTTTGACATAGGAGACTTCGCCTATTTATTCACGCAGAGTTTGATTTATTCGTAGATGATATTACTCCAAATGAACTTGGAATCATCATTAAGAGATCCAATGTGTGATATTATGCACTCGACACTTTGCATGGCAATGCTGAGACGAGGGAGTTTCTCCATGGATCTTTGTGGGAGGATGATATTTGGCTGTTAAATGAACAACTAATCATTCAAAATGAATCTGAATCACAGCCAAAAAAGAATTTGGAGGTACTAGACCCAAGTTTCTTGACCGTCCAACGTATTAGCTTCAACGAGAAAATATTGTGAGCTTAAAACATACTCAGACCCAACACTGCCATGTCAATCTGCACCTATTTTCTGTGAACTATCATAGCTTTGAAGCCGTGTGTAACTTGTCAAAAAAAATTGTATGTCAAAATTCGAAGGTCGACGCGAAACGTTCTTTTCATGTTGTTTAATGATATCTATATTTTCACAAAGGTTCTCGCAATTGTTTATACATTTTGAGGAACCGTTCGGGATAAAATATTTAGCCAGTTTCCTTAGTGGAATCAATAACTTATCTGTTTAGTTCGACTTGGTTCTATTCCTGTGATACATTATGAAGGGGATGAAGGCCCTATCGATTTCAGTTCTCTTCTTACAAGTTTAATGACAACATCAGATTACCACTAAAGCAACTTTCTCAAGATTGTTATGTTTTAACGAAATTTTAACATTGTTGTCCATAGTTGTGGCTTCTCTTTTGAAAAATTAGGACATGCTCTTTTAAATCTTTTTTTGTTTTTTGCGCGTGGTTCGCGGACACTTTCGGTCAACGAGTGGTGCTATGTCCACTGGGACGACCCTCGGCCTACTACAAGACCTTACCCCAAGAGCTTTTGGGAATTGACCTTGTGACTTCCCATCTCGCGAGGCCCCAACTTGACCGACTAAGCTAACCCTTGGGGCTTTCTTTTAAATCTTGTACTTACTACTTCAACAAATCTATTATTGTGGTTCAATTTCTAAATGGATGATATTATCATAAGGTGTAACTTTGTAGTAAGATTTTTGGAATGGCACCTATGGAATCCTCCATGTCGCATTGAGATTGACCTCTCATTTATTTTCTATTACCTTACTCTAAAAATTAGTTGACACACATTTAAGATTATGAAATACCTACAACTAGCACAACCAACTATATTAGTAAATGTGGTTGATATATGTGGATTGATTTCATTATTATACACTCTTATTTGCATATAAAAAGTGGAAATGTCACCGATTGGTGTATTGTTGAGATTTTCTGTTTTAGTCAAATAGGCAAAAATCTCTGAAGGATGACAACAATAGGGATTCAGTTCCTAGATTAGCTCCAGGTTGTTGGGAGGGAGTTAATGCCTCCTATATTTGATGTGAGGGAGTTATGAGGCTGTTAGATTCTCTATGCTATATAACAGACAACCATTCGGATGTTTGCCAAGAGAGTGTGAGGATTTCATGATGTAATCTCCTAATTTGATTAATAAACTCCTGATGCCTATGTTTGGTGGACGTAGCCCAGATTGGTTGGGTGAACCACGTTAAAAGCTGTGTCTTATGTGCTTGTTTATTTTTCTGCTGTGTGTTTAATTGATTTGTTGTGCCTCTGAATTCCAACAATTGGTATCAGAGCATGTTGGAAGTGCTGCCTGGAAGAGCTGGAGCGCTGAGGTGCTACGTGGTGCTGAAGGTTTTGTTGCTGATATATCTGCGCGGAGCCGTGGAGCCTGATACGCGTGCTGGTACATATTAAATTGTTGTTGCTGGTGCGTATGAAGAACTGGTGCATATTAAATTGCTATTGCTGGTGCGTACCTGGTATGTTAAGCAATTAACGGAGCGCTGATACCTGGTATTTAACTTTCTGGTGCGTGGTATTTACATTTCTGGTGCATTGCATATTAAATAGCTGCGTATTAGTGTGCGTGCTGGTGTTTATTTAAAATCTCAGAAAAACGCAGTGTGATTTGTTAAAACCCGCAGTCTCTGCTATAAAACGCAGTGTGATTTGATAAAACGCATTTGAATTTGAGTGGTGCGTATTTTGAATTGTTTTGACTGGTGCTGGAGCGTTGGAAAAGGTCGAATCACTTTGTAAGGCAAAGTGGTATTAAATTTATCCATTTTGCATTTCTACCTGATATTCTCGGTGCTTATGCAATACCGTGACCGGGGCATCATGTTATTTGAGCACCTGTTTTGATCTTTGATCGACTTGCAGTTGGGAGTTTGTACTCTTTTTGGTTTTTAAAAGAAGGATGCTCAAAGAATAAACGAGAGGAGGGCTTACATGTTGTGATATAATGGACTGTAAGAACATTGCGGCATTTGCTAAAACCTTTTCCCATTGAGGCCCACTCACGTCGCTGTGAACATTAATGGTTGGTTTGACCAATATATGCGAATGTTCAAGGGCAACGGATTATAGAAATTTCTTTTGTGTGAAGTGCAAACAAAGTTTTTTTTTGTGAAGTGCAAACAAGAAATATTTTTTTTTGTGAAGTGCAAAAGGGAAGTTTAAAAAAAAAAAAAGCAGAAGTACACAGGCATAGGCAGTTTTCTTTGTTATGTAAAAACAAAGGCATAGACAATTTTGTTTTAAATTGCTGGTTTGATATTGGAGATTATTGTGTTTTTTGATACAAAATGGCGAAAACTCAAAGTGCCCGGTTTGAAATTGAGAAATTTAATGGCAAGAATAATTTTGAGATCTGGAAGGTGAAGATGCACAATCTGCTGGTTCAACAAGGTGTGGCGAAAGAACTGTTGGGGAAAAACAAAAGACCTCCTTCCATGACGGAGGATGAATGGGATGAGATGGACGATAGAGCTCTGAGCGCAATTCGGTTATGTCTGGCGGACGATGTTCTGTTCAACATTGTGTCAGAGAAAACCGCCGCAGGTTTGTGGTCGAAGCTTGAGAAGCTCTATATGACGAAATCTTTGACAAATCGAATTCTCCTGAAACGACAGCTTTACAGTTTGCGGATGAAAGAAGGTACCTCAATTGCTGATCACCTGAATGTTTTTAATACCTTGTTGGTGCAATTAAACAGTCTAGATGTAAAATTTGATTCAGAGGATAAGGCAATAACTCTATTATGTTCTTTGCCTGAATCCTGGGATCACTTTGTTAGTTCCATAAGTTTTAGTACATCAGAAATTCTTGAGTTTGACGATGTTGTTGGAGCCTTGTTGGCTGAGGAGACGAGGAAGAGGTCGAATGCAGACACCTCTACATCATAGGTAATGATGGCCAGAGGTCGCTCACGAGAGAGACACTCCGGGGGAAAGCATAACGACTCTCGCTCAAAGTCCAAAGGAAAGAAGCCAAAGGTGAAGTGCTGGCATTGTGGCAAGGCTGGACATCTAAAAAAGGAATGCTGGAAGCGAAAGCAGGCTGCTAAAGAAGGCTCTTCGACAGAGAAGAAGGAAGCCAACACCACAGATACAGGTTCAGTATCTGGTTCAGGTATGAGTGGTGAGGTATTGTCAGTTAATGTTTCAAAACATGATCAACATTGGTTGTTAGACTCCGGGGCATCTAACCACATGTGTATACATAGAGATTGGTTTAAAACATATAGATCAATTGATGATGGTGTTGTGTACATGGGTAATGATGTAACATGTAATATTGTTGGGATTGGAAGCATACAACTACAAATGTTTGATGGCACAACCAAAATATTAACTGATGTGAGGCATGTACCAGATTTAAGGAAAAATTTGATTTCATTAGGAGCACTTGATTCAAATGGATATAAAACTGTAATTCAAGGTGGAGTTATGAAAATCTATAAAGGTATCTTACTAGTGATGAAGGCTAAGAAAGTAGGAAATCTATTTCAGTTAGAAGGTAGAACTGGGTCAGATCATGTGTCTGTGTCTGAACATGACAGTAGTTCCATTCACTTATGGCATCAAAGATTGGGGCATATGAGTGAAAGAGGATTGAAAATTTTGGCTGACCGAAAGTTACTTCCTAATCTAAGATCTGGAAAATTGGATTTCTGTAAACATTGTCTGTTTGGTAAACAAAGTAAACAAAAGTTTAAAACAGGCAAACATACTAGTAAAGGCATACTTGATTATATCCATTCAGATGTGTGGGGTCCAGCTCCTACAGCTTCATATGGTGGTTCGTCTTATTTTGTATCATTCATTGATGACTTTTCTCGGAAAGTTTGGGTCTACATGTTGAAAAAGAAGTCTGATGTTTTTACAGTTTTCAAGCAGTTTAGAGCATTGGTAGAAAACAACACTGGTAGAACTATAAAATGTTTAAGAACTGACAATGGTGGTGAGTTTTCCTCCAAGGAGTTTGACAGCTATTGCAAGGATGCAGGGATCGAAAGACATAAGACCACGATTTATACTCCTCAGCAGAATGGAGTTGCTGAATGCATGAACATGACTCTTCTAGAGAGAGCAAGGTGTATGCTGAGTAACGCCGGGTTGCCGAAGGAGTTGTGGACGGAAGCAGTGGCAACCGCTTGTTATGTGATAAACCGATCTCCATCAACGGCAATAGACTGCAAGGTTTCGCAAGAGGTATGGACAGGACACCCTTGTGACTATTCTAAACTCAGAGTGTTTGGTTGTGATGCATATGCTCTAGTGCCTAAACATCAGCGAACTAAATTAGATCCAAAGTCTAAAAGGTATATCTTTGTTGGGTATGGTGATGGAACAAAGGGATTTAGATTGTGGGATCCTACTACCCGCAAAATCATCATCAACAGAGATGTAAAGTTTAATGAATCCTCTCTTGTACAGTTAAATGTAGAGAGAAGCTTGAAACATGATGATGTATCTGATTTCCAGCATATTCAGTTTGACAACATTTCTAATGATAGTCATAACGACCATAGTTCAGATTCTAGTCATGAACAGGTTTCAGAATCAGATTATGAATAGGGTTCAGATGGAGGACATGAACAGGTCTCAGATGGCGATCATGAAGAAATTCCTACAGTTGATAGACAGCCAATTGTGGAAGCACCAGAAACATTCTTAAGGAGGTCTACAAGGATCAAACGCCGTCCGAGAAGGTATGATGATCATGTTACTTCAGTTGCTTTGATCGCTAATGATGATGAACCTTTGTGTTATCAGGAAGATGTAGAAGGTTCAAATAGTGACAAATGGAAAGCAGCCATGAAGGAAGAAATGATGGCCTTAGGTAAGAATGGTACGTGGGATCTGGTTGAACTTCCCAAAGGCAGGAAAATTGTGGGATGCAAATGGGTCTTCAAGCTGAAACGGGGTGTGAATGATACGGAAGACAGGTACAAAGCTCGACTGGTTGCAAAAGGGTTTTCTCAGAAAGCTGGCATAGACTTTCATGAGATTTTTTCACCAGTGGTTAAAATTGTTTCAATTAGAATTGTGTTAGCATTAGTGGCTTTCTTTGATTTGGAGTTGCAGCAGTTAGATGTTAAAACTGCATTTCTACATGGTGATTTAGATGAGGAAATATATATGGAACAACCGGAAGGGTTTGTTCAGCATCGCAATGAGAAATTTGTCTACAGGCTCAAGAAGTCATTATATGGCCTGAAGCAGTCGCCTCGACAGTGGTATAAGAAGTTTGATTCTTTCATGTTGAGTCAGAAATATGTAAGAAGTGAATATGATCATTGTGTTTACTTTAAGCAGTTAAATAATGGCATGTTCATTATCTTAGTGTTGTATGTTGATGATATGCTTTTAGCAAGCAAAAACATTGATGAAATCAACAGGTTGAAGACTCAGATGGCAAGGACGTTTGATATGAAAGATATAGGAGCGGCAAGACAGATTTTGGGCATGGAGATTTTCAGAGACAGGGGCAATGGTAAGCTGTGGCTATCACAACAGAAGTATGTTGAGAAAATACTTTTGAGGTTTGGTATGAACAATGTGAAGCCTGTGTCGATCCCTTTAGCTTCCCATTTTAAGCTTTCTTCGAGTTTATGTCCTAATACAGATGAAGAAAAGGATTATATGTCTCGAATTCCTTATGCCAATGTAGTAGGATGTTTGATGTATGCGATGGTGTGTACGCGACCAGATATTTCTCATGCAGTTGGGGTTGTCAGCAGGTACATGGCAAATCCGGGTAAAGAACACTGGTCAGCAGTGAAATGGGTGCTTCGGTACTTGAGAGGCACAAGTAGTTATTGTATTTCTTACAATAAGAGTAGTGAATTTGTTTGCGGATATGTTGATTCCGATTTTGCAGGTGATTTGGATAAGAGAAGGTCAACTTCAGGGTACGTCTTTACTCTTGCAGGTGGAGCTATTAGCTGGATGTCAAAGCTACAGAACATTGTTGCTTTGTCTACTACTGAAGCAGAATACATTGCTGCTTCTCATGCTTGCAAAGAGGCGGTTTGGTTGAAAGGTTTGCTTGGTGAATTTGGTAGGTTACAGGATAACATCAGGTTACTTTGTGACAGTCAAAGTGCAATACATTTGGCTAAGAATCCGGCCTATCATAGTAAGTCAAAGCATATTCCAATCAAATATCATTTTGTAAGGCAGGTTATCACTGAAAGGGGAGTTTCTCTTGAAAAGGTGCATACAAAGGAGAACTGTGCAGACATGTTCACGAAACCAGTTTTGTTGGAGAAGCTACGCTGGTGTTTGGCTTCTCTTGGCTTGCAGAAAAGATAAAATAATAATAACAGGGCATCAGGCAAATTGTTGTCAAGGTGGAGATTGTTGAGATTTTCTGTTTTAGTCAAATACGCAAAAATCTCTGAAGGATGACAACAATAGGGATTCAGTTCCTAGATTAGCTCCAGGTTGTTGGGAGGGAGTTAATGCCTCCTATATTTGATGTGAGGGAGTTATGAGGCTGTTAGATTCTCTATGCTATATAACAGGCAACCATTCGGATGTTTGCCAAGAGAGTGTGAGGATTTCATGATGTAATCTCCTAATTTGATTAATAAACTCCTGATGCCTATGTTTGGTGGACGTAGCCCAGATTGGTTGGGTGAACCACGTTAAAAGCTGTGTCTTATGTGCTTGTTTATTTTTCTGTTGTGTGTTTAATTGATTTGCTGTGCCTCTGAATTCCAACATGTATATCAAGCAAATTTACTAATGTGGTTGTGGTAATGTTAGTGTCAGTCTTTGCAGCCTTCTTCCAGTGATCAAACATGTTCTTACAAAGTGATTTTAAGGTGTCAAGGTCAAATTTTGTGACAATGGAGAGAATATATGGATAAATCCTCTGAAGGCTACTTGTCACATGGTGACATCTCTTGGAAAACATTAGTACCTTGCACACCTTAGTAGATCGGTATGGAAAACATTAGTACCTTGCACACCTTAGTAGATCGGTATTATTAAAAGGATCAACCAGAGCTTGGTTGAAATGGCATGGGCTTGTCCTACTTTAATTGCGAGGAACTATTTAATAAAATAATGAGGAAGTCATACGTCTATTGAAAACAAAGATTTTGACTATCTTAAATAAATTGTCATTTCTACGTAAAATCCCAATGCAAAAAACACAGGGAATGCTAATTAAGATTTTACCATTTGAATACCACATCAAACTCCAAGGTAAAGTTCTTTATACCTTACATTTTTTAATTAAATCATATTTTTATCCCCACAAACCGATATAGGAAAACATTTCATAATATTTATTTTCCTCAATTATCTTTGTACGGAGAGGCACATTCAATAGTCTAATATTTCATAATATTTATTTTCCTCAATTATCTTTGTACCGAGAGGCACATTCAATAGCCTAATATGACATGGATGTGTAAGTATGTTCGTGCTCAAAGTTAAATTTTAGTTAATATCGGCAAACATAAAAACAAAAAATTAGAAATTCGTCTCTTCAATAAATAATAATAATGAAAATAAAAATAAAAAAAAATAATGTTGGCCCAAACAAAAACGAAAATAACCATATAGATAAAAGAAACTACAATACAAATGAAAATAGAAAAAAATAATGTTGGCCCCAAACAAAAATGAAAATAACCATATAGATAAAAAATAAACTACAATACAATTATCTCACGCGTTTAGATAAGAAAAATTACAACACACTTATATCATGCATTTAATAGTTCTTTTATCATATACATTGAATTTGAATGGATCATAAATTTACCTTCAACAAAAAAATTTACCACATTAAAATTCCAAATTAGGTAAAATTTTAAAAATCTTCACTCTTTACTAAAGCTACTACCATTTCTTAAATCAAAGTAAAAAGGTTAATTCAACACAAAAAATTCAAAATATTGCTGTAAAACTTTTAATATTTCTTTTAATTAATTATTTGTAAAATGAATCTCTAAAAAGAAAACCATATCCTATGGATATATTTAAAAACTCTGTACACATAAATATTTCCATGTCAAAGTTATAATATTAGAAAATATCCATTTGATGTAGTTTTATTATAAATTTTGTTATCATGCCATGTAAAAACATCATTAAATATAATATTAATATTTAAAGTAAATATTTATATTTATATTTATATTATTATTAAATCTAATATTAATATTATATATTATAATATTAATATTATTCAACTTAATAACTTTTAATTAATGCAATATTAATTTTTTTATATAATAATGATATATATTAACTCTAGGCCCATGGAGCTTTGGATTGACAGTGAATGGGTGTGTTGTTAAGGCCTTCCTTGCGATAGGTCACTGGTTCAAATCCCTGTGGGTACTTAGGTAGTATTATTTAGAAGAAAAAAAAAAGATATATATTAACTCTAGATATATATGGGAGGGAAGAAAAGAGACAAAGAATGATAGAGGTGGAGAGAGAGAGGGAGTGAGAGTAAGGAAAAGAGAGGGAGGGATAGAGAGAAGGAGTTGGAAGGAGAGAAAGGGAGGGAAGAAGAAATACATAGAGAGAAAAAAGTGAAGAGAGAAAGGGAGTGACAAGGAAGAGATGGAGAGAGAATGTTTATGCTTGGGGGTTAGATAGAGAGACAAAGGAGAGAAGGAGAGAGGGAAGGAGATAGTGACAGAGTTGGAGGGAAGAGAGAGAGAGAGAGAGAGAGAGAGTTTAGGGGGAGATACGGAGGGAGGTGGGAGAGGAAGGCAGAGAGAGGAAGGAAGAGAGCAAGGACATGAGAGAGAAGGAGAGAAGAAGCGAGATAGAGAGGAAGGTAAGAAGAAAGACACATAGAGAGAGAGGTGGAGAGAGTGAGACAAAGTGATAACGGAGATGGAGAGAGAGGGAAAGGAGCATGAAGGAAGAGAGATAGAAGGGGGGAGAGAAGGAGAAAGGGGGAAGAGAGAGAGCTAGGGAGATGAAGAGGGAGGGAGATATAGATAGATATTAAGAAAGAGTATGTGTATTTTGGGGGTGATATAGAAAGACAAGAGAGACAGAGGGAGATAGAGATATAGATGGAAGGTGAAGAGGGGGAAGAATATACAAATAGAGAGAGGGAGAGATAGATAAATATGGAGAGAGAGAGCACGTGTGTTTGGGCAAGTAAGATAGAAAGACGAATAAGGAGAGATTGAGGGAGCTAAAGATATAAATGGAGGGGCGAACTGGGAGAATATTTCTTGCACTAGATGCATTTATTTTAGAGTAGAAGGTGATTTCTAATGTTATTTGATTGCTTTCACTAAAGGAGATAAACTAAATTAAAGGGGGAAGGAGGAATGAAAAAAGAGAGAAGGAGAGGATTAAGAGAGGGAGAGAAGGCTAAGAGAGAGAGAGAGAGAGAGAGACAAATATGGAGGGAAGAGAGGAGGAGAGAGATAAGGAGAGAGGGAGGGAGAAAGTGACAGGGTTAGAGGGAAAAGAGCGAGTGAGAGAGACAAATATGGAGGGGTACAAAGGAGGAGAGAGATAAGGAGATAGGGAGGGAGAAAGTGATAGGGTTAGAGGGAAAAGAGAGAGAGAGAGAGATGGGGGGTGGGTTGGGGGGGCGGGAGAAATGGGTAGAGGGAAGGATGAGAGAGAGGAGGAGAGAATGAGGGAAAGAGAGGAGAAGAAATGGAGTGACAAAGATATGGAGTTGTAAGGGGAGAAAGGGAGGGAAAAAGAAAGACATAGAGAGAGAAGTAGATAGAGAGAGAGAGAGGGAGTGACAAGGGAGAGATGTAGAGAGTGTGCGTATGTTTGAGGGTGAGATACAGAGACAAAGAAGGAGAGATGGAGGGATATATAGATATGGATGGAGGGGGGAGAGAGGGAAAAATATTTCTTACACTAGATGCATTGATTTTAACATACATGTGATTTCTAATACTATTTGATTGCTTGCACTATATGCATTGATTTCACTGCATACGTTGATATCTAATCCTATTTGATTGCTTGCACTAGATGCATTGATTTCAATGTAGATATTTTCTAATTCTATTTAATTTCTTGCACTATATGCATTAATTTCAGTGTAGATAGTTATTTATAATCCTATTTGATTTCTTGCACAAGATACATTTATTTCATTCTAGATGATGATTTATAATCTTATTTGATTGCTTTCACTAGATGCATTGATTTCAATGTAGATGTTGATTTCTATTGATATTTTATTTTTTGCACTAAATGCATTGATTTCAATGTAAATGTGATTTCTAATCTCTATTTGATTGCTTGCACTAGATGCATTGATTTTATTGTAGATGTTTTCTAATTCTATTTGATTGCTTGCACTAGATGCATTGATTTCAGCGTAGATGATAATTTCTAATTATATTTGATTTCTTGCACAAGATGCCTTGATTTCAATGTAGTTTATTTTTTATTATATTTGATTGTTTTCACTAGATGCATTGATTTCCGTGTAGATTTTGATTTCTAAACCTATTTGATTGTTTGCATTAGTTGCATTGATTTGAGTGTAAATATTTTTTCTAGTCATATTTGATTGCTTTCATTTGATGCATTGAATTACGTGTAGATGTTGATTTCTGATTTTATGTAATGGGATGTATGATGGCACATTAATTTTAATGTGATTGGATTAACAATGTGATTGGCTTTAGTGTAAGCACAAAAAAATGATTGACAATGTGCATTGATTTTTTTGTTATAGTAATTCAACCTATTAATATTGGAGAGCAGGAGAGAAAAGGTAATATGTTTACCACAATAACTCGAGTTAAAGATTTGAATGGTTTACGATTTCAACTGCATTTTTCATATAATTCATATGAAAATATGGCAAAACTAACAGGGGCGACAATAAGAATAATAGAAGAAAATTGTTGAGATTGATCAAGGCAAGCAACATAGACTAAACTAAAGAACATAATTATATGGTAATTTCAGGCAAAGAAAACATAATGTAAATTTAAAAATTTGAAGTTTATCTCAAACATATACATAATAATGATAATCTAAAAATTTGGCATTGCTGCCCTCGGCTTGAATGAGCCTAGATCCATATAAATATTTATCTATCATGTGCCAAGAGGGTTCGAATCCTTCCAGGTGTAAACCTTTCCTCAAATTCTACACTCTAAAAAAAGAGTTTGCACTTTAAGGGATTTGATCCCTCTCGACGCATAATAGATCTGGAGTTAAATAAATCTTGACCGGTGAATAAAACGTATCAAAAAGAACTTGTTCTATTTTTGTTTTAAATATTATCTTATATTAATATTTTATGTCAATACTTTATCATTCAATAAAAACTATAAATTCATTTTTCAATAAATAAACATTTAAATTTTAAAATACTTTCTAGTTATACTCATTCCTTTAAACTCCTCCTAAGCATATTGCAAAACATCCAGATTTAACTTTAAGAATTTATTATTATATAAATTCACCATCTCTCCACAATTTAATATGACTTCGCTTTAATATAGACCATTCATTTCATTGAAGGATTACTATATGATTTTTTATTTATTTACAAAATATTGCATTGCTAATAAGAAATCGAGAAAAAAGATGAGTCTACCCATTCTTAATCGGAAAAAGATTCAAGGATCTAAAACTATTGTATTTCTTATGTTATACATATGTGAATTAATGCTTTTTCATTGCATGGAAAGGTGTTGTAAAACTGAGTATACTTGAATGGGTAGGTGTAAGGTTAGTAAGTAAACAATTTTAAATGTTAGTTTAATTAAAAAATAATAAATAAATAGTGTTAAAAGTGGTTGGGCATGAGAGAAAACATCTAAATATTAGTTCAATTAATAATAAAAAGTTAAAGTAATAAATATAATAAAATTCAATTGGTTATATTTTGATTTTTTATTAACTTGTGAATAGGTTTTGTTACAATACCATGAGCCAATACTATGGCTTATATTATTAACTTGTAAAAAATTGGCTTTGTTATAGTACCATTGCTTATCAATACCACATGCCAAAAAAACATAACTTATTTCATAATCAAAATATTTTATAACAATATGAAAATATTCTTAACCATGGATATCATTAACTTGTAAATAGGCTTTGTTACAATACCATAGCTTATCAATACCACATGCCCAAAAAATATAACTTAAATATTTTATAACAATATGACAAACCATACTGCATCCATTGGTGGTTTTGATAGAATCCAGCTGTGTTAAGAGCTAGTGTGGCCTAGGCCAGATGTTTGATACATCCATGGGTGATTTTGATAGCTTAGGTGCCCTTGGGTCACATTTCTGAAGCTAAAGGTTAACCATGATCTCAGTACTTACACTACTAAGCAAACAAACAAAGAAAGAAACAAAAAATTCATCTATTAATTTAATATTAAAAAGTAAATGAATTGTACATTCTCCCTCTTATTATTATTTTTAGTTAACATTTGATTTTTTTACTTTAATAACTCTTTTTTAAGTATTGAAATATTTTATCATGGTTAACACATATATAAAGTTGATATTAAAATAAATTAATTAACAGTAGTATTCATATCGTTTATTCAATTAACATGGATATACAAATAATTTATATCTTGTATTGAAATATTTTTTAAAATATTATAATTGTACATTTTCCTTTCCTACTAAACTGAAAATACAATATTTTCTTTCTTACTTTTAATTCTTTTATTTTTTTAAATTTGATATAAAATTATGTTACTTTACAGATATTTATTTATGACTAAAAGTAAAAATGAATATTTTTACCACATTTTCTTATTGAATTGTAATATTAATAATAGAGTAGACACTAAGATTATTGATATTTTATATTAATTTTAATTAAAATTAATTAAATACATATATTCATTTTTATATTTTATTATAATTAATTTTTTATTTAGAGAATACTTTTATTTTTTTTAAATCCATACCCGTCAACTTCACATTATTGAACATGACAAAATCACGGATTACCCTTATACCAAACTGTAAAATGTGCTTCACAACACAATGAAGAGACGTGACGTATCGTTGAAAACTTTAATAACCCAACTCTTTGCATTAACCCTTAAACTCCAAAGGAATTATTATCAGTGATAATTTAACCAGAAAGGCTGTGTCCAATGCATTGTTGTATTTTTGCATTAACTCTTAAACTCCGAAGGAATTATTATCAGTGATATAACCAGAAAGGCTATGTGTTGAATGCATTGTTGTATTTTAATCAGAGCATTTCTTTGCAGAGGTGGTTGCCTCCTCACAAGTTTCTTAAAATAAGCGAGAGATTATTATTGGAATGTTGAATTGGCTTTTCCCGATGCCAAGAGAGAGAGCCCATAGCAGAAGGATGATTCAAGATGGTGATTTCATAGCTTTTCTCGAGAAGTTTGATAATATGGATGATAATAACATCAACTCAGAAGTAACTGACACTATGATTTAGTTGGAGGGTGAGATGAGGCTCAACGACATTATAAAGCCCACGGAAGATGAAATTGGTTTGAAGGCATACACAGAATAAAATCATGTCTTGTGTGTGAGAGATTTTTTGGCGAAAATCATATGGGATACCATTTGTGATGAATCACACTAGTTGGTTCGAAACGCGTCACAAATGGTATCCCATGAGATTTTCACCGAAAAATCTCTCAAAAATTTGACATGGATCACAGAAGCCTGAACTCTATAAAATCATGTCCTCTCATGAAAAAGGTAACACTGATAATATGAATCACAGAAGCCTTAACTCTATAAAATCATGTGCTCTCATGAAAAGGGTAATACTGATAATATGGATTGCAAGGTGAATTAACTACAAACAAGGATTCGGAAGAAACCTCGGTGACGTTTGACATAGGAGACTTCACCTATTTATTCACGCAGAGTTTGATTTATTCGTAGATGATATTACTCCAAATGAACTTGGAATCATCATTAAGAGATCCAATGTGTGATATTATGCACTCGACACTGTGCATGGCAATGCTGAGACGAGGGAGTTTTTCCATGGATCTTTGTGGGAGGACGATATTTGGCTGTTAAATGAACAACTAATCATTCAAAATGAATCTGAATCACAGCCAAAAAAGAATTTGGAGGTACTAGACCCAAGTTTCTTGACCGTCCAACGTATTAGCTTCAGCGAGAAAATATTGTGAGCTTAAAACATACTCAGACCCAAGACTGCCATGTCAATCTGCACCTATTTTCTGTGAACTATCATAGCTTTGAAGCCGTGTGTAACTTGTCAAAAAAAATTGTATGTCAAAATTCGAAGGTCGACACGAAACGTTCTTTTCATGTTGTTTAATGATATCTATATTTTCACAAAGGTTCTCGCAATTGTTTATACATTTTGAGGAACCGTTCGGGATAAAATATTTAGCCAGTTTCCTTAGTGGAATCAATACCTTATCTGTTTAGTTCGACTTGGTTCTATTCCTGTGATACATTATGAAGGGGATGAATGCCCTATCGATTTCAGTTCTCTTCTTACAAGTTTAATGACAACATCAGATTACCACTAAAGCAACTTTCTCAAGATTGTTATATTTTAACGAAATTTTAAGATTACCACTAAAGCAACTTTCTCAAGATTGTTATATTTTAACGAAATTTTAACATTGTTGTCCATAGTTGTGGCTTCTCTTTTGAAAAATTAGGACATGTTTTTTTAAATCTTTTTTTCTTTTTTGCGTGTGGTTTGTGGACACTTTCGGTCAACGAGTGGTGCTACGTCCACTGGAAAAATCTGAACTGATGACCCTCGGCCTACTACAAGACCTGACCCCAAGAGCTTTTGGGAATTGACCTTGTGACTTCCCATCTCGCGAGGCCCCAACTTGACCGACTAAGCTAACCCTTGGGGCTTTCTTTTAAATCTTGTACTTACTACTTCAACAAATCTATTATTGTGGTTCAATTTCTAAATGGATGATATTATCATAAGGTGTAACTTTGTAGTAAGATTTTTGGAATGGCACCTATGGAATCCTCCATGTCGCATTGAGATTGACCTCTCGTTTATTTTCTATTACCTTACTCTAAAAATTAGTTGACACACATTTAAGATTATGAAATACCTACAACTAGCACAACCAACTATATTAGTAAATGTGGTTGATATATGTGGATTGATTTCATTATTATACACTCTTATTTGCATATAAAAAGTGGAAATGTCACCGATTGGTGTATATCAAGCACATTTACTAATGTGGTTGTGGTAATGTTAGTGTCAGTCTTTGCAGCCTTCTTCCAGTGATCAAACATGTTCTTCCAAAGTGATTTTAAGGTGTCAAGGTCAAATTTTGTCATTTCAGTGAGTCTTCAAGTAAAATTTGGTCACTAGGTATTAGGTTTAGGGTTTTCTTTTACTCCTATCAAAGTTGTCCAAATGTCACTACTCAGTTGAGTGTACCATCATTGAGAGGGTTTTCATCATCATGTTAGGTTCCAATGGGTCATGTTACACCTTGTTCATGCTTCAATTGCGCCTAGATAAGGTTCATTTCCCTCTCCTAGGGTTTTGAAGGTAATTTTTCTTGGATGGTCAAATCATCAGCAAAACTTGTATCCTGATGTTCATACACCTTCCCCTATCCTTAATGTACCTTAATGAACACTTCCCATCATTGATATCCGTCAAATTCCTCATTTTCGCACAAACCTAGTTTCTTGCTACAACTTGACAATTTTCTAGGCTAGGCCTGTGTTTTGCCCTTTTTGACCCCTTCTCTCACTCAATATTTGAAATTCCACTTTCCCCTACTTCCTAACATCCCTCCCTACTTCTCGAAGTTTTCTCAAGAATTTAGACGCCTCTTATCCTCTTCATTTCACTTCATTTCGACAAATCCCCTGTTCCACACATCGAGATAGGTTTTACCTCAATGATGTTTCTGAGCAAGAAAAGATGAATTTGGGAAAACTGGGAGATGTTTTTGTCCACAATAGGCCAATGAAGAAAAACCTCCTTCACCTTTTACACAAGTGTCATGGTTTTAGAGAAATGTCAAAAATACAGTTGCTTCAGGAGAATTGATGCACCTCTGATGTGACCTTCGGAAAATCAAGTTTTCTCCTAGCTTGGTTGGCCAAATGACTTCTTTGATGAGTCAAATGATAACTAGAAGCAAAGATCTTTCCAATGAGCTATCATGAGCTCAATTTGGAGTTGAGGAAGATCTTCAAAGGTTGACTGCAACATCACTTTTCCTTGAAGCAACCTCATTTTGCCCATTTTGACCAGTCTTGGAAGATTTGATTTTTGATAAGGCAAATGAACTCCAAATTAAAAAATTCAAGCTAGGTTGGAAAGTAAACTCAATAATTTTTCCAACGAGCTATTCTACACCCAATTTGGACACCAGGAAGGCCTCCAAAAGTCTCCTGCAAAAAGGCGCTACACATTGAGATGGCGCGACGCATTGGGCAGCCCTCTATAATGTAAAAAATGAATTGGCGCGGCGAATTGGGCTAAAAAGCTTGAAATCCATTCAAATCTTCCTCCAAAGACTCTCAAATTGCAAAATTTGCTCAATCTTCTTGTGTTCAAGTAAGTTAACATTTCTGCCATGACTAATGAATGAGTTACCTTGGTGTTGATGGTGATTTAATGAGAAAAAATAAAAACCCTACCTCTTTACATTTCTTGCCAAAAGTAGTTGCATAGGGTTTGCAAATTTTATATTTTGCTACCAATTCCACTCTTAGCTATCTCTCACTCCCTCACTCCTTTATTCCTTCATTTTTTCCCTCTCATTACATTTCATCAACCCATTCCCAAAATCCCATATCCCTAACATCGCTAATCCTAAATCCCTAGTCCTACTATCCCAAACCCTAGTAAAATTTCCCAAACCCTAATTGTTGTCCAAAAAGTCTAATTATTGTCCCTAAAACCTTTCTATTCCTAAGAAACTTAACAGCGATATTCCCAAAACTCCTCATACACATTTCCTCCACAGTCCTTCATACATTCTCATCCTTGACAGCAAAAACCTAAAGACACCATAAATCTCTTCATACTCATCAAGAAAACTCAAACATTGGCAAACATGGAGTCTGATCCTTCCTATGATAGAGATGAGGAGACAATCAGTGATTCTTCTAGATAAATGCATGCACCAAGGACGCCTCGCAAAAGTGGAAAACATAACCGGGAGGAGACCACTTCACTTGCCGAGTTGCAGCAGCAAAAAAACGAGTACTATCTCCACCCGGGGTGGAAGGGGTCTCATTTTCACCATCAGTAGAGCAGGTACAGGACAAGTATATCCCTTGCATGATGAGGGACCATCAGGAGGTCAAGAGGTAGATTTCATCCTCATTCAGGATGAAGACACAGATTTGGGCTCACAAAGCTAAAAGCTCAAAGAAGTCATTTGGGAGCAGCAAGATGACATTCATCATTTGTCTCTCAATCTGGAAAGAGCCAAGTGGATAATTAACTATTTGGAGTAGAGGAACAAACAACTAGAAGATCAGAAAATTATCACGGAGTTCCAAAACATGAAGGCAAAATGGCAAGCTGCCAAGAAGAGGAAAACCAAGTTGACAACACTTGAACAAGAAATCCAAGCTGATCGTGAATCTTGGCTTGAAAGGACAAACTTGCACTTGGAGAGGATGCTGGAGAAGGCCAACAATGAGAAAAATATGTTGAGGAACATGGCATACCACTACTTGGCAAGAAACAAAGTGTGCAAAGCAAGAATCAGGAACTTGAAGGCCAAGTTGAAGAAGACATCAAGGAGGCAAAAAGAGAAAGATAAACTTCAGATCTTGGCTGAGGCTTCCTTGGCCCAGCATAGCACTTAACGGAGTACACTCAGCCCAAATTTCAAAAAAAATGGGACACATTTTGTAATTTTTGAATTTTTGGCTTAGAAAATAAGCTTTACTGCCTGATGCGCGGCGCCACCTGACACTCGCTTTTGATGGGGACCTCATTTTGAGGAAAACTTAGCATTTTTGGATTTTCATGGAAAAATATGCATGCTCACAAATGGCCAAGAATTTTGACAGGTTTTGAGCTTCCAAAAAGACATAGAACATGGATATATACATGGCATTGAAGGTGCTGGAAATCTATCAACCAAGGGGCCTTCAAGATGTAAAGTCCCAATTAGAACTCAAATCTTTTGGAGTAGGAGCCCCATATGGAATATCAACCCAATTTCCATTTATTCTTATATATTTTCCTTGGCTCTAACTCTCAACAAGAGAGGAAAGTGTGGTGCCTTCTTAAAGAAAGAAGGTGTGCGTCGTGAGTGTTTGGTTGTAGGTGTGTCGAAGTTCTTCTACTGTGGAGGGAAGGAGTAAAGTGAGCCTCCAAGAGAGAGTTAATAGTACCACCCAAGAAGATACACACGCAAGCAAGAAGGATCTGTCTAACATCCAGCGGAATAGTCCATAAAAGATGTGATGGTCATTACAAATAATCAATGAGAAATATTTGTCTAGCATCTTGCAGAATAGTCCACAAGGATGGGATAGAAATAAGAACCATTATAGAACATTCTCACTATGATAAGTACTAAAATAACTAAAATAGTTCAACTACTTTAGCACAGATGAAAGAAAGCATGAAATACAAACATCTGCATAAGAGTGTTACAAATATTCATAATCCATGCATGAAGAATGTGCCGACCATGAAGGCTTTTGTTATTAAGTAAAATTTCTAAGTCATTTAACATCACTAGCTCCAATAGTGGAGTGTTGGAGCCACTCCTTGCTCCTTAAAATAACTAGTTTGTCTCCCTAATGCCTTGCGAGAGGAGCCAATATGAAAACGTACTTTGCTCTTACAATGAGGGTGTATATATAACAATGAGGAAGTATGCTTCACCTTTTTTATTCCTCTTCATATACCCTCATGATTGTTTGACTTCCTATGACTTTTGAACATTGCATGACTCTTCATATTCCATACATGTCCTTTGGACTTTCACTTTACAATACATTTTTGAAGCATGATTTGCATCATTAACCACAATGGTGTGACTCATGACATGACATGACATGAAATTGTTGAGATAAACTACTTGATGATGTGCCAATGTCAAGCCACTTCTGCTACTGTGTGTTGCAGGTCTGTTTGAGAATACTTTTCTTTTCACCTCTACATGGCTTGGTGATAAGGGATCTTCAATGATCTCAAGTCTTGAATGGTGATCATAAATATGCGTCCCTTTTATTTCTCTTGATTGATCAGCTTGCATACTCAGCTACAAGAATGTCTTTCAACATGTTGGGCTACTACATCTCCTTATTCATCAAACTGCAATGGCATGATAAGGTATTTGTTTCTGCAATTCAAGCATGATGAGATGAGATCAGTCTGAAAACCCCCTAGTCTAAGATTGTGCATATTGATCCAATGAATGAGTCAAAACCAAAAGGAAAGTTGGGAAAAGGGATAATGACTACTCATTTGTGTAGTTTAAGTAGTCAAGGGGAGCCTTGAGCCTTGAGACTGCGCAATGCATAGTTCAAGCTGGGTTGAGGAAGGAAACTACACAATTTTGGAGATCAGTGTGATAGGCTGAGGGGATAAGCATTGGGTGAGCACATTACATAGTTCTGAGAGAGAAGGGAGTATGGTCCATTGCACAATTACACAGTTCAATAGCTCAAGGATGAACTTAAGGCTAGAGACTACGGAATGTGTAGTTAAGGCTAGGCTGGGAGAAGGAATTGTGCAATTCTGGGAGCCAAGGTCAAGGTTTGAGCATTAAAACTACACAGTGCCACAATCCTGGGAGGCAAGAACTGTGAATTTTGTGGTGCCAAGAGGCAAGGTCACAGCTAGAGGACTAAGACTACATAGTGTGCAGTTCAGGGAGGTCAGGTGACGCTAGATTGCTTGGTTAGGAAACTTTTCAGAAAATGACTAAGTGTGGGATGGGTGAGACTAATTTGAACAGTGATAAGACTTTGGCTGCGATCACACACTTAGACTACTTTATGAAAAAGCAACATAGATCATCTAGGACACATGACAATGCCTTTCCCTCCATGCGACAACTTTACAACAGCTTATGACAAGCGTGAAACTTAAGGTACACATTGTGATGACTGTGATAACACTTGTGCGACAATGCTTAAAAATTTGGAAATGAGTGTGATGGATGTTTTCAAGGTTGGAAGAACTCATTTACACAAATGTGACCTCTTGAAACCACCATAACAAGCTTATATACATCATACAATAGCTAACATGTGAAAATACAACATTTTTCCTATCTTGTAAAGGGGGAAAAAGCTCCTCAAGAAAACGCATAGAATGAGTTTCAAAGTTTGCGACGACAATGTACAAGACCAAGGAAGGCTATGAAATTGAGTGTAGGTGAACATTTTGGAAGGTGTTGTAGCAACGACAACACATGGAGAGTGAGACTATTGGGTTTCATCTCCCAATGTCTCTTCGTCTTCCAATTCCCTTTATTTTGTTATTTACAATATTGACATGCATTTACCTAATCCTGAATATTAGGTTTCAACAATGGAGGTTCCAACTTTGGTAGACACAAGGTTTGTGGTGGGCCCCAGTATTGTAGCAATAATGCTACAACTCCTGGAACTCCCTTCTTTAATTTTATCAACCCGGTAGTTCGTAACAAACTTGGAAGCGACGGTGCTGTATGCACAAGTACTAGCTTTTGCCGCAGCTGTCACTTGGTCAGCTGGCACAAGTCCGCTAGGGGCTCAAGCCAACTTCTATGAGCTCTTAGAAGAAGCTTTTTAACTGATGGACGAAAGCTAACTCAAAGGAAGCTAATCTACTTGCGGAAAGAAACTGAAAGCCAAAAAGAAATACAAACCCTAGCAAACCCTAATTCTACCAACTAGTCCTACTGATGCAAAAATGAGAATGCAAACTACGAGAAGAGATGCCATTACTTCTAGGAAGGTAAAATGCATGTGTCTAAGTTATCACTATCTGAAGAAAACATCTTTTTGTATTTTTGATTAAGTTATTAGAATTATCATGCATGTGCTTTTAACTGGATTTTCACTGTGCAAAGGTGGATCAAGGAGGAGAAATGCTTGGAAAAGGTTGGGAAGGTACAGAAAGGGTCTAAGGAGTCCCTAACATCCTTTCAGAGAATTTCATGAAGTTCAGATGCTTGGCAACCGTGTTTACAAGCTTCTACAAGAAGTCTGCAGGGGTTTCTACAGGATGTTCTGTAATTCTTCTACAGGATGTTTCGAAATGGGATTTTGGAGCATGGATGGAGGGAAAAAGATGGAGGAATGAGTATGGAGGTGAAATAGGGGTGTGAAGAGGTCTAGGACTTGGTGGATGAGGCTAAGGAGTGATTGGATTTGTTCAAGGATGGATGAAGCGATGTTGCACAAGAAGATGAGAATCATGGCAAAGTAAGCGGATGAGGCAAATGTAAGGTAAGGTTTATAAGTGAAGGATGAAGCAGGTAGGTTGGATGGAGTATGGGAAGGTAAGGAAGGATAACAGGTACTCTGCAAGTGGTTTTTCAAACTGAACAAACAAAGACATGCAAGAAAACAAAGATCTAGTTATGCTATCCTAATATGATCTAGCTAACAGTAACAAGAATGGACATCAGCTTTATTTGCAAGGAAACCATGTACAACATGTGAGCAAGAACAGTCCAAAAGATCTGAATGCATGACTAAATCCTACCACTCTATTCCAAACATCAAAAGCTACTTCAACCATCAAAAGCAACCTAAGTAACAAAGCACGAATTAAATCTAAAGAGCAGACTTTATTTTAAGAATGCAGCGAACACACATAAAGATAAACAAGGGAGGTGCTGGGCGCTTGAGATGGGCCCAACCCCAAGAGCTACAGCCTCCCAAGAGAGATTTAGAGCTGGTGCAAAGCTGGATTCATCTTTATTAATCAAGAATGAAGAGTTACATCAAAACTGTCCACAAGGAGAGCTTGAGAATGAGCTGAGAGCAAAGCTAGTCTATTTCCTACAAATCGAATTACAAAATGACTACAACAAGGCTATGAAATGACTAACTACTAGCTACTATTTACTGGCTAACTAGCTAACATCCACTGGCTACACTGGCTAACCAAAATGAGGCCCTAAGCCTTCTTATTTATACAATTTGAGGACCCAACAGTCCTCCTAAAATTTAGGGACTCGGCTGCCCAAAACTTGGAGTTAACAGCAGTCCTACTTGACTTGCTTGGCTGCCCTTGTGCTGATTGATTCGGTGGCCTTTGAACTCCGAGCTGATGGTGGAGAATTCGAGGTAAGGGCCCATAAATGAAGGGGACACCTTCCTACAAATCCTCTAGCTTGCTCTCCCACGAATTTGGCTGCCAAGTGCTCATTAAGACCTTCAATTTTGTCTCCAAGTTGACCAAAAAGGCTACACAAAGCACCCATTAGACTTGTTGGCATAATGACTAACCAAATTCACTCTATTAACATAAATATAATAAAAAACATGCAATGAACTAATGAGAATGGTGGATTAAGTCAAATTAGGAGGTTGAATGAGCCCAAATAATTGTCCATTTTTGGGGCTCATCAGTTTGACCCTGGGTGGGCCCTGTCACAACTGAACCAAGTTTCTAACAATCCAAAAAACCTTTCATTGGTTTCTTTGCCATAAATTTTATATAAACCCAAGTTTACCATTCAACCGAGGAAAGAAGAGGTGGAACCACACCAAGAATAGCAGAAATGAATCGTGTGGCATGCAGTTCAAGGAGGGTATATTCTAGGGGAATATTCCCATGAAAAATCTTGTGGAGAATCTTGGAGATTCCCTTGGAGCTAATTTTTGAAGGTGTTAGAATTATGTCGAATTTATACTCTTTTTTTTTTATTTTTCTCTAGGAACGTGATGGTATGATTAGTTTCTTCATCTGAGCAGCCAAATTTTAGGCAGCCCATAGAAGAGAATCTTTGAGGAATCTTTGAGATTCTCGGGGAGCCCAAATTTGACTGAGTCAGAAAGGGGTTGAGTTTATAGTTATATTTCACTATTGTTCGCTAGGAATTCAACTGTGTTTTCTATTTCCTTGATAGAGTTGTGCATTTTCAGGCCATCCCAAAAAGTGGAGGTATAGGATGCTATGATGCCATGTCTTCTTTTGATTTTTGCTGAGATTATAATTTGATGTTGAGATGCTTGTTTGCCACTTTGTTGGAGGATTCTTGTATGCCACTTCATGTGAGAGTTTGGTATTTTTTCATGCAGAATGAGAGCTTATATGAGTGAGAGTTCTCATAGGAGAAATTCGTATGGAGAGACATGTCACTCTAGCTAAGGAAGTTCTTCCTTTTATTAACAAATAATGCATCATGTACTCATCATCATCTTGCCAAATTTAATGAAGTGACCTCCCCACACTTGACACCGAGCCTAGAGACATCGTCCACATTGAACGAACTTCATTATCAAGTTGTATGTGTTCTTTTATTTTTATTGTTTCCTTTATGTTTCCTCCTCTTTCAATTATGCACATGTGATTTCTTCATACTCTTTCACATGCAATTATGGCAACATCACATAAGTAAAAGATCTTGGTTAATTTTGGTAACTGAGAGAATCCAGATCATTGGAAGATGTAGATTTTGCTACTTTTCACAAAAACTTCTTGCCGACTACCTATTTTATAAAATCCAATACTAAGGATTCACATAATTCATAATATGTTTTATTAGACCAATGCTCAATTAACTATTTACTTCAAAGAAAATTTTTCATTTTGACAACCCAAAAACCAAATCTTCTAACAGTAAACATAGGAGGTGGTAGCAGATCCACACTACACTGATCAACCTCAATTTTTCTTTTGTCTTTTGTTGAAATTCTTGGTTCCTCAACTATGGCCTAAAACTCTTTAAACATGGCAATGATCTCTGACTCTTCTTATCGATTACTTGTTTTGATATGCTTCAGTCATCCTTTTTGACCCATGACTGTTGTCTTTCTTCTGTCTTATGGATGATTTCCTTATTGCATGAGGCTTCTTTCATATCAACCCAAAAAAAAATATCATTTTTAATATATATCCTTGTATCGAACACTCTTAAACCAAAAATACTATCATAATTAACAAAATAGACAATTTCCACAAACTTTCTCGCTTTTTCAAAGATCTAGACTCTCTCTCCAATAAGAAGGCTTTTTTTAATACTATACACCTTTATTGTTTTATTCTTTTATATAAAAAGAAAAAATCTTAAAAAAAAACCTTTTTATAAACCTTTACAAAATCCTTGTATAATATTTTATAAACACTTTTTAGGGAACCTTTATAAGCCTCCCAAAAAAAAATACTTACGATTCTTTTTGTTATACCATAAAAAGATTTATTGAAAAAACTTCCTCGAATTGCATATGAATCTTTACACGTGAATCTCCTTTTGGAAAAAGCTTTTAGAATGACCTTTAAACCTTTGATTGTTAATTTTTTCTAGTTTACCATGGACTTTAATGTGCCTTTAACCTTTAAAATAAAGCTTTGAATGTTTTTTTTAAACTTTCCCTTTTTTTGGTTACGTTCTTCCCTTTTTAAAGATCCTTTTGACTTTCTTAACGTGGCTTGAAGTATAGTGGGGCCGAGTTACTAACACTACTCTAGAGCTTTGGAGGTCACATTAGTCTGCTACTACTAGCATAGAGAATACGCCTTTTATGGGGCTCTTCCGCTTTATAATGCACGTGGAATAGTTTCGACCGAGCATTATATTGATACTTTTCAAACAAAACAAAAAAATCCCCTCACACAGATTGGAACTGCTCCCTTTAGCTCCTCCTTGGACACTTAAACTCGATCTCAACTTTGGTACCAATTTGATGGAAAGGCAGAGAGGAGGTAACAAAAATTAAACACACAAATAAACTTCAATTCATAAGACTCTGACATACACATTCATCTAAATAAGGCTCTTGGCTCTTTTTGCCTCATACATCTCACAATAAACCAACTAGAGTATATAAAGCCCTAACTTATTTAATATGGAATCATGCTATTTCTAACTAACTTGACTCAACTCCAAGTAACTTTTTCATGAAAACACACACTAAATTAGACTTTTCCACATATATATAAAACTCAAACTAACTCACATTTACTCAAAGTAACTCATACTCTTAATATAGACTGCACTGCATGTGAGAGTAATTTTTATTTCCAACACTCCCCCTTAATTACAACTGTATGAATCAACAAAACTCAAACATGACTCAAAATAACTTAAACATGACTCAACTGTGTATGTTAGGCTTACAATAAAAATTGACCCAATCATCACTTAAACATGCATGTTGTTCTAAATCTCATTTAGGCTTACAATGATTCAAAAAATTTACAATGTTATATTTTATTTTTCATTTCTTCTAAATTAGATACCCTCAAAACTACTTCACTCTCAGCAACACTTTCTTGTTGTAAGCTCCATATTTCTTCTCTTCATGTTGCTGCAATTTTTGTTTTACTTGTGTTGTATTTGTTCTGAAAAAATACTAAACGTGTCTTCAACAACATCCTTTTCAAAAAAAAATTTACTCATGGATTGTTTCCACAACTCTTCATCTTCAAACTACCTTCTTCACTCTACTTCTTGCACTTCATATTCATGATCTTCTTTCTGCCATATTTCGTGGTGATGAATCTAATTTCTTCTTGAATCCATTGCTAAAAAATTGTTTCAATGCTTTCTTCTTTGTCTTAAAAGACTTCTATATCTTTCTCTTCACTTTCATCATGAGGTGCTACTACTTTTTTCCTCTATTCCACACATTCAAGGTCATCATTAGGATTACATGTAAAATCATAATCCTGCTCCTTTTTTTGGTTCACCATTTCATTTAATTCTTTTATTCCAGCTACTGCTTTAAGACTCTCATAAATTTGTTCAAATTCCTTCTCAATTCATTCTTTAATGGATTCAAATTTTCATCAAACTTATTAATAACGTTTTTTTCAACTTCAACTCCCATACTATTTTAGAGACTTGCATATTAAAAAACAATGTTAAATACATCTTCATTACACTATATAGTGAGATATTTCTCCTCTTCCGCATCCTTCATTTCCTCCTCAACTTCATTGAAACTATCTTCCACCATTATGTCGTTAGTGGATACTCTCATCAAAAACTTTTAATTATATTATCCTCTTGTTCATCATCAACTACTTCTAGATCACACACTACTTCTTGTGGAGTTCCAATTGCTTCATAACTTGTTGCTATAGTGGAAATTTTAATGTTCAATTCTTCATCAAACATGGAACTTACCATATTACCACGATAAGTCCTTAGTTCAAAAAATATACACAATTTTCATTAATTAATGTTCATCAACCCTATGGTGGGATATCTGAGTATGCATGTGCTTAATAAAAATTTCAACTTCATCAACTTAATCACCTATGGATGGATTCACCAATTCACATTTCATTTTGAAGTTATCATCCACATGTGTCTCATCATTGTGGGATTCACCATCATCGTCACCATCCAAATTATAGTGGATTTATTGAGAATTTATATTCTCTTGTTGTACTCCATACATAAAGGCTCCAACTCCTCTCTCCAAAATCTTTGTTGCACATTCTCTAGCCATATGCATGTCTGCATAATGGGTTTCACTTTTATATTCTTCATGACCACCATCCACTTTTGAGCAGGATTCTCTAGGCTTTGTTGTCCTCTCAAATTCTTTCACATCTACTCTCAGACCTGTGATTGACTTTTCTATTGATTCTTCTACAGAATATGACACAAATTGGTCTTGAATGCCACTTTACTTTGTACCAAATTCTCCTTCGAAGATCTTCCATCCTTCCTTAGAAGATGTAGCTTTTTCTACCTTGCACGAAAAATTCCCATCCAATGTCTGTTTTATAAAATCCAATACTAAAACATCACATACTTCATCATATGGGTTATTAGACTGATACTTAATTAACTCTTTACTTCAAAGAAAAGTTTTCATTTTGACAACCCAAAATCAATTTTTTCCTGGTAAACATAGGAGGTGATAGCAGATCCACACTACACCAATCAACCTCGATTTCTCTTTCACCTTCTTCCAGAATTCTTGGTTCCTAAGGTACGGCATGAACCTCTTTAAACATGGCAAAAATATTTCTCTCCTTGTCAAAATCTTCTTTTGATCTACTTGAGATGTCATTTTCGACCCATGAATGTTGTCTTTCTTCTGTCATATGGTTGTTTTTCTTATTTCATGAGGCTTCCTTCCATATCACCCCTAAAAAAATATGACTTTTAATATGCACCCTTAGGCACAATATTCACCCAAAGATGTTTCCATGCTTGAAAAAAGAAACAAACAAATTGTAGACTTACTCACTTTTTCGAGACTCTAGACTTTCTTGCAAATAGTTTTTATTTTATTTTTAATACCATACACCTTTGGTTTTTTTTTTTATATAAAAAAACCTTTTTATAAAACTTTGCAATATCCTTGTATAAACTTTTATAGACGCTTTTTAACGAACCTTTATAAGGCTCCCAAAAAATATACCTTCAAATTAGTGTTCAAAATTGAACACATCACAACCCGTCAAGAGGCCTATGGCACGTTAAGGAAGTGTTATGAGAAAATCACCTCTTAAAAGAATGTAAAGTTTGATTTCTACTAGTTTTTAATAAAATTTAAATAATATTATAAAATGTCATATGAAGGGTTGTTAGTTTCTAGATAAATTGTTAAATATCTATTATCTCGGTTGGAATATTGGACCAGTGGACAGTTGATCCCCGAGACCCCATTGCAGCTTACCTTGTTCCACTTGATGTATAGCATATGTATAACGTTATTGTAGTGTAATAGAGGTTGTTGCAGCGTAATGGAGGTTTTTTCTATAAAACTTGACTAAAAAATAGCTAAAAGGCATTTGTTTCCTCTTAGTTATAAGGATATTTTGAGAAGAGGAAGTTTGTATACTCAGTAGTGGAATTTTAACAACTACTCGCATGAAAGTTGAACTGAATTGCCCCAAAACTATTAGAGAAAGATTGAATATGGTTGAAAATAGAAATATAGATATAATAGAAGGCACTACCACGGATGGAACAATGATTTCTGGTGGTCCTCCTTCATTTGATACCCTACAAGTTCATCACATTTCTCGTTAGTATCCTATTATGGTAGGTCATTTTTATTGGGAAATCTAGTGTCCACTCAGAGCTGCTAGTCCCACTAAGACTGGTAGCTATCTTAGAAACAAACAAGCTAAAACTACTTTCACTTTCCTTTATGAGAAGTAGATAAGAGGGGAACAAAGGACACCAACCTCAGTCTTGCGCCTAGTTCCTTGCTTGGTTCCTCTCCCTTATGACAGATCCTTGCCACTTTTCTTTTGTCTACCCAGCTTCAAAGAGCACCCGTGGAATCAAAGAAGCATAATACTATCGAAGAACAGAGATCTACAATCATAAAAAATATAGGACCAGATATATATTGACCACACCAATGCATATATCATCAAACATACAAGAATGTGGAGGAAAACTTCAATAGCTTTATTAATATCAAGAATAGCAAAGAGGATTACAACCAATTGTTTTGACCCAGCATCATCCTCCCAGCATGAAAGCCCTTCTTCACCTCATGAAAAGCTTAGATCACCCAACACTATGATATTCCACCAAGAAACCAATAGCACTTCCTTACAAGATACAAAATTCCAGCCTCTGGATCTCTGGGATGAGGGATCAATATATAGATGATTGTAGGGCAGTGAGTTAGCTTATGGGATTTTGATTAGTGTCCTCTATCTGATAGTTCTTGATTTCACTTGGAGATTGATGATCTCTTACTCATCCCTAGGCGATTTCAGAGAGGCAAGTGTCACAGGAGAAGTTTCTGGAAGATTCCATGACGATCCACCTTGCAAACTATCTCTGCCATTTGTCTACTCTCGCCCATCGCACCCTACATAAGGGCTTTCTAGTATGCATCACTGTTGTGGGGAAAAGTATCCAACACGGAATGACCCTATCCCACTCTAAGGGTGATAGTTCCTTAGCAACAGCTGAAGCAAAGCTATCTAAAGTTACTTCTTTATGACATGCAAGAGATGAAAGGAAGAGATCCACTTACCGATGTCTTGCGCAAATGGTCGATCCAATCTCCTCTATTTGCCGCTCGCTCCCAGCTCCAAGTCTTCTCACGGGCCCAGCTACACGAGATCCTGCGAACAAGACAAGAAAAGGAAACTACAAGAAGCATGCATTCATAATTGATTCAAGGATTAGCATAAATCAAATACGTAAGTAAGACAATACACCATTGAAACACATGCGAATAGAAGAACCTCAAATGCTTTATTAATATAAGGAAGTAAGGTTCAGGCGGTGATACAACCGTGAGAGGTCCAATCCAGCATCACCTTCCCGACGGAAAGAAATCTCCTCTTCACCTCCCTCAAGCAATCACCCAATACTCACAACTGTAAACCAACAGCAATTCTTTGCACAAAATTCCCGCCTCCAGATCCCATGGGATGAGATCCTTATATAGAGTTTTGGAGTGAAGATAAGTCAGCTTGATGTGTGACTTGTTGTCCTCTTCAACTCCAGTTGTTCTTCAGTCCTTGAGTCCACTCGGAGTTTCTACCTTCCACTTGGAGTTTTAGAACCTCTTTACTCATCATTAGGCGAATCTTCTGATCCAAGTGTCATTTTGGAAGCTTCCTGGGCACTGGCACATTGAGAAAAGATTCCTCCACATGTCAAAGTACGCCCAGCGTAGGTAGCCTTTGTTGTTCTTGCTATGCAGCGCAGGTACACCATAGAGCTTTTGACATTCAGCGCAGATGCTTAATGGAGCAGCTGCTTTGATCCAAAATTGACCTGTTTTTGAGTGTTTTTCAGTGGAGAACTGATCTGAAGTGCTGTGGTTTGCTGACCTTGTTCCTCTAGGGGTAGGAACAACATGTTTAGGGACTTTGGATCCCTCAGATTATTGACATTTCATGCTCCATGCTGTAAGGCACAAAAATGTCTATAACAGTTGCCCCCTAAAGTATGAGGTCGTTTATCGGGTGAAATGCTTTATTAGGAGGATCCGAAGTTCATTCAATCGTCGGGAGGTGACCTGTAACAAAATACAATACAATACATTATCTTTTCATACTTTCTTTTCATGATCTAGCTGATGCGGGCATTTCCCATGCTCAACTTTATAAATACATTTGCTGTACATAAACAGACGATCGTCTGATAATAGACTGATAATTCTCTGCTTTTAATTATCATCCTTTTAGTAGGATGATCATCTGCTGCACATGTTTATGTTTTTATCTCCTGAATATATATCGCAGCCCGGATGGATGAAACTAGATCCGGGGTCTTCAAACTTGTCCGATCTTCACTCTAGTACAAGTCAATCCATGTGAGAATTTCTTGAAGTCGAACATGGAAAGACATCGCTTGATTACCAGTCAATAATGTAAACTGTTAACAAGCGCGAGAGGAATCACCGATAATGATGATGACCCTCAAGGTACTGCAGCACAATTCACGTGGCGTGAATATAGGATCTGACATCGAACACCACGCAAAGTCTCCCGATCGAAGGTCATTAATGTATACCTATCGCCGGAAGTGAGAAACTTGCCATTGAGGCATGCAAGCTTCAAAGTACTGAGGGGGTGTTCCTAGATCAACTTCTTGGATAATGAGCTGATGTCGACAAGAAGTGATCTGTCAAAGGAGGGCCTTAATGAATCCCACATCAGTGACACGGAACGGAGCTAGTGATGATGGTGAAAACGATCTGTGAAATATGATTCAGGGTGGCGGTCATGGAAGGGCGAAAGATGATGTATGGCAGTGGATGGGACCCGGTTGACACTTTCTGAATGACATCTCTTGAACATATAACGACACTGATGTGATGGATCGGTAGCATTACCCCATGTATGGATGGTATGGCGAGACCATGGTGAAGGGACTGGTGAATGATAATAACCCAACCCGATATTTACGGAGGCAAAAGTGTCATGTTCAAGAGCGACTTGCTACCATTAAGCTTTGAGGTTCTTCCCAATTTTTCCCCAGTCATTTCTGACCAGTACCTCTTTATTTTTGTCAAGCTTGAGGAGGATAACATATGCTTGTTCTATAACCTGCCCTTCGGGCAAGCCCATCGCTATGTTTTAACGAGCTTAGCGATAGGGAAACTCGTTCTCGTCTAAAGACAAGTTTGTCGCTATTCAATATTTTTAACGAGCCTAGCGACAAAGACAACTCGGCCCTTTTCATTTTTAGAGAGTCTGAAAAGGGTACATAAAGTGGACTCCAGGGGTCCTTTTTCGTCATCTAATCCCTTAAGTCTGAAAAAGTATAAAACAATACAGAAGGGATGAATGTTCGATATCTTTATCGAGCCGAACTAGACAAGCGCTCGATCTTTTTGTGCAATAATCCCACAGGTCCAAAAAGATTAAAATCTAGAGGAGGGATAGCTCTTCCGGTCCTTTTAACGAGCTGGAAGGCCAAAACTCGGCAAACTTTTCATATTTTACGAGTCAGTGAAAAGAGTTCAAAGAAGACTCGTATTTTGAGGAACGAGTGATAAACAGGGATAGCAGCAGATTCCAGGTACAGGTTGGAATTTTCCAATCACGGCAGTGTTACAAGGATGGCTAGGTGAAATCACTCTTCGCAGCTGTTCCTCAAAATAGGTAAACAATCAAGTGGATGTGAATGATCGGCCAAATGAAAAGTGGAGGTGACGGTGCACAAACACGACCAAGGCTTTTATGGCTAATGAATTTACGGTCTCAAATGGTTATTTACCGTTCATTTTTTCTGGATGAGCTTGAACTCTGGGGGGGAAGCCTGCTCACATGCTTATGTTTATTTTTTAACGAGCATGAATTCCGCGTTAAAACTGCTCGGATCTTGCGTTTATTTTTTAACGAGCATGAACTTTGCCAAAACTGCTCGTGTTTTTACCAGTCATAAAGTAGGAAGGTCTCCTGGTAGGTTGCTCGCTATTTTTTAAGGAGCTTCATCTCGCTATGCTTTGCTCCATATCCTCTCTTTATGCAAGCTGGGTATCGGCTAATCCTACGAGTTTAACGGGTTAGACCTACAGGTTTAAAGGGGTGACCTAAAAAACTAAAAAACAAAATAGCTGCTCGTGCTTGCATTCCAAGAGGTTTGCATGCCCCCAGGTGTAAGTCTAATTTCAAGGTCTCCCCTACTTGTCCGTCAAAAACCCTTGTTTTCAACGGGTGAGGCTTACCTCTTTCTCGTTACCCAAAGAATGGTTTTGTTTGCTACCGCAAATGAAACTCTTTATTCGGTGATGTCTATCATTAGGTTACACAAAGATGGTTACAATTTGTTGCAGCAATAGAATCTCTTTCTTTGGAGGCTGCCCCTACTTATCCTTTAAATCATTTGTTTTAATGGGTGAGGCTTGCCTTTTACCCAAAGATGGTTACTACTTGCTGCCGCAAACGGATCCCCTTCTTTGGCAGAGCCTACTTATTTAGACAAAGGTGAATGACCTTTGTCAAACAAGTAACCTTGACAAAAGAATCCTTTTCCAGAACAACCCCATTCCTAACTGCCCCTTCTTCTGCATGAGAGCTCTTGCTGGCTCTTCTGTTTTACGAAGATGAAGGAGGGGACGGGGCACGGACTAGTCATATTCTCCCGCGGAAATTCTACTTTACACCCAAGGTTTTCTCTGACCCCAGCAGACCAGGATGCATGCCCCCTGGGTTCCGGCCCTACTTTCCCGAATCACTCGCACTCATCAGGAAGAAGAACTGGAGGTAGAGACCTTTCTTGATCGAAAAGACCATTCAGGATAGGTATGTGACTATTTGCGATGCGTGATCCCGGAAATGAAAGTTGGTCTACGAGCTTGACCATTCTTCCTTCGTATGGAAAACACATTATTCGAAAGAGTGAGGAGACTATTGCTTCCATGCAATATATGTAGTCTCGTCCAAGGAGTAGGTTATAATCCAAGGGTCCTTGGACGACCATCAAATTCATCTTGACAGCCTTCCCTTTCAATGTAATAGGCACATTAGGTAGAATCCCTAATGGTCGACTGGTTCCTTTGTCAAAACTCGAGAGATTCCTTATCTCAGGAAAAAGCGCTGGGCAACCCAGTGCTTTCCAAGCAATAGAGGACAGGATACTCATAGATGCCCCTTCATCAATGATAGTCCGAGCCATCACCATTTTGTATATTTGGACTATAATTCTAAATGGTATACTGGCTGGTAACCGGGGTCTGCCTAGTTGGTTCCAATCAAAGGACACAACCAGGTTGCTTGGTGGTGGGACCGAATATACGGCTGGGTATGATCCTGACGATGCTCCTTCTTGCGATAAAGGAGTGGGCACATTGCCCTGATGTTCATCAGAATCGGTGTTGATGAAAAGAATCTGGACGGTGTCATCCTTACTCTCTTCGGTAGGGGTGTCAGCTGAAGATGAATCCTCAGTGACTTTGGTATTTGAAGATGAAACTTCTGAAGGGAGAACCGGGTCAACTGCTGTTTCGACCTTTGGACTTTCGTCCGGTCCGGATTCAGTAGGTTCACTTTCAGTGACTGACACTTCAGCTGGCCCTATGAGCGGGGCAGCTGTATTTTCGACCAACGAAGGACTTGGCGCGAGTTTTTGGTATCCAGGAGGAAGTAGCAACGGTGCAACCGGTTGATCTTCCAAAACTCTCTTTGCTTTGTCTAAAAAGGGACAACGGCGGAGGGTGTGATTGCCTTCACATAGTTCGCAGGGGAATCTCATTCCCCTTCGTTGTCTAGAACCTTCACTTTCGTTGGTCGACGGTAAGCATTCCACCTGGTTGTCAGAGGTTGACGCTTCCGAACTGTGCAAACGAGGGGACCAGTCCCTTAGTATCCGGGGAATACCGAGACAATCACGGTGGAGGTGGTCCCCTCTACATATGACACATGGAGATTTGGGCCCGGTCCGTGCTGTGTGTGGATTTTTGTTAGATGCCTTTTGCTTGCCCCCAGGCGCCTTTGGCTCCTTCTTCTTCTTTTCTTTCTTCTTCTTTTCCTTCTTCTTTTCTATGGGAGCTCCGCTTTCGGCGGCTTGACCTTTCGAAGAAGAAGGATCGGAGGAAGGCTTATAAGAAGTGGAAGGCTGGAGGGTAGCTCTAGACTGGTCTAACTGTTGACTCGACTGTTCAGGAACCGTGGTGTTCTGAACTATAGTGGTTGAGAATAGCCAAACTGGCAGGCCAATTGTCAGTCCTGGAAGCGACAACGTGGCCATGTGGGGCGCACCAACTTCTCCCCAAGAGGAGAAAGGGCTAGGGTTCCCATCATGTGGAATCCCTCGGTTGGCGTGTTCCATGTTCCCAACCTCAAGATCAACGCAGGAATAAGGGGTGATTATGTTCCGTTTAGAATGAATTTTATATGACGACGCTTTAGACACAACTTGCTTTTTCAATTTTTAAGAGTCGAGAAAAAGCTAAAGATGACTCTAGTCTCCTTCAATGTATTAACGAGCCCGAAGTGACAAATGCTCGGATGGACTTTTTCAGTTATAGAGTTTGAAAAAGGCCAAAAGAAACTACTCTGGAGTTCTAGGCAGAGGGTGTGCCAAACCTTTCGCGAAACCACAGAATACGTTTTATGGTACGAGTGGTCGATCTTCGTGAATGTTGTGTTCACTGCATCGCGATCAGTAGGGCGGTCGACACGGCTTCCTATGGATAAAGGCTTTGTTCCTATAGGGGTCCCCCAATATACGCGACGGTACGCGGGGGCACAAGTCCGTATTAGTGCTGTCGTCCCTCAGGAGGAATCACCCACCTTCGTAGAGATCGACGGTCACTATGTTTAACGACGTCGGAACACGTCTCTACCTAGACCTCTACTGTGTTTCGTTATGTTTCAAAGCGTTGTTAGATAAATTCAGTTCTTTTTTAGGTTGATCTTGCTTAGCAGTTTGCCTTTATGGATCACCACGTGATGTATGATACAACTCCTAAATGCAGTCTAAGAATGATAAGCAAGCTTTTTCAATTCTTTCAACTTATGAAAATCTTAACTACTGAGGGAAAAGAAAGACATCATCTTTTCAAACAGATCATAGAGCACACACTGATGCACTTTTCCTAAATCGACATGCAAACTGTCAAAATGCACATGCACAATGCAAGTATTTCTTTTCTTCTTCCTTAATGTTGATGTATTACAAAAAGAAAGCTGTTGTATAATTTCGAATTCAATTTCAAGTGAAAGAAAACAAGTTTTTGTCCAATAATCAAAAGAACACCTTAAGATTCACTCGTTTCAACACAAGAAATACTGAAATTCGAACCATATAACGAAAGCAAATGTTTAAGCAGCTATGAACAGTAATAAACTAGCTCTTAGAATCACAATGACACTTTCTTACAGGCCTAGATCCAAGAGGTCACAGCAAGACTAGTTCACTTTCGCTACGGGAAACTGTGAATGAAAGCAAGAAATACAATAAGAACAATCACGGTTTCTTCATACAACTGAGGCGGAATGAAGGCAAAGAAAGGTAGTTTCAGCTGGGTATACAGGTTGACAACAGGCTGCAAAAACAATATTGAAAACTGGGCAACAGACAGTAGGGAACCCCAGTTGCACAAGGCAAAACTAGATCAACGCAGGTACTGCACTGTCAATCTGACATGCAGCGCAGGTAGCCCCTTCGGGGCCTGCGTTGCAGCGCAGGTAGCCTTTGCTGCAGCTGCACTGAAGAGACAACTCTCGTCTCTCTCAGATTCCGGGTCACAGTTTGCTCAAAAATCAATGGTTTTTGGCCAAATCAGAGGCTATCAGCCAAGTATACACTAGAGGATGATTAAGGAAGATGAACACTATCACAAAGAGCTAAAAAGAGTCCTTGTGGATCAGCTCTTCAAATCATAAACATGCCCAGCACTGAGCTAGAGTAGCTGCCCTCTACTTTGCATTCGAAGGATTCGAATGCAGTTCGATTCGGTACTCCCTTTGTTTAGGAAATGAATAGCAAGAAACACAAGCTACCAACAAGACACGATCCCCAGCGGAGTCGCCAGTCTGTTGTCGGGAAAAGTATCCAACACGGAATGACCCTATCCCACTCTAAGGGTGATAGTTCCTTAGAAACAGCTGAAGCAAAGCTATCTAAAGTTACTTCTTTATGACATGCAAGAGATGAAAGGAAGAGATCCACTTACCGATGTCTTGCGCAAATGGTCGATCCAATCTCCTCTATTTGCTGCTCGCTCCCAGCTCCAAGTCTTCTCACGGGCCCAGCTACACGAGATCCTGCGAACAAGACAAGAAAAGGAAACTACAAGAAGCATGCATTCATAATTGATTCAAGGATTAGCATAAATCAAATACGCAAGTAAGACAATACACTATTGAAACACATGCGAATAGAAGAACCTCAAATGCTTTATTAATATAAGGAAGTAAGGTTCAGGCGGTGATACAACCGTGAGAGGTCCAATCCAGCATCACCTTCCCGACGGAAAGAAATCTCCTCTTCACCTCCCTCAAGCAATCACCCAATACTCACAACTGTAAACCAACAACAATTCTTAGCACAAAATTCCCGCCTCCAGATCCCATGGGATGAGATCCTTATATAGAGTTTTGGAGTGAAGATAAGTCAGCTTGATGTGTGACTTGTTGTCCTCTTCAACTCCAGTTGTTCTTTAGTCCTTGAGTCCACTCGGAGTTTCTACCTTCCACTTGGAGTTTTAGAACCTCTTTACTCATCATTAGGCGAATCTTCTGATCCAAGTGTCATTTTGGAAGCTTCCTGGGCACTGGCACATTGAGAAAAGATTCCTCCACATGTCAAAGTACGCCCAACGCAGGTAGCCTTTGTTGTTCTTGCTATGCAGCGCAGGTACACCATAGAGCTTTTGACATTCAGCGCAGATGCTTAGTGGAGCAGCTGCTTTGATCCAAAATTGACCTGTTTTTGAGTGTTTTTCAGTGGAGAACTGATCTGAAGTGCTGTGGTTTGCTGACCTTGTTCCTCTAGGGGTAGGAACAACATGTTTAGGGACTTTGGATCCCTCAGATTATTGACATTTCATGCTCCATGCTGTAAGGCACAAAAATGTCTATAACAATTGCACCTTTTACACTTAGCAGGTGAGATGCATCACACCCTCTGCACTGGGCAGTCTGTATGGTCCAGCTTTGACCAGTTCTGAGCAGTTTTCTATGGAGAACTTTTGGGAGATGATGTAATCAACTGACCTTGTTCCTTTAGGGTGTGAAGCAACACTTTTAGGGACTTAGGAGCCCTTGGTTTATGGACATGTGTGATTGGGGTTGCAGTTCCCAAAAATGTCTATAACAGTTGCCCCCTAAAGCATGAGGTCGTTAATCTTTTGATGTCGGGTGAAATTCTTTATCATGACGATCCGAAGTTTTTTCAAGCTGGAAGGCGACCTGTAATAAGATACAATACAATACACTATCTTCATAATATTTTTCATGACCTAGCTGAGGCGAGCATTCCCATGCTCAACTTTATAAATCCATTTTCATGTACATAAGACAGACAACCGTCTGTGTGGCAGACTGATGATTCTGATAGGGTCATCATCCTTTGATTCGGATGATCATCTGTGTAGCAATGATGTACATTTGATGTCTTTATTTTCCTGAATATATCGCAGCCTAGATGGATGAAACTAGATCCAGGGTCTTCAAACTCGTCCAATCTTCACTCGGAGTATAAGTCGATCCATGTGAGAGATGCTCTGGAGTCGAACATGGAAAGACATCGCTTGATTACCAGCCAATGATGTAAGCTGTTAACAGGTGCGAGAGGAATCACCGATAATGATGATGACCCTCAAGGTACTACAGTACAATTCGCGTGGTGTGAAAAAGGGACTTGGCGTCGAACACCACACAAAATCTTTTGGTCGAAGGCCATTGATGTAAACCTGTCACCAGAAGTGAGAAATTTGCCATTGAGGCATGCAAGCTTCAAAGTACTGAAAGGGTTGTTCCTAAGCCGACTTCTTGGATAATGAGCTGATGTCGACAAGAAGCAACCCGTTTTACGAGGGCCTTAATGAATCCCACATCTACGACATGGAACATAGTAAATTATTTTGGAGGTGAATACGATCTGATGATACAAGGTTCAGGGTGGCGGTCATGAAAGAATGGAGCGTGAATGTATTGCAGTGGATGAGACACAGGTGAATTCTCTGAGTGACTTCTCTTGAACATACCGGTGACACTGACATGGATTGGTAGCGTTAACCCCAAATATGGATGGTGTGATGGACCAATGGTGATATGACCGGTGAACGGAATAACCCAACCTGACTCGGATGTGGAGTGAAAGTGTCATGTTCAAGAGCGACTTGCTACCAATAAAGTTTCTTCAAATTTTCTTCCCAATTTTTCCCCAGTAATTAGTAACCAGTACCTCTTTATTTTTATTAAGCTTGAGGAGGATAACATATGCTTGTTCTATAATTTTCCCTTCGGGCAAACCCGTCACTATGTTTTAACGAGCCTAGCGATAGTGAAACTCATTCTTGTCTATACGGACAAGTTTGTCGCTATTTGGTTTTAACGAGTTTAACGACAAAGATAACTCGGTCCTTTTCAATTTTAGAGAGTCTGAAAGGGACGTAAAGGAAACTCCAATAATCCTTTTTCATCATATAATCCCTTAAGTCCGAAAAAGTATAAAATAATAAGAAAGGGATGAATTTTTGGTAATTTTAAGGAGCCGAACAAAACAAGCGCTCGATCTTTTTGTGTAATAATCCCTCAGGTCAAAAAAGATTAAAATCTAGAGGAGGGATAGCACTCCCGGTAGCTTTAACGAGCTGGAGAGGCAAATTGCTTGGCAATCTTTTCATATTTTACGAGTCAGGTGAAAGGAGCTTAAGGGAGACTCATTTTTTGAGGAACGAGTGATATTTCTAGGTAACAGTTGATTCCAGGTAAGGTTTGGAATTTTCCAATCACGGTAGTGTCACAAGTATGGCTAACAGAATCACTCGTCTCAACTATTCCTCAAAAGGGTAAACAATCAAATGGAGGCGTATGATCGGCTAAAACAGAGTGGATGTGATGATCAAAACACGACCAAGGCTCAAAAGCTGATAATAATGCATTCACAATGGTTATTTACCAGAGATTGGTTCATTTTTTAATGAGCAACTCTGGGGGAAACATTTGCTCATTGCTTAGGTTTAATTTTTAATGAGCTTGAACTTTGCATAAAAACTGCTCATGGTGGGTTTATTTTTTAACGAGCTTGAAACCTGTGGTAACACTGCTCGTGATAAGTTTGCATGCCCCCAACATAATAACGAAAATCAAGGTGCATGCCCCCCAAGCTTCATTGCATTCAACACGGTGGTTGGAATGAAGGTTTACCTTCGAGATCTTTGAAACACTCGATTTGGATTTTACGAGATTGTAATCAAAGACGCGATTTCGAAAGGGAGTTGTTTCAATTTTTAATCAGGTTGACACAAGAAAAGAACTACCCTCAGAATCCAACATATTTACAGTATTTGATAGAAAATCAAAAACTGAAGGATGATTAAGGTTGCCGAAATAATCTTCATGGTAATCCGAAAGATGGGAACAATGGTGGTAATCTTCCCATGGTGCCTCTCTTATCATCTTTGACTAAATGATTCCTTCGTCTGTAGAATGTACATGTGACCAAGGATCTGAAGAGGTGCCATATTCCTTAGACCTATCTATCCAAACACTCAATGAGCTTTGATTTGGGTTTGCCTCCTAGGCCAAGAAAATTGATTGCTACAATATTTCTAAAATGGCGATGATCCATGCTGTCAAAATGTTCAGGAATCTTCTAAATCTAGAAGATATCATATTGCAGGTTCCCACCGTGGCCACTTCCGCTAGATTGTTTGGAGGCAGTAGGGCAAAAGTACCCATCAATGTAGGGTCTTTTAGTAGGCCTACTCTGATATTTTGAAGTGCCTGAGAGCTTCCGTGGATCATCAGAATGCTTCCTGTAACTTGTGAACTGTTGGGGAGAAATGTTTGTTGGTCGACGATTGTAATTCCTCCTTGGAAGGGAAATGCAATCTTCCTGAAGTAGGTCGACACAACAGCAGCCATAGCATATATCCAGGGCCTTCCCAGTAGGATGTTGTAATCAAGGTTTCCATCGATAACTTCAACATCAATTTCTACTGTTTTTCCCCCCAGTTCAATTTGCAAGTTACTTAAAATCCCATATGGAGTGTATGTTCATCCATCAAATGCTTTTAACATCATTGATGATCGCGACAAGGGTGGAGAGCCTAAACTTTTTCAGCAACTCATTGACATAATACATGTAGATGACCCCTCATCAATAATTGTTCGATGAACAGTTTTGTTGAGGGCTTTCACTTGAATAAGGAAAGCTAGTTGAGCTGGTAGCTGAGGGTCATATCCTTTGTGATTAAAGGCCACAAGATTGGAATCCATTGGGTCAATCCCACCTATCACTGATAATAAAGCCTGCTTTTGGGAGGGGCAATTTTGTAGTACCACAAGTGTTGACATAGCAGACGATGATTGGGCCAGATCCTCCACTACATTATAATGATGTGCTGCTTTGGCACAAGGATTAAATGTCGATATGTGTACTACTCCCTTCGACAGTTTTATCGTTAGCTCAGGGATGATGGGTGGCACAACTTCGGTCAAAGTTGTTGTCAAACTACTAGGTTGATCATTAGACTTGTTGTTTGACAGCTGTGGATTCCCGTAATCTTTATTCCTTGTTGATATCAAAGCATCATTTTGGTGCTTCGAAATGGACAACATAAGTACTTGGGATCGGAAAGCATTGTCACTAGCAACTAGATTGGTTCCTAGGTTTGGAAATGGATCAGTCAATACCGCTGAAGTTTCTAAATTCTTAAAGAATTTCTTAATCTCAGCTTTATGTGGACAATCTCTTGTCTGATGATCCTCATTGCATATCTGACACCTCGAAGGGGGTTTCCTTTGCCAAGAAGGATTTGGAGAAGATTTCCTAGGAGATGACTCCTCCTGTTTTTTCTTCTTCCCTTTCTTTTTCTTCTTGCCCCGTGGTTGCTTTGGTTCTTTGCCTTTTTCAGTCGACACGACATTTACCTCTAAGGCGAGAAGCTCCTCATTTAAATTTTGACTTGAAAACGTACGAGCCTTCTTTGATGTAGCTTTTACGGTTTACGTGCTAATCGCACCTATCACACAATCGATGGCATGCGAGCCTTTGCTTGATTTAGGAGGGGGAGGAATGGAAAATTTTGGTCTAGGAGCATCAGGGATTTTATCGTAGAGCATGCCAGACTGAGTATAGATCAAATCTAAATATTGCGCACGAGCAATGACTTTCTCTTCAGTGATGACTCCTCCCTTTGCCACATCTTCTGTAATAGAAGGTAACAATGACTTAATAAATCACTCAGCTAACAACTGATCAAGAACATATGTTTTTACCATTCTACGATGACGTCGCCACTCATGAATATGATCGGATATATGAGTGGCCGTCGTTTGCTTGAAATTGGTAAGAAGCTATGTTCCCGTTTCGTACCTTATGGGTAACTGAAAATGGGTTAAAAAGGTTGTGGCTAGGGTACTGAAGTTATCAAACGAAGATCTAGGAAATTCGATATACCATTTTGCTATTGGACCAGTTAACATTCGCTGAAAAAGGTGAAGCCTAATCGAATCATCATTTAGAGTGTTAGATGAACACCACAGATGAAAGGTCATCACATGATTCGACGGGTCTTCACCCGGATTTCCATTAAATTTAGCAATATCTGACAGAAGTTTATGAGGAATTGCTAGCCACCAAGGGGCGTAAGCGATTGGATCGTTTGTTAGCCGATTTAGATCTGGTAACTCTAAAGTTGACTCGAAGGGAAACTATTGATTCAGGTTCGGCGAAGCATACCTAGGATAAGATGGGATTGCCTGAGCAGTGGGTCTTTGCATACCTGCATAGTGCATCTGATGTTGATAACTTTGGTAAGGTTGATGGGTGTAACCGTTATGAAATGGTTGATGTTGACCATTTTGAATATACCACTGCCCATTACTTGCAAAGACTTGGTGCTCAGATCCTTGGTAAACTTGTTGGAATTGTGGTCATTGATATTGCACCAGCCATGGTTGTCAGATCATGTTTTGTTGTCCAATACTAGTTGTTTGACCAAGATGACGGGTAATGGTACCCGTTTGAGCCTGGGTAACTCCAGTTAAGGAGCCACTAATCGATGATTGTGGTGGCGTCGCAGAGACAAGGGGCTATTGGATTGCGACCTAAGAGACTTGAGGTTGGCATACAACAGGTAACGCTTGTACTTGCGACACCATCACAATAGCCGGTGTAGTGGGGATATTTGACATAGGCAGACTTTGTTGCATTGAGTATACAACTCTTGGTTGTTGAGGCAGTATTGGCATCCAACCACTGGATGTAATTCCAACATAACCTAAATTCTGTTGCGAACTCTCGCATGTTTTTTCTCCTGGAGGAGACAGTGAAAGGGCATATTTCCCCCCATACGACAGTAATCCAGTGCTTAAGGGAATGATTTTCCTTTGAGGATCGGACTGCCCAAATTGACATTGTGAAGGATCAATTTTCTAAGACTCAACATAAGAGATTCCAGATATTATTCTGGGCGAACAAACGAGAATAGACCATACCATCGAAACAGCCCCTGGATGGGTTCCATCCAGTGATTGAGATCTAGTTGTGACAGATGGTACGCTGGCGAACATTGTTGGAGTGGCAGCAGGAAGTTCTGTCGCTACTGTGTCAGATGACACAGTCCTAGATGTCGATGATTGTTCAGACATATCTAGTCTTTCCAAAATATTTCCTAGAGATTCTACAGGAACTTCTGATAATGGTAGACTAATTTCTGACGAAGAAGGATATAGGGTGATCCCAACTCCAAAATGCGATGGAGTACTAGATGGGGGATCCTCCACAATCTCTTTGATAGCAATCAACCCAGGTGGAAGAGGTAGACCATCAGGTCCGTAAAATATTTCCGGTGCCTAAGAAGGTATAGACTCTGCAGCGATAGATGTTTGGGGAATAACACCTTCCGAATCAGTTGTAGATGGAACAGGTTCAAGTATAGAAGTGTTTACCCTCACACTAGGATCAGTTATACTATCCTCTAGTGGCTGCGGAACTTCTTCTGTAAAGGCAGGGATACCAGAAATGTTTGGAGTAACCAGAGTCTCCGAGGGTGTCAGAACACTTGTTCCAACTAGACCAGGGGACTTTGAACTCGTTAAATGAGTTCGCTTTGTCTGGAATAGTTTTGATTTTGGATACAAAGACGGTTGACTCATAAGCCTCCATGAACGACGGGGTTTCAATTGACTTTCCTCCACGATTGCGGATTAATCGATCAACTAAAAATAAAGGGGAAAATGATTCCGAGTTAAATGAATTTTAGACGCTTTGACACAACTTGTTTTTTTAATTTTTAAGAGTCGAGAAAAAACAAAAAATGACTCTAGTCGCCTTCGATTTTTAATGAGCCTGAAGTGAAAAGTGCTCAAATGGACCTTTTCCTTTAAGGAGTCTGAAAAGGAATGAAAGAGACTACTCTAGAAATTTATACAGAGGAATTACCAAACCAATTGCAAAACTACAGAATAATTTTTACGGTATGGCAGTCAATCTTCCTGAATGTTGTGTTTAGTGCATTGCGATCGATAGGGCGGAAGACACGGCTTCCTATGGATAAAGGCTATATCCTATTGTGGTCTCCCAATATATACTCGACAGTACATGGGAGCACAAGTTCGTACTAGCACTTGTCATCTCAAAGAGGAGGAATCACACAACCAACAGTGAAAACGACAGTTACCAGGCTTTACGACACCGGAATACATCTCTAGCCTAGACTTCTAGATGTTGTGTGTTAGGTTCCAAAGCATTTTTATGTTCATTGAATTTATTTTACAGTCAATCTTTCTTAAGAAATTTTCCTTTCAGGTTCACCGCATGATGTAGATGTACAATTCCTAAAATGCAATCTAAGATGATAAACAATCGTTTAATCTTCTTTTTGCAATGAAAATCCTAGCTACTAAACAAAGAGAGATGATATTCTTTCAACATAGAGCAAAGAGCACACACTAGATGCACTGTCCTAAACCAAACCAACAAGCAGTCTAACTGCAAATGCACATGCATGCATTTGTTTTCAGCAAGGATAATTTTAGGGGCGAATGTTCGCCCTTTGGCGAAATTAAGGGGTTTTAAATTTTTAGTGGGCGAATATTTTGTATCATATTACATTTTTACAAATCACCTCAAATAGCCCACCTTATTTTAAGGGAGAGGGTAAAAAAGGTAAATTTAGCCCTTGAAATTAGGACTTACAACCTTCCATTCGCCCATTTTCAAGAATAGGTTTTATTTAAGTGAATCCTTTGGGCCAAATACCATATTTATAAAAGAGGTATGGTAAATTAATAAAAATATAAATAAATGAGGGGTATGGTAAATAAATAAAACATTTTTTATATTTACTCCATAAGTCACCTTATATACATGTAAGGATGTAAACAAATAAAAATATAAGTAAAGTGGAGGTATGGTAAATAAATAAAACGTCTTTTTATACTTACTCAAAAGGTATGGTAAATAAATAAAAATATAAATAAACTAGACGTATCGTAAATAAATAAAACCTCTTTTTATATTTAGTCCATAACCCTCGTTCTATTTATGAAGGCTCAAGAAAGAGGTTTTATTTAAGTGAATCCTATGGGCCAAATACCATATTTGTAAAAGAGGTATGGTAAATTAATAAAAATATAAATAAACGAGAGGTATGGTAAACAAATAAAACATTTTTTTATATTTACTCCATATGTCACCTTATATTTACGAACACTCAAAAAATGGGTTATATTTAGGTGAAACCTATGGCCAAAATACTATGGGACAAATACCATGGACTAGATTGTTATTAATACCATGCAAAAAACCATTATTAACCCTAATATTAGAATTAATAAAAATAAAAATGGCACATGGTATTGACCCATGGTATTCACCAAAATGGCACATGGTATTGACCCATGGTATTCACCTGGAATGTAGCCTATTTAAATGGGGGAATTAAACCAGCATGTAGCCTATGCTAAGATTCACTAGGACTTTACAAACTTTTATTATTTAGTGAAAGACTCGCCAAGATCTTACAAGATTTTATAGTTGAGTAAAATATTCGCCATGCCTGGTGAGAGATTCGCCAAAAAATTATAATACATATTATATTATTGATAAAATCGCCTTCCACTTTTCCTATATACAATGGAGATTCGCCCATTTATTATATTTATAAATTTAGGGGGGGTTCTTAAAAATTTCCCTGGTTTTCAGATTTCTTAATGTGTGAATGACAAGAAGAATGCTAAGTACAAATCTGAATTATCTTTTCAAAGCGACAGTACTAACAAATTTCTCTTCAAAAACAAAAGGAAGATAATGACGACACTTTGCTATTTTGAATTGAAAACTGCTTTCGACACTTGAAAAAATACTAATTCAAATCAAATACAAGAGTAACTGTATAATCGACCATCGAGAACAATAGAATTCTTTTCTTTGACTGAACACCACACTTGCGACACTTTCAAATCAAAAGACGACAGTTTGATTATGTTACTTTTTGGAAAAGAGAACTGTAAATGGCGCACAATACATAAAAACATTCACAATTATTTGTACTATGGAGGCGAAATCATGCAAAAGAAGGGAGTTTCTACAGTGGTATACTGATCACAAATAGAAAAACTCCTAAATAGAGCTGAAGAGAGTGAAGAAAAACCAAAGTCTGAAGGAAAAATTAGCCTTTTCTAACCATCGCACCTATTACACAGGGAAAGCAGTATGCATCCCACCTACTGCACATGGGAGGTGTGATGCATACAGACTTCCTTGAAGAGAGGGTGCGATGGTACCAGTACGAGACTTTTACTTGGTCTTTGGTCACAGTTTGCAGCTCAGTTCAGGGATTTAGGCCGAGCAAGTGATGTTCAGTAAATATAAATCATAGGGGTTGATCTAATGAGGTTACTAGAGCCACCACTAGGGCAATTAGAAGGTTTGAAAATCGATTGTTCAATTTATAAACAAAATCAGGAGATAGACTAAAGCAACATTGATCTACTTTGCACTTGCATATCAAATGCAGTTCGAAGGCTAGCTGGCTTAACTTCAGGCTGCGTCTGTAAGTTTATAAAACAAACAAATATAGACAATCAAACAATCTATTCGTTCCCTAGTGGAGTTGCCATTTTCTTATCGGGAAATCTAGTGTCCACTCAGAGCTGCTAGTCCCATTAAGACTAGTAGCTATCTTAGAAACAAACAAACAAAAACTACTTTCACTTTCCTTTATGAGAAGTAGATAAGAGGGGAACAAAGGACACCAACCTTAGTCTTGCGCTTGGTTCCTCTCCCTTCTGACAGATCCTTACCACTTTTCTTTTGTCTACCCAGCTTCAAAGAGCACCCGTGGAATCAAAGCAACATAATACTATCGAAGAACAGATATCTACAATCATAAACAATATAGGACTAGATATATATTGACCACACCAATGCATATATCATCAAACATACAAGAATGTGGAGGAAAACTTCAATAGCTTTATTAATATCAAGAATAGAAAAGAGGATTACAACCAATTGTTCTGACCCAGCATCATCCTCCCAGCATGAAAGCCCTTCTTCACCTCATGAAAAGCTTAGATCACCCAAAACTATGATATTCCACCAAGAAACCAATAGCACTTCCTTACAAGATTCAAAATTCCAGCCTTTGGATCTCTGGGATGAGGGATCCATATATAGATGATTGTGGTGGGGTGAGTTAGCTTCTGGGATTTTGATTAGTGTCCTCTATTTGATAGTTCTTGATTCCACTTGGAGATTGATGATCTCTTACTCATCTCTGGGCGATTTCAGAGAGGCAAGTGTCACAGGAGAAGTTTATGGAAGATTCCATGACAATCCACCTTGCAAACTATCTCTGCCATCACACCCTACAGAAGGGCTTTCCAATATGCATCACACCTTTTACACTGAGCAGGCGAGATGCATCGCACCCTCTGCACTGGGCAGTCTGTATGGTCCACCTTCAACCATTTCTGAGTAGTTTTCTGTGGAGAACTTCTGGGAGATGATGTAATCAATTGACCTTGTTCCTTTAGGGCGTGAAGCAACACTTTTAGGGACTTAGGAGCCCTTGGTTTATGGACATGTATGATTGGGGTTGCAGTGTCCAAAAATGTCTATAACATTCCTATAACGATTTCTCACCCCCATGTGACCGTTAACTGTGAGGTTAATGGGTAGAAGCACGACATAGACCTCTGAAACCCAAGACATGTTGAGGATAAGCCCTCTTTGAGTGATGAGGATGAGAAAAATTAGGATGGAACAAAGGCCGATATGGGCAAGAAGGGCTCCTACCTGTGGCACCAAATGAAATGGACAAATGACATTGTTAGGATTTTTATTTCTGTGGTTTCATATGTGGGTGAGGATGTTGACTATACTAATGATGGGAATAAAAGGAAAGTTTGGATTTTGTAGAAGAAGGGAAAGTGGAAGTATGTGTCATGATTCATGATGGAAAAGGGCTATAGTGTTTCTCCATAGAAATGTGAAGATAAGTTCAATGACCTTAATAAGATTTACAAGGGTCTGAGTGATGTCCATGGAAGGGGAAGTGCTTATGATGTAGTTGAGAATCCTAGCATTCATGATGGCATGGATCTGCCCCAAGATGAAGGAGGGTGTCAGGAATATATTGAGCTCTAAGCATCTTTTTTACGGACAGATGTGAGCATATCACAATGGTGGCAGGATGCATGCAAAATCTAAGCATAGTGTGATGCTGGCATGTGAAAATATGATAAGCGGAGAGAGGATTGAAGTGATTAGGCTAATGACAAAGGAGATGGATGATGAGAATAACGTGGATGAAGAGGAGAATGAGGAGAGTGATGAAAATGAGGGGGTTTTTAGGATTGAGGGTGAGGTCCAAACATTCATGAAAAACCCGAGGGTAGTTCAGGGGATGTATGGACAGACACAAGAAGGAAAAAATATAGAATGCCCCATATAGTTTAAATCAAGAGATAATGATTGTTTTGCATGATGGTACCAGGATAGAAGGGAAAAAATGACAGTGGATGTGAAATCAAACCCTACAATTAGTACAATTGAAATAGGGTATTCAAGCTAGGGAACTTGAATTGGAGAAATAATGCTTAAAATGGAGGAGGATTAGGAGTTAAAAGAACAAAGAATTCGAGAGGTTTAAGTTGGAGAATGAAAGAATGAAACTTGAGACTGAGAAATTAAAAATTTAATTGAAGAAGACAAAGCTAGGGTTTGAATTGAAAAGGTCAGAGGCATTTATTTCCTCTTTGTCTTCCTTTCACCTGGGAAAAATTCACATAAGGGAGCAACATGATATACACAGTGGAAAATGGGTTCAATGCATTGGAATTGTATAGGGATGATATGCAGCTTGTCACGAACCTACCATTATCTGGTACTTCATAAAGCTTCAACACATGGTGAGATATTCTTCAGTTACTGAGTATTTTCTAGGTATGCTTAAAACATACAAAGGCACATAATTCTTTAATGAACTTTGTAAATCATATATTGATGCTTGCTTTTGTAAAAAATGCATTTTGCGATACACTTAAGCTTAGGTACTTAACCTAAATAACATTGAGCCTAGTGGTTACTAGGATTAACATTCATGAAGGTTGTGGATGGAGAAACTTTGTTTTCTACAGAGAGTTGTAATCTAAGCTTGGAAGGAAAATACTTTAAGATTTTTCTCCTCTTTAAAAACCTAGTGGATAGTTGATGTAAATGCATTTTTGTAGAACTTGATAAAAAATTCCCACTAATTTATTGTTCAGACACAAGCTAATGAACATTAAACTTTATTCCAAAGATACAAATTATAACAACGACTTTTGAAAAAAATGTCGTTTTCATCAATAAAATTTCTTTACCTAAAAACCTAGGGTATGTGAGAATAATACGGCTAATCAGATGCTTTTTAAAAAATCTACTCACAAGACTTACTGGTTCAAATTTAGATGCAATGATTTTTTAGCGTTCTTTCATTTCATATTGTTATGTCTGTGAGGTTTTACTCTTTGTTGGAATTATGGCTAATGTGTTGTTTGTGATGGAAACCTACTTGATAAATATTTCAACATTGTTAAAATATGATGATTACGAAACTCATGCAAATTGGTATATATGCTACAGAGGATATGGACAAAGAAATGGAAATTCAGTTATAGATGGATGACAAAAGTGAATTTTGAAAAAGTATATGTGGTTCCTATGAAGAAGGGCCACGTACATATGAAGGTATTTTGAGTAATCGTCATGTACATAATTCGAACCATGAAAATTTAGATACCAAGGGTCATTACCATGATATTAACCCACAGTGATTGGAGCAACAATTTTCATTTGATCCCATCAACAAATATTAATGACATTACCAAAGGATCTACCTAATTTGTGCAAGTGAATGTGTTATTCATATGTGATTTGATCTGAAAGAGGTGTGCACTAGGAAGAAAGGAGTAGGCTCAGATCTAATAGATTTGAAAGTATAGTAAAGACTAATGAATACCCTTGCTTGATCTGTTTATAAATATAGCTAATAATGGTAGATATGTGGATATAATGATGTTGTAATTTGAATATGTGACAGTAAGGTTTGTGGAATGGAAATTTTCAGATTTGTTCGTAAGTTTACTTTTGCATAGTCTCATACAAACACAATTATTTCTAGATAGTCACACATAAATTATCTGATGTGTTTTTCAGTATGTTGAGATTTGTATGCAGGTGTCCCATAGTATAAGAGTGTATATATATTGTCCCACTTAATAATTGTTGCATATATATTCTAAGACAGATTTGGTCAAGTTTTGTAGTGCTGCTTGATGATAACTGTTTTCTGTTCAATTTGATATTTTATGTCAATGACGTCTCTGTGATTTGTGTCTGACAATGTTGGTCTGGTTGATTATGGATTGGAATGTTGATTGGTAATGATGCCACAATGTGGTGATTTTTGAATGGTTTAGTTATCTGTGATTGGTTCAGTACTTGATTCAGTGAGTGGTTTAGTGTTACAATGACCTAAATGATTCAATGTTTAGTAATTTGAGATTTGTATGCAGGTTTTATGTAGAGAAAGTGCATATATACACATGTTTTATTAAGATTAGTAGCATAAATATTTTGAAGTTCATTTTCTTCGTTGGGTTCTGGATTTAGTGTCTTGATGCTTCAAAAATTTAGTTGATTTGCATAGATTCAGTGGTTTATTTTTGTGCATCAATATTTCACTTTGGATAGTGGTTTGGGCTTATTGTTGGTGTGGATCCAGTGTACAAATTTGATGAAAGGTTGTATGTAGGTTTTTATGATTGGTTGAAAGGTTGATCTAGTGTGAAACATTTTTAAATGAGGTCCACAAGGTGCTAAGGGTTGTAGCCTTCATAATGGGTCCACGATCTCCCTTCTAGTAAGAGTCAATAAATAAGATCAGGGTGTTATAGCTCCCTTCTAGTGGGTGCTGGAGAACAAGTGGAGGTTGTAACCTCCTACAAGTGGGTGCTGTTATGCTGGTAAGAGTTTGTGCTAGTCTAAAATGTAATGAATATTTTCTTTATATAATAAGAAAAGAAGACAGAGACAGTGGCAGTGGTTGTTTTCTCCCACATTGGGTTTCCACCTAAAATCCTGGTGTTCTATGTGTGTTTCTTATGTGTTTTGATTTATCTATTCCTTACTACTTTATAAATGGTGAATGGATTAATAATTCATTGGTTAACTTAACTCACTGATGAAAGATATGTCAAATTAAGTTATTTGGATATACATTGTTTTTCATTTGCAAGAGCTGTGTACATACATTGGATGCATGAATAATATTAATGTACAGAATCCTGAATATGAAATTAAAATTTAAAATATTGATTCGCCACCATCTCCCTCTCAGTGTTTTTCCTAAAAATTGGTATCAAAACTTGTATCTTTGAGGAATCTTGATCTCTTAAAGGGAGATCCATCAATATGAGTAGTTAAGAAGGATAATTTTCTATTAACCCGCCTTTGTTTAATGGAACTAACTTTGTATTTTGGAAAGTTAGAATGAAAGCATGCTTCCAGGCACTAGGAGTTGATGTCTAGGAAATTGTTGAAGGTGGATATCAATAACCAACTTCCATTCCCACAGATGATGCGGGGAAGAAATACTATGAGATCAATGCAATGGTCGTCAATTCTATCTTGGGAAGTTTGGATGAATCTGAGTTTCTGAAAGTCATGCAGCTGAATACCACAAAGGAAATATTGTATAAGCTTATCCAAATCTATGAAGGTGACACTAAGGTAAAAAGCATTAAAATTCAAACATTTAGAATTCAATATGAGACTCTTAGAATGCATGATGATGAATGTATTGGAAGCTTTTTCCTTAGAGTGGATGAGATTGTTAACTCAATGAAAAACCTTGGTGACAAAATAAATGATTCTACTATTGTTGAAAATATTTTAAGATCTCTAACCTCAAAGTTCAATTAAAAAGTCTTTGCCATTGATGAAATGCATGATTTGAAGAATCTCACTATTGAACAACTCCACGAGATATTGTAGCTTATGAGACAAGAAAACAAGGTACATCAAATATTAGAGAAACAACATTCAAAGCCACAAACAAAGGGAAACAAAAAGAAGAGACTAAGGAAACAGGTTATGTTTCAGATGAAGAAGAAGTGAATTTTGTGAAGAAGATTCAAGTAGGAACAAGACAGTTCAAAGGTAATATTCCTTTCAAATGCTTTTCTTGTGGAAGAGTAGGTCACTATGCCGCTAAATTTCCTTATAAAGAAAACCATCAGAAAGGGAATAATATTCCAAAGAATAATGTTAAAATAAATTGTGATAGCAAGAAAAGCTTTTATACTCATGAAGATATTGAATGTTCTTCCAATAATGAGGATGATGAATTGGATCAGGATTGTTAATTACTTATGGAATCTGAAGAAATAATGTGCATATGAATTTGACGATGTCTTTATGGATGCTCTAGAATAAATAGATAGACTCAGGGTCATAAACAAGAATTAATAAAATGAAATAAGTATGTATAAGGAAAACACCCTTGTTGGAGAAATAAATTAGGTAAAGGTTTATCTAGAAGAAGCCAAATTAGTTGAAGAAGCTTTGAAGAAACAATTCCAAGAAAAGGAAAGACACTGTGAAAAATTAGAACTTGAAATTGTGGGTCTAAGAAAGGAACTTGAGAAAACAAAGGCTCTAAATCTTATATTTGCTAAAGGACCTGAAACTTTAGAAGAAATAGTTAAAGTGCATTGTTCTCCACTAATCAAGACAAGTCATGGATACAATCTAAATCAAAATGGTGAATCATAAGAACATATGAAATATTTTGAAACAGGTACAAAAAGCTACGTCAATGTGGCAAAAGGAAGTAATCATTAAAATTATAGGACTCAGCAAAACAATGAAGGATCAAATATTTCTCATGTAAAACAACCTTTCCATAAACAAAGGGAATGATACTCAAGAAGGTATTATACTGCCAATTATTATTACTTCAATGGTCAATTCTTCACTTGTCACAACTTTGGTCACAAAACAGTTCATTGTGTTTCTTATAAACACATTATGACTAGAGAAGCAAGAAAACAATAGAATGCAATCAGGACAAAGAAATACTCTTATAATGCTTTCTCACCTCTTCAAAATGAAATTGAATGTTCTATTTACAATAACTTTGGTCATGAAGAAAATAAATGTAGAATCAGGATGAAGTCATCTTATCAACATGAACAAAAGATAATACCACCCAAGGTATGGAAAAATAAAATTTCTACTTATGAAAATTGTGGTCTAACATTATATGCAGGAGATCAAGAGGATCTATGGTACATTGAAAATGGGTGTTCGAAGCATATGATAGGTGAAAAATATAATTTCGTTTCTTTTAATGAAATTAAGAAAGAAAAGAATGTGAGTTTTGGTAATACCTCACCCGCCACCATTAAAGGAAAAGGATCTATGTTTTTAAAAGAAAAGTTCAAGATTGAGAATGTATTATTTGTTGATGGTCTAAGACATAACTTGTTATGTTTTAGTCAAATGTGTGATCAGGGGAATGAAGTTATTTTCAAATCAAAGAAATGAATGGTAAGAAATTTGAACACATGTAAGGCTATAATCAAGGGAACCAGAAATCCAAGCAATGTCTATATCCTAGAGGGCAAAAAAGAGCACTGTTTTTTTAGTAAATGTGAAGAAAGTTTCGTATGGCACAAAGGTTGGGGCACCTCGGGTTTTCCCAATTATACAAATAAAGTAGGATGAGAGTAGTTCGTGACTTGACCAACATTTATCCACCTAAAATTAACATTTCAAACCATGTCAATTCGGTAAGAAATCCAGAGTTCAGTTGAAAGCTAAAGAAGGTACTTTAAGTAAACCCCTTGAACTTGTTCAGGCTGACTTTTTTGGACCTATGAGAATGAAGTATCCTAATGGTGAAGAATAATTCATGTTATTTATTGATGAATTTACAAGAATGTGTTAGGTTGGTTCACTAAACATAAAGATGAGGCATTTGAAAAGTTTAAAATATTAAAGGCTTTTCTAGAAAACTAATTGGATCTAAAATTCAAATGTCTGAGATCTGATAGAGGACGAGATTTTATATTAGATGAATTTTTCAATTTTTGTGAAAAACATGGCATCAAAAGGTTGTTTTCCATAGCTAAAACTCCTCAACAAAATGGAGTAGTAGAAAGAATGAACATAACAGTTCAAGAAATGGCACATGCCATGCTTGATGCATCAGGAACAACTCACACCTTCTGGGGAGAAGCAATACATACAACTGTGGATATACCTAACAAGGCTCATGTTTGAGTAAGCAGTGATAAAAATACATATGAACTTTGGTATAGTGAGCCTACAACAATCAAACACTTTAGAATCTTTGGAAGCAAATGTTTCATATTGAAAAATGATGATAAGCTTGGAAAATTTGAATTCATAGCTGATGACAATTTTTTTCTTGGATACTCTTGCAGAAGAAAAGGATATAAATGTTATAATAAAAGGCTTCAAAATATTGTTGGAATTATATATGTTTTGATTGATGAAGCACCCACAAGTACAAGAAGGGAAGTAGAAGCAGATGATGAACGTCTCCCTACTAAAATCCAAGAGTTTTTCGGAGAAGGAGAAAGAGAAGCATCAAAAGAAAGAAATGAAAATACAGGTATGGTAGAAAAGAATCCATCAAGATATGTTCAGAAAAATCATCCTGAATCTCAAACTCTAGGTGATAAGGAAGTAGGAATATAAACTAGAAGAACATTTGTTTGATCATCTAGTTGTTTAGCCGTATTATCTACAATTAAACCTCAGAATGTGAATCAAGCAAGAAAATAATAATGTTGGGTTAAGGAAATGCATGAAGAACCATAGTAAAAGAATACATGGGAATTTGTTGGGTTGATCAATTAGAAAAATAACCATACACGGGAACTTGTACCAAGGCCTCATAATAAAAATGTAATTGGGACAAAGTGGGTGTTTAAGAAAAAATTAAATGAAATGGAGAAGTAATTTGAAATAAAGCAAGACTTGTATTGTTAAATCTACATTTTTAAATGGGGATCTAGAAGAACAAGTTTATATTGAAAAACCTGGATGATTCATACTTGAAAACGATAAAAATATTGTTTGCAAACTTCAGAAGGCATTGTATGGGTTAAAAAAAGCTCCTCTTGCATGGTATCATCTTGACAGGTATCTTTAGCAACAAGGTTTTAAGAAAGGATCCACAGATATAAATTTGTATACCGAATTTGACAAAGACAAACTTTTAATAGCAGTGGTCTATGTCGATGACATCATATTTGGATGAAATGTTGAATTTATGAGTCAAGGATTTACTTCAGCTATGTAGCAGGAATTTGAAATGTCTTTACTTGGTGAGCTAACATTATTTCTTGGTATTCAAGTTCATCAAACTAAAAATGTTATCTTTCTCTCTCAAACCAAGTATCTCAACCAGGTTATGAAGAAATATGGAATGAAATATTGCAAACCTATATGACATCAATGGTAACGAGGTGTAATCTATGTTAGAATAATGATTCTCCTACAACTAATCAATCCGAATATAGATCTATGATTGGAGGCTTGATCTATCTTACAAGTATAAGACAAGAAATTATGCATGTAGTTGGCATAGTTGGACGATTTCAAGAAAATCATAAGGAAACTCATCTCTAAGCAGTCAAGAGGATATTCAAGTATTTGCAAGGAACTCAAGATTTTGGTCTATGGTATCCCAAAAACCACCAATTTTAACTTCATGCTTAAACAGATGCAGACTGGGTAGGTAATGTTGATGACTACAAAAGTACTAGTCGAGAATCATTCTATTCAGGTACTTTCTTAGTTTCTCGGTTCAGTAAGAAACAAATTTATATTTCCTCATCAACTGTTGAACAAGAATGTGTTGTTGATTCCTCTTGTTGTACTCAACTTCTATGGATTATCCAAACATCGCAGGACATTCAAATCACTTACCCTCAACCTGTAGCTATTCTCTATAACAACACTGGTGCCATAAGTATCTCTAAAAATCGTATCATGCACTCCAAAACTAAGCACATCCCAATAAAATAACATTTTCTTAGAGAGAAATTGCTTGAACAAAAAGTAAAGTTGGAATATGTTCCTTCAAAGGAACAAGTTGTACATTTATTTACCAAGCCTCTTCCACATCATTCCCTTGAATATATCAAACATAAACTAGGCATGATTTATGCCTCTTCACTCTGCTAATTGTTCTAACAAGCATGACATTTTCAAGGGGAGTAGTAGCTATAATCACCAACAATTTACTCTTTGTATGTAGATCTTAAGAAAGAAAATCACATGTATATGTGGTTTGTGATTGTTATAGACATTTTTGGGCCCTACAACCCCAAGCATGAAATGTCCATAAACCAAGGGCTCCTAAGTCCCTAAAAGTGTTGTTCTAACCCCTAAAGGAACAAGGTCAATAGATTACAGCTTCTCCCAGAAGTTCTCCATGAAAAACTGCTCAGAATTGGTCAAAACTGGATCATTTCACTTGCTCCATGGCCAGGGTGCGATGCATTGCACCTTGTACACACGGGAAGTGTGTTGCATTTCAAAAAGCCCTTCTATGGGGTGTGATGGATGGGAAAAGACAAGTGGCGGAGACAGTTTGCGAGGTGGATGATCATGGAATCTTTCAGAAACTTCTCCTGGGACACTTGCCTCTCAGAATCGCCCAAGGATGAGTAAGAGACCAATGAAATCTCCAAGTGGCATCAAGAACTATCAGAGAGAAGACACTAATCAAAAACCCAGAGCTGACTCACACCTCTGCAAATATCTGTATATAGATCTCTCATCCCAGAGATCCAGAGGATAGAGAGGCTGGAATTTTGCATATTGTAACGAATTGTTGTTGGTCTCTTGAGACAAACATCAGATTGTTGGGTGATCTAAGCTTTGTTTGAGGTGAAGAGGGGCTTCTTTGCTGGGAGGTTGATGCTGGGTCAGAACAACTTGTTGTAACTCCTCTCGGCTCTTTTCTTGTTTATCAATAAAAGCTATTTGAGTTTTCCTCCATGCTTTTGTGTCATTGATGCTTGTTACATTTGTATGGTCAATTTACATCTGATCCTAGATTGTTTATGATTATAGACCCATGTCTTTGTATAGTGCTATGCTTATGTGATCTTACAAGGTACTTTGTGAAGCTGGGCGTGCAAGGGAGCAGGTAGCTGAGGACTATCAAAGAAGAGAGGGATCAAATCAGGAGATTAGCACAAGACAAAGGTTGGTCTTTCTGTTCCTCTCTATCTATAATTCATAAAGGAAAAACAAAAGTAGCTTTTCTCTGTTTGTTTCTAAGGCAGCTGTCACACCTTAGTGGGATAGAGCAGTTCTATATAAACACTTTTCCATGTAACAAAATGGCGACTCCGCTGGGGAGCTAATTAGTTTGTTTGTTTATCATTCTTTGTTGTTTGTTTCATAAACTTACAAGTAGCATTCGAACTGCATTTGCCATAACAAATGAAAAGTAGAAAACTGCTACTTCAATCCATCTACTGGATCTGTTTATGATTTAAACAACTGATTCACAAACTATCTGATTGCCGTTGTGATAGCTCTTAGATCCTCCTTAGATCTACCCCTGATTGTTGCATTACTGATTGCTTTTTGCTCGGCCAAAACCCAAGAACTGAACTGCAAACTGTCACCCAGAATCCGAACAGAGCCTCGTTTCTGGACCAGCGCAGGTACTGTTCAGAGATTCTGAATTTCAGTGCACTTCCTGAGTGGACAACCTGCGTTGCATTTCAGATTCTTTGTGTTACAGGTGGGCTGATCAAACTAGCTCTGTGCAGTTGTGGCTTCTGTGGTTCATTCTTTCCAGTTCTATTCCTGAATTTTGCTGCCTGTGATCAGTATATGTCTGTTTGAAACCCCTTTTCCTTGCTGTTATTCCGCCTCCTTTGTACAAAAGAACTGTAGATGTTTTTGTGTGTTTGTTGAGTCATTTACAGTTCTCCTTTGCAAAAGTAGTGTAATCGTACTGTTGTCCTTTGATTTGAATCTGTCGCAAGTGTCGATTTCAATCGTAGGAAAGAGTTTGATTGCTGTTGATGGTTGATTATCCTGTTACTATATCTTTTGGTCTGAATTTGTATTTGTCTAGTGTCAAGAACAAGTATTCATTTGAAAATCGTAAGGTGTTGTGATCGTCTCCATTTTTTGATTTCGAAAAGAAACTTGTTGATATCTGTCGCTTGAAAAGAAATTCAGATTTGTGCATCAACTTTCCTTTTAGCATTCATATACTAAGAAAGTCGAAAACAAATACATGCATGTGCATTTGCATATAGACAGTCTGATTGGCTTGATTTAGGAAAGTGCATTTAGAGTGTGCTCTTTTCTCTTTATGAAAATATTCTGTCTTTCTTTTCCCTAGTAGCTAGGATTTTCACTGCATAAAGGAGATAAAAAGTTTGTTTATCATCTTAGATTGCATTTTAGGAATTACATCTACATCTCGTGGTGAACCCGAAAGGCAAACTTCATAAACAAGATCAACTTAAAATAAATTCAATGAATCTAACAACGCTTTGGAACTTAACGCACACCATTTAGAAGTCTAGGCTAGAGACGTATTCCGGCGTCGTAAAGCCTAGTAACTGTTGTTCTCACTGATGGTTGGGTGATTCCTCCACTTTGAGACGATAAGTGCCAGTACGGATTTGTGCTCCCACGTATCGTCGAGTATATTTTGGGAGACCCCAATAGGCTTAATCCTTTATCCATAGGAACCCGTGTCTGCCGCCCTATCGATCGCAATGCACTAAACATAGCATTCGGGAAGATTGACTGCCGTACCGTAAAAAGTATTCTGCAGTTTTGTGATTGGTTTGGTAATCTCTCTACCTAGATTTCCAGAGCAGTCCCTTTTGTTCCTTTTCAGACTCCTTAACAGAAAAGGTCCATCTGAGCACTTGTCACTTCAGTCTCATTAAAATCGAAGGAGACTAGAGTCATCTTTTGTTTTTTCTCGACTCTTTAAAATTGAAAAAACAAAGTTGTGTCAAAGCGTCTAAATTTTATTTTAAACGGAATATTCATTACCCTTTCCTACGTTGAACTTGGGTTGAGAAAATGGAATCCACCAACCAAGGAATTCCCCTTGGAGGAGATCCTAGTCCCTTCTCCTCTTGGGGAGATGTTGGTGCACCCCATATGGCCACATTGTCGCTTCCAGGACTGATAATCGGTTTGCCTGTATGGCTCTTCTCGACCTCTGTTGTTCAAAACACCACTATTCTTGAACAATCGAATCAGCAACTAGACAAGTCTAGAGTAACCCACCAACCTTCTACTTCCTCTAATTCTTCCTCTCCTCCTTCCTCTTCGCTTGATGGGGCTGGTAAAGCCAAAAGTCAAGTACCTAAGGAGAAGAAGGAAAAGAAGAAGAAAGAGAAGAAGAAGAAGGAGCCAAAAGCGAATGGGGGCAAACGAGTGTCGTCTTGCGAAAATCCACACACTGCACCGACCAGGCCTAAATCGCCATGTGTCATTTGCAAAGGAGACCACTATCACAGAGATTGTCCTTGCTTCCCTCGGATCTTAAGGGACTGGTCTCCTCATTTGCACAACCCAGTGTCGTCAACCTCTGATGATCATGTTGAAAACACACCGTCAACTAGTGAAAGTGAAGCCCCAGGACAAAAAGGAAGATATAGATTTCCTTGTAAACTGTGCGAAGGCGATCATGCCGTCCACCGTTGTCCCTTCTTAGACGAAGCTAAAAGAGTTTTGGATGATCGTCCGGTTTCACCGTTACGACTTCCTCCTGGATATAAAAAACTCTTGCCGAGTCCGTCACTAGTTGAAAATCCAGCTAACTCGCTCAGGTGGTCAGCCGAAGCATCTATCATTGAAGATAAGCCATTTGAACCCATACCAGACGAAAGTCAAAAGGTCGAGGCAGCAGTTGACCCGGTCTTGCCTTCAGAGGTTCCATCTTCAGATGATACAGTCACGGAAGAGAACAAGGATGACACCACCCAAATTCTTTTCATAAGCACAGACTCCAATGAACATGGGGGCAATTTACCCGTTCCTTTACCGCAGGAAGGAAGTTCGTCAGAGTCATACTCGGCCGTCTATTCGGTCCCACCTCCAAGCAACCTAGTTGTCTCCTTCGACTTGAATCAACTAGGCAGACCCCGTTTACCAACTAGTATACCATTCCGAATCATTGTTCAAATATATAGAATGGTTATGTCTGGTACCATCGTAGATGAGGGGGCTTCTGTGAGTATCCTTTCCTCAACTGCTTGGAAAGCGCTTGGTTCGCCATCGCTTTTGCCTGAGATGAGAAATCTAATAGGTTTTGACAAAGGAACTAGTCGACCGTTAGGGATCCTTCCCAATGTGCCCATAACATTGAGAGGGAAAACCGTTCACATGAACGTGATGGTAGTTCAAGGACCCCTGGATTACAATCTACTCCTTGGACGAGACTATATTTATTGCATGGGAGCAATTGTCTCCTCACTCTTTAGAGTAATGTGTTTTCCGCACGAAGGAAGAGTGGTCAAGCTCGTAGACCAGCTTTCATTTCCCAGATCATACAGAGCAAATAGTCATATACCATCCCTAAATGGTCTTTTCACCAAAGAAATGTCTCAATCCCCAGTCCGTCCACCCGATGAGGGCGAGTGATTCGGGGGACATAACTAAAACCCAGGGGGCATGCACCCTGGTTTGCTTCGACAGGAAAACTTCGGGTATAGGGTAGGTTTTCGCGAGAGAATATGACTAGTCTGTACTCCCGTCCGTGATTGGAAGAGGGGGTTATTCTAGAACAAGATTCTCTTGTCAAAGTTATGTGAGTGGAGTAGCCTCCTTCACTCACCTTTTTCTATTTCGGTAGACATCGCCGAAGAAGTGTTTTGTTTGCACTGTGAATAGAACGATCTTTGGGTAACCTGTAAGAGGTAGGCCTCTCTCGGTAAAACAAATGTTTTAACGGACTAAAGAAGGGGTAACCTTGAAACTCTGTTTTATGCCTGGGGGCATGCAAACATTTTGGAGTGCAAGCAAAGAGCGATCATTTATCTGTTTTTTAGATTGGTCATTTCCTAACTTACATAAAGAAAGGATGTGGGGAAAAACTCTAAAAATTGCCATTTTTATGAGGCATTCTTATCACACGACTGGATTAATCGAGCAGTTTTAGCACATAGTTCAAGCTCGTTAAAAAATAAACATAAGCCATGAGAAAATGTTTCCTCCCACGTTTAAGCTCGTTAAAAAATGAACTATTCCTCGATAAATAACCATCGTGAATGTAGTACTTCGGCCATTAAAGCCTTGGTCGTGTTTGCACCGTCACCTCCACTTTTTCATTGGCCGATCATTCACCTCCATTTGATTGTTTACCCATTTTGAGGAACAGCTGCGAAGAGTGATTTCACTAGCCATCCTTGTAACACTGCCGTGATTGGAAAATTCCAAACCTTACCTGGAATCAGTTGCTACCCAATTTTATCACTCATTCCTCAAAAGACGAGTTTCCTTTAAGCTCTTTTCAATTGACTCGTAAAATATGAAAAGATTGCCGAGCCATTGGCCTCTCCAGCTCGTTAAAGGGACCGGAAGTGCTATCTCTCCTCTAGATTTTAATCTTTTTGGACCTGAGAGATTATTAGACAAAAAGATCGAGTGCTTGTTTTGTTCGGCTCGTTAAAAGTATCGAAAATTCATCCCTTCTGTATTGTTTTATACTTTTTCGGACTTAAGGGATTAGATGATGAAAAAGGAATTTTGGAGTTTCCTTTACGTTCCTTTTCAGACTCTCTAAAATTGAAAAGGACCGAGTTATCTTTGTCGTTAAACTCGTTAAAATTTTAATAGTGACAAACTTGTCCATAGACGAGAACGAGTTTCACTATCGCTAGGCTCGTTAAAACATAGCGATGGGTTTACCCGAAGGGAAAATTATAGAACAAGCATATGTTATCCTCCTCAAGCTTGACAAAAATAAAGAGGTACTGGTCAGCAATGACTGGGGAAAAATTGGGAAGAAAACTTGAAGAAACTTTGTTGGTAGCAAGTCGCTCTTGAACATGACACTTCCACTCCGTGTCCAAGTCGGGTTGTGTTATTTCATTCACCAGTCACATCACCATGGTCCCATCATACCATCCACATTTGGGGTTAATGCTACCAATCCATCACATCAGTGTCACCGATATGTTCAAGAGAAGTCATTTAGAGAATTCACCTGTGTCTCACCCACTACCATACATTTATACTCCATTCTTTCATGACCGCCACCCTGAACCTTATATCACCAGATTGTTTTCACCTCCATTAAAATCATTTGCTCCGTTCTGTGTCATTGATGTGGGATTCATTAAGGCCCTCGTGTGACGGATCACTTCTTGTCGAGATCAGCTCATTATCCAAGAAGTTGATCTAGGAACACCCCATTCAGTACTTTGAAGCTTGCATGCCTCAATGGCAAGTTTCTCACTTCCAGCGACAGGCTTACATCAATGGCCTTCGACCAAAAGATTTTGCATGGTGTTCGACTCCAAGTCCTTTATTCACACCACGTGAATTGTACTGCAGTACCTTGAGGGTCATTATCATTATCGGTGATTCCTCTCGCACTTGTTAACAGTTTACATCATTGGCTGGTAATCAAGTGATGTCTTTCCATGTTCTACTTCAGAACATTTCTCACATGGATCGACTTGTACTTCGAGTGAATATTGAACGAGATTGAAGACCCCGGATGTAGTTTCATCCATCCGGTATGCGATATATATTCAGGGAAATAAAGACATCAAATGTACATCATTGCCGCACAGATAATCATCCAATCAAAAGGATGATGGCTCTATCAAAATCATCAGTCTACACTCAGACGATTGTCTGTCCTATGTACATGAAAATGAATTTATAAAGTTGAGCATGGGAATTCCTGCCTTAGCTAGATCATGAAAATATTATGAAGATAATGTATTGTATTGTATCTTATTACAGGTCTCCTCCCAGCTTGAAAGAACTTCGGATCCTCATAATAAAGCATTTCACCCGACATCAAAAGATTAATGACCTCATGCTTTAGGGGGCAACTATTATAGACATTTTTGGGCCCTACAACCCCAAGCATGAAATTTCCATAAATCAAGGGCTCCTAAGTCCATAAAAGTGTTGTTCTAACCCCTAAAGGAACAAGGTCAACAGATTACAGCTTCTCCCAGAAGTTCTCCATGAAAACCTGCTCAGAATTGGTCAAAACTAGATCATTTCACTTGCTCCATGGCCAGGGTGCGATGCATTGCACCTTGTACACACGGGAAGTGTGTTGCATTTCAAAATGCCCTTCTATGGGGTGCGATGGACGGGAAAAGACAAGTGGCGGAGACAGTTTGCGAGGTGGATGATCATGGAATCTTCCAGAAACTTCTCCTGGGACACTTGCCTCTCAGACTCGCCCAAGGATGAGTAAGAGATCAATGAAATCTCCAAGTGGCATCAAGATCTATCAGAGAGAAGACACTAATCAAAAATCCAGAGCTGAATCACACCTATGCAAATATCTATATATAGATCTCTCATCCCAGAGATCCAGAGGATAGAGAGGCTGAATCACACCTATCTAAATATCTATATATAAATCTCTCATATTCTGCTCTAGAAAAAGGAAAGAAAGTCTCTTTTGGAAATGATACTCCTGCGACTATAAAAGGAAAAGGCATTGCTCAGTTAAAAGAAAAGGTCAAGGCTGGAAATGTTTTGTATGTTGATGGATTGAAGCATAATCTTCTAAGTGTCAGCCAGATGTGTGATCAAAGAACCGAGGTTATATTTAGATCAAATGGATGTCTTGTTCGTGATCTTGATACAGGTAAAACAGTGATCAAAGGCAAAAGAACTCCAAATAATCTGTACATATTTGAAGAAGGACAACAACAATGCTATCTGAGCAAGGATGATGAGCACTGGTTATGGCATCGGAGGTTGGGACATCTAAGCTTTTCACAAATAAGGAAAGCATGCAAATATCAGGCAGTTCGCGATCTTCCAGATATCAAAATTCCTGACAACACCATATGCAAATCATGTCAGTTTGGAAAACAAACCAGAACTAACTTTCCAGAGAAAGAAGGATCAGCTAGCATGCCTCTTGAGCTAGTACATACAGATACATGCGGTCCTTTCAGGAAAAGAACACCTCGAGGAGAAGAATACTTGATATTATTCATTGACGATTTCTCCAGGTTTGTCTGGTTAGGATTTATGAAGCACAAAGATGAAGCATTCAAAAAATTCAAATCCTTCAAAGCCTTGGTTGAAAATGAATCAGGTCACAAAATTAAGTGCCTCAGATCCGACAGAGGTGGGGAATTTACTTCAAATGAATTTTTCGATTTCTGTGAAGAACATGGGATAAGAAGAGAATTCTCTACAGCAAGAACTCCTCAGCAAAATGGAGTTGTGGAAAGAATGAACAGAACAGTCCAACAAATGGCTCGTGCTATGCTTGATGAGTCAGGAACTCCCGCAACTTTCTGGGGTGAAGCTGCACATGCTACGGTTGTTATTCTCAATAAAACAAATGTCCCAGTGAACAACACTCAAACTCCTCATGAGCTCTGGAGTGGTAGGACTCCTTCAGTAAAGCACTTCAAAATCTTTGGGAGCAAATGCTATATCAAGAATACTGATGAGCAGCTTGGCAAACTTGAACCTAGAGCAGATGAAGGCATTCTTCTTGGTTACTCTCCACATAGCAAAGCATACAAATGCTACAATAAAAGACTTGGCAGAATTGTTGACAGCATTGATTTAGTGGTTGATGAGAAGGGATACATTCCTAGGCAAGTACATCATCAAGACATCGAAGAAGATGAAGGCTACCCCCAACGACAGAATGATGAAGAAGAAGAACCTCAAGAAGAAACTAAAGAAGAACCAGAGGAGCAAACAAGAATAGAAGAAAAGACTCCATCCAGATATATCCAAAAGAATCATCCAGAATCTCAGATTATGGGGCAGAAAGAAGCAGGTGTACAAACAAGAAGAACAGTTGCAGAAGCTTCAAGCTATTTGGCACTACTCTCCTCTACTGAACCACAAAATGTGAAAGAGGCATGCAAAGATGAATGTTGGGTGAAGGCAATGGATGAAGAACTTGAGCAGATCGAAAAGAACAACACTTGGGAGCTGGTTCCTAGACCAAAGGATAAGAATGTTATCGGAACAAAATGGGTCTTCAAAAATAAATTGAATGAAAATGGGGAAGTAATTAGAAACAAAGCCAGACTTGTTTGTAAAGGGTATGCGCAGCAAGAAGGAATAGACTTTGAAGAAACCTTTGCTCCTGTTGCAAGACTTGAGGCCATTCGAATGTTCCTTGCTCTCTCAAGTTTTCAAAACTTCAAAGTATTTCAAATGGACGTGAAATCAGCCTTTCTGAATGGAGACTTGGAAGAAGAAGTATACATTGAACAGCCAGATGGGTTCATTCTTGGAAATGATCCAAATCTTGTATGCAGATTGAAAAAGGCTCTCTATGGTCTCAAACAAGATCCAAGGGCTTGGTACTACCGTTTGGACAAATATCTTCATCAACAAGGCTTTTCAAAAGGATCAGCAGATAGCAATCTTTATATAAAAGTTGAAAATGACAAATTGCTAATACTTGTTGTGTATGTAGATGACATTATTTTTGGCAGCAATGAAGAAGCTATGAGTCAAAGCTTTGCCTTGGTCATGCAGAAAGAATTTGAAATGTCCTTGCTAGGAGAACTGACATATTTCCTTGGTTTGCAAATCCAACAAAAAGAAGGAGGAATCTTCTTATCTCAAACCAAGTATCTCAAACAGATTTTGAAGAAATATGGCATGGAAGATGAAAAACCAATATGTACACCCATGGTCACAGGATGTAGCCTCAGTACAAATGATGAATCTGCAGCAGTACATCAACCAACCTACAGATCTATGATTGGCAGTTTACTTGATTTGACAAGTACTCGACCGGACATCATGCATGCAGTTGGAATAGTTGGAAGATTTCAGGCAAATCCAAAGGAGACTCATCTTCAGGCAGTGAAGAGAATTTTCAAATATCTTCAAGGGACCCAAAATTATGGGTTATGGTATCCTAGAGATACAGATCTTACACTTCATGCTTATACAGATGTAGATTGGGCCAGAAGCGTGGATGACAGGAAAAGCACAAGTGGTGGTGCGTTCTTTATGGCTTCCAGACTGGTATCTTGGTTCAGCAAGAAACAGAGTTCGATTGCCTTGTCTACAGCTGAAGCGGAATATGCTGCTGTTGCATCTTGTTGCACCCAACTCCTTTGGATGATGCAGACTTTGCAGGATTTTCAAATCACTTGTACACCACCTATCCCCATCTTATGTGATAACACAAGTGCAATCAGCATCTCAAAGAATCCTGTTATGCATTCAAAAACCAAGCACATACCAATCAAGTATCATTTCCTTCGGGAACAAGTGCTTGAACAAAAGGTCAAGTTGGAGTATGTTCCTTCTAAGGAACAAGTTGCTGATATACTCACCAAACCATTGCCCAGGGACACTTTTGAATACCTCAGGCAAAAGCTAGGGGTTGTTGATGCATCATCTTATTGCTGAACCTCTTCTGATTGATGGTTGTATATGCATACATGAGCTGGGTGGCTGATTGGTTGAAGATTGATGGTACAGGTTCAGGGGGAGCATATAATGCATTGTTGGCATTATGGAGGATGTGCAGAAGGAGATCATGGAAGTAGCTGCAATATGTCTCTATCTCTTTCATGGTGGATTATGGTTTTTCGCTGCAGATCTGGTTCATATTCAGGGGGAACATGTTCTTAGGGGGATCATAACCCTTTGCCCTTGATGTCAAAGGGGGAGAATGAAGCTGAAGTTTGTGAGGTTGCCATCAAGTCCAAAGGGGGAGATTGTTGGCATTATGTTTCTGGTATGGCTGTATGTTACAGATGTTGTACTTGATGGCAACTCCTGTAAATGAAGCTGAAGTTTGTGAGGTTGCCATCAAGTCCAAAGGGGGAGATTGTTGGCATTATGTTTCTGGTATGGCTATATGTTACAGATGTTGTACTTGATGGCAACTCCCGTGGCAAGTCTCTCAATATGTTGAAAACTAAGAAGTACGCAGGAGATCAGTTCAGAAAGTGCGTACCCGCAGGTACACCGTGAAGGGATCGCGGCCTAATATGTAGATAAGCCATCCAGGAGGTGCGTACCCCAGTGCACACATTTCAAGGCAAAGAAAAGCACACGTGGGGTTTCTTATGTTTAACTAGCCGACGGTATTTGTGTTTCTATGGTTTTGGCTCGTGGTATTGATCCATGTTTTTAGGAGGAGCTTGCCTATATAAAGCAAAGGAGATCACTTGGCTAAGTATCTTTTGCAATTGAATATCTTAAGATCTGAAATATTGGGTTATGGTCTTAAAAGCTTGATCTATATGAAGTTGAAAGTGAATCTGTGAAGGGTGATCTCTCGAGCGCATCTGGGCATCTGAGCATCTGTGCCACTCTGGTGGACTGCCTATTCGGCCCTAATCAGAAGTACGCAGAGCAGAAACAGAAGATCTGCGTGGGTACGCAGAGGAGAAACAGAAGATCTGCGTGGGTACGTAGAAAAGAAACAGAAGATCTGCGTGGGTACGCAGAGCAGAAACAGGAGGTCTGCGTGGGTACGCAGAGCAGAAACAGGAGACCTGCGTGGGTACGCAGAGCGACGAAGGTTCAGGTGCGTACGCACAGTAACTGTACGCGGCGCGATAGTATCTCTGGGCGCGTACCTACAGCAACAGTACGCGGCGTAATAGTATCTCTGGGTGCGTACCTGTAGTAACAGTAAGCACCGCGGTTGAAGAAACAGTGCGTGGACACGCAGTGCGGCAGAAGGGTCTCTGCGGGTATACGCAGTGCAGCAGAAGGTGAAGTGCATACGCACGCAGACCAGAGAAAGAAGAACTGCGTATCTGTCTTAAGACATTTTGTTTGACTGTATTTTTCTGTTGATAAGGTGTTCTGGGTTTGGTTCTATTATTGTTGATCAGGTTTCTACAGTTGACTGGGTGATTTTCTTATACTTGATGATCATTTGATGCTTATGGATCCAGTTTGAAAATTTATGAAAAGTGGTCCTTGTAAGAAAAGAAGTAGGGGGTTGTATCTCCCTTCCAGGAGAGACTAGAAAACGAGAGAGAGAGTTGTAGCTCTCTGTAGGTTGCAGCCTGCGTACTGGTAAAGGACTGCACCAGTACAAAACCATTGTAAAAGGAGTTTCTAATTTGAAAGAAGATAGAGACATATTGCAGCAGGTGGTTTTCACCCACATTGGGTTTCCACCTTACATCTTGTGTTCTTTGGCGTGACTATCTATTTTCTTTGTTTTATGGTACTGGCATGCAAAAATAATTCAAAGAACAAATAAGGAAGATTTATTAAAATTATTAGATAATACTGATTCACCCCCCCTCTCAGTATTATTTCCAACACACAAAAGCTTCAACATCTCTCATTGTTGTCTTTATTTTTTCTATTTCTTCTTCTCCTACAACAATGACATCGTTTCCATCATACTTGAGCTCTGAATCCACATAAGAAATAATAATTCATCTTCCTACTAGAATCAATCTTCACTACCAGGTTCTCTCATTTTTCTAATACTGCAAAGGAAATTTCTATTTAATCTTCAATTTCATTATCTATATGTGTATTTACATAGTTCACTTCACTTTCATCCTCATATCCATGCCTATCTCATAGAAAGTCACATTTTTCATATGCAACTTCTTGAATAAATTTCCCTACAATGTCCGATACCACTGCATGTTCATGTTTTGTATATCTTCATCTACTTCAATAGGGTCTCCCACAACTTCTCCAATTTTTTATGGAATATTAAGATTTTCTAATTCTTCTTTTATAACAATTGCTTCATAAATTGCAATGCTTTGTGACTCAATTTTATGGTATTCCATCTCCAAAATACCCCAAGATTCTTTGAACTCGGTTGCTACTACAAATTTGGGTCATCCAAACCTTATTGAATGAGAAACAATGTTACTACATTATCCTTAGTGTTAAATATAAATTAATCCCTTTAATTAATTAGTGAAAATTTTCAAAACCATTCAAAGCAATATCCCATAAATATTTTCCAAATAATCTAGTTTTCTCATTTTAATTACCCTTACATAGTAAATAATGAGAAATGTTTTTTTTAACAAATCCATCTTAATCACATTCAAAAATTATTATCTCCAATTTAAAATTAATTTTAATCCTTCTTCAAAAGTTACCACCCGAAACCCATGCTTGAGCTACTCATGCATATATGTATCTTTGTATGGTACTGTCTTGCTAGGATTGAAGGTGACTCTCTTTCCTGGCAGATTCTAGCCACTCGGGGTGGTACGACTACAACTGTTGTGGCCGTCACTCTTTAATTCAAAGAACAAGGAAATGAAAACTTCTACAACTTCTCTATTAGTTCAACTCTAATATATTTGGCTCTCCTCAAATATGGTAGTGGTGTACAAAGGAAAATACTTGGAATAATGCTTACAATAGTATATAGGTAATATTAATTTGTTAGATGCAGATTTTTGTTGAGATATTTTCTCAAAAATAAATTTATTGGTTTGGAAATTGTTGGATCTCATAAGTACTATATATATGGCATGTAATTTGGTTTTGAGTGGTGTGAGTATACAAATTGTTTTGAGTGCATCTATCCACAATATTTGTTCATCAAATTTATTACTTGGTATCAGGGCCAAATCTGGCTAAAATCCCTCACGAGCGAGGCGAGAAGATGTGAAAGGTATTTTTTTTCTAAGAGTAGAATGGTAGTAGATTATCTGTTTGGTGTGTGTTTTGTAAAATTGTGTAAATATTAAGTGTGGAGGATCTTGTGACCTGGAAGACATCTGTGGAGATAGTTATTATTTCATATTCCTTCTATAAATAGAGAAAAGTCAATGATAAATAGGTGGAATTTATTCGACATGATTAATAGAGAGGTATGCCTTTGCCCTGAGAAAGGTCATGAGTTTGATATGGCTATGCCTTGGGCTGACTGATTGGTGGAGTGAATATTTTTGGATAAGCAAATTGTCTGAAGACATTATACTAAGGGGACACTGACTCTGTTCTTTATTTCCTGCCAAAGGAGACTGAGAGAAATGATTATCTTGGCTTGGCTCAGCGATTTCAAATCCAGTGCAGTATATATTGCTAATGCACGTTTTTTCTAGTCGACGAGATTCTTATTACTGGAGTATTTCTTTCAATATATAGTGAGGAGGCATTGATGTGCATTTGTCTAGGAAATGTTGTTGAGTATGGCATGGTGTTGGTTTCTTATAATTTGCATTCTCTATGATTTCTATGTTGCGATAGAGGATAAGGTTGTGAAGGCGCATAAGTGAGGCACTTCTTTGCTAAATATTGTTTGTAAAAATTTTGACATAATGGATTATCAGTTTATCCAACGCAATAAAACTCAACGTCTCTATAAAATGGAGAACATTGATTAGTTTTCATACATAGAGTGGTGTTGGAGGTCTCTTGCCCGATGTGAAAATCAAGCAGAAGCTCTTTTTGTTAAGAAATATAGGGTAGTTAGATGATGTGATTTCTCTTACTTTGATAACTTCTTGCGTTGTATTTTTGCTTATCTTGATCAGATTCTTTATCACCTTAATTATTATTATGTTATTTTCATCAAGAAACTACTAAATCATAAAGAATAGTGAGACAAAAGGATAGAAGATATAGGCGATTAGCCAAGGCCAAAACCTCTCCACTTGAGCAGAAAGCGCACAAGAATTCTTCGATTCTTATAGAATCTTCAATTGATGAATTCCAAGACTTATGACCCTTGACCATGGCCCTCCATGACCAAGTCCCTTGACGAGCTTTCCTTCTAGCAATTCGTTAGGAAATATTGCAATTTTCGCCTCCAACAAATTCTTCTACTAGTAAATTATTATACAACTTTGATCAACAGATTCTACTACAACTTCGACCTCTCTTGCAGATTCACAGTTTCGGTCTTTCGTAGCTTCGACCTAGCTGCAACTTCATAGCTTCAATGCAAATTCACAACTTTGATGCAACTTCACAACTTTGATGCAAATTATCAACTTCGATGCACCTTCATAGCTTCGATGCAGCTTCACAGCTTTGATGCAGCTTCAAAATTTCATCTTTCCCAGTAACTGTAGAAACCCTAACAAGAGAGAGAGAGAGAGAGAGAGAGAGAGAGAGAGAAAGGCCCAAAACTTTGATCTTGTTCTTCTTCTTCTTCTTCATCCTTTTCCATATTCTATCTTGAGGATATTGAAATTTCTTGAGAGTATGTCCAAATGAGGTTAATTTCCTTCTTATTTATAGGCTTTTGAGGGGTACAAATTGCTATATTTAGGCTGACTTGTCCCTTCATGTAGGTCAATTTGATATTTTCTCCATGATGAGGACTTGGAGGGTATTTTGACTTTCTTTTGACTCATATAATTTTTGTTTACAATATGTAACATTCCCAGAAGGGTCTATCATACATGACAATGACCCAATTGACTTGTATAATCAATGACAAGCCATAGAAGCATTCAATGGGTGCTTGGCCTAAAGATAAATTTCCCTTAAGCATGAAACCCATGCCTCACGAATAATAATAATAAATTTCTTTTTCTCTTTTCATTAAATACATAGGATCATAATTTCATATGTCATTATGAAGACTGAACCTAGTTACATATTTCAACACTCCCTCTTAACTAGGAAAGTATTCATAATCCATACAAGGTACTTGGACATTCTCAATATGAATAATTCTCATAAGAAGAGTCAGATTGGTAACCCATCTGTTTAACATCATATCATCCAGCATTGTCACATAGAAAGGAATTGACTAACAACTCTATCTATCCACAAGATAAAAGACAAATTTTGGCAAGACCAATGACATATAGACACCATCATTATTGTCTCTCAAGGTACATACCCCACCTGGGTGTTCACTGAGTATGTTCTTCTAGGACTATTCTTATTTTGGATTCCCAGTCCTCCAAGAATATTGCTCCTCTTAGACTACCCTTACCTTGGATTCCCTACCTCATCCTCAAAGAGTATTGGATGCCACATTCTTACCCAATCCTCCATTCTTTCTTCTGAAAGTGAAGACAAGAATGATGTGTCTATCTCTCCCTCTCAACTAGGGAGGATATACCCATTCCTATAAACGAATGTACTCATTCCTATAAAAGTAATATACCCAATCTTTCCTCTTCTACATGGACTTGTCCAAGATCCTTCTTAATGAGGGACTTATTTTCGAATAGAAGCTCCTTTTTGAGATCATGGCACTATTAGCTGCTAGGAGAGCTCCTCATTTTGATGTCATGAATTTCATTTTTATTATTATGGAACCTTCAACTGTGGGGAATTATTCATAATGAATCAACCATCTGTCACTTTACTTCACAAACCATGTCAATCAAGTCATCCTTCCTTTCATCGGAAAATGATCTACTAGTCCATATCTAGGTTTTCTTCATACAACTACCTTTTCCAAATCATCTTTTCTTCAGGATCTGCCATCCCACCACATGATTATTAGTTGTAGGTGACATCCACAACTCTCTGTCAATAGCCCTATATCAACCCATATAGATATTGTTCAATAATAAAAAAATGAACATCAAATGAAAATTACCTTTTGTGATGGTCCTTCATCATGACATATGTTTGTTGCAACATCAACATCCTATGTACATATTGACACATCTCCAAGATATTCAATGTGGAGGGTCTCCTTCCTTTCCAGACTTCATCAAAGTCTTCATACCATTTCCATGGAGATGTCATGGTCAATTATTTTAGACATTGGATGTTGATTTCATTTTCTACATGACTAAATTTGCATCTTTCACTATCTCTTCTTTCTTTATTCACATATTGCTCCCCGAGAACCTCCATCCATAGTTCCCACATCTTTTTCAACCAACTCATATTCCATATGAGGAAATATTATTTTTATTTCATCTTTTGAATATGTTAATCATGCCTTCATGCATCTTTTCAATGGAAGATATCCATTTCCTTTGATTATACTCATGAAGTAGAGTATTCACCCATGCTATCTGCAACTATATGATGACATGACTTAATCTATCAAATATATGAATACATAACTCTTTTCTCCTTTTTTCATATAGAATTACTTCAACAACTTCCTTTCCTTGATTGAGAGTACTTCAACAATCTTGACATACTTCACTTCTTTGTTATGGTACCATGATTCTTCCACACAATGAATCCCATACAAGGTGGAATTCTTGATGTGACACTTGCTTCTACCAAGAGAGGTGAACCTTCTAATGAAGATTCTAACGGAGGATCTTGGTTATCCTCATCCTCCAAATTATCCTTCCCAATGATGATGATGTATGATGAACTCTATTCGAGATGACTTTATTCTACCCATAAGTAATACTTATTCTTTCAATAAGGCTACCAAGATCTCCTTTGATGACTACCATAAACTTCTCCTTTAGCTATCTTTCAAGCTTCTTATAATGTTTTCATGAGATTTCGTTTCAATCGTATGCTATTATGATGCCATATCCTAAGAATTATGCATCATATCATGCTTCTAATGTTTCCTTCCATGATATCTATACTGAAAAGAGCTTAGTGGAGGATATTATCCCAATCATGGTAGAGATATTTTACTTCCTCTTTCTTTGACTTCTTCTTTTTAGCTTCTTCCACTTATTCAGCGATATGGGTTTCTTCCCTTCCTCTTTTGTTTTTTTCCTTCTTAAATCTAGTACAATTTATCTTGTAGTGCCTATATTCATGACAAACATAATATTGGATTTTCAACATATCCTTCTTTTTATTTTTCTGAGGATGAAACCTTCCAAATTTTTCTTTCTTCTTAGCCATGACAACAAATGGTTGTGCCTGCCTGTTTGATCCTACATCACTTTTTCCCTTCAACCTGGTTTCTTAAATTTTATATAAAGAACAAAGTTTATTGAATGGGGTAGCTTCCTTCTTTCCACATATTCTTGATGTAAAGTTGCCCCATTCCTCTAGTAGTGCATTCAACACTATGGCAGTTATCTCTTTATCAGGCATTATTTCTCCCAATTCTTGTAGCTGATATTTTATTTTTGATACCCTCATAATGTATGAGGCTATTCCATCTTCCTTAGATATACACATGTTATAGATTTATTGTCTTAATGATATCAGTTCACTGGTATGAAGAATAATTCTACTAGTTTATTGTATATTTCTTTTGATGCCTCCAACTTTGATACATAGGGTATGAGGGGATCTTTGATGGATTCTATAAGGATCCTTTGGGCCATTACTTCCCCTTTCATGTAATTTTCAAGAGCTTGAGATTCTTCCTTTGTACGTTTAGTGATTGAACCCTTAACATGATCATCAAATTCATTTTCTATGAGGATCAAATCAGTCCTCTTCTTCCATGCAAGAAAGTTTGATGACCCAACTAGTTTGTTGTTTTCCTTACAAAGTGAAGTCATTTCGATATATTCATATGTGGACATAAGTATAGTTACTTGTGAAGATACTCATTGATGAAAATATACTAAACTTGATGCCTTTGTGATTTTGATGATGATGTTAATAATAGAAGATGTCTTCCTTCAAAAGTGATCCTTCAAAGATTGGGAAATCACTTTGATTCCTTGATGATGATGACAGTGCTTCTACCTACTTTCCTTGGATGTAGGGACTTCAATATGCTTCAATTTGAAGACATTCCTTCTTTGAGTAATGTTAGTGTCTTTGAGGTCTCCTCTTTCCTTGAGGTGATGATTGTGAAAGATTCCGAGGAATCCTTCAAGTGTAGAGTCCTTCTTTGAACGAACTAGGGTTTTGAGGTCTTCTTTAGTAACTTACTTCAAGATGATGATGTAGTCCTTGTCCTTGTGGTTCCTTTGAGATGAGTGATTGTTGTTGATGGTTGAAGCTATTCAGGATCCTTTAGCTTTTCGGCCCTTGAGTGTCCTTCTATAAGCTTGATTTCCTTGTCTTATCACCTTATCTCTAATTCCATGTTGAGAAATATAGGAAAATTAGATTATGTCATTTCTCTTACTTTGATAACTTCTTGTGCTATATTTCTTCTTATCTCGTTTAAATTATTTTTCGTCTTAATTATTATTGTGTTCTTATCATCAAACAATTACGGAACCATAAAGAACAATGAGACAAAAGCACACAATATATAGGTGATCACCCAAAATAATTCTTCTCTTCTTATATAATCTTCAATAGATGAATTCCAAGACCTATGACCCTTGACCAAGACCCTCCAATGCCAAGTCCCTTGATGAGATTTTCTTCAAGAAGTTCCTTAGTAACTACTGTAATTTCGACCTTTAGCAAATTCTTCTGCCCAACAACTTCTTCTACAACTTTGACCACCATATTCTACTACAACTTCGACCTCTCCATCAGATTCACAATCTCGATCTTTCACAACTTTGACCTAGTTGTAGCTTCGATGCAAATTCACAACTTTGATGCAACTTCACAACTTTGATGCAACTGCACAACTTCAATGCAACTTCACAGCTTCAATGCATCTTCACAACTTTGATGCAGCTTCTGAATTTTATCTTTCCTAGTAACTATAGAAACCATAACAAATGAGAGAGAGAGTGAGGCCCAAAACTTTGATATTCTTATTTTTCTTCTTGTTCTTTGTCCTTTTCCAACTTCTATCTTCAAGAGATCAAACTTGCTTGAGAGTGTGTCTAAATGAGGATGAGTTCCTTCTTATTTATAGGCTTTTGAGGGGTATGAATTGATATCTTTAGGCCAACCTGTCCCTTCATGTAGGTCAACTTGATCTTTGCACTATGACGAGGTCTTTGAGGGATTCTTGACTTTTTTTTAACTCAAATAACTTTTCTTTACAATATGTAATGTGCCCAAAAGGGTCTTTCATACATTACAATGACTCAATTAACTTGCAGACTCAATGACAAGCCCTAGAAGCACTCAATGGGTGCTTGACCTAAAAATAAATTTCCCTTGAGCATGAAACCCATGCCTCAAGAATAACAGTAATAAATTTATTTTTCTCTTTTCATTAAAAACATAAAATCATAATTACATATGTCATTATGAATACCAAACCTAGTTACATATTTCAACACTTATAGTGTCACCAGATTAGTTTGATTGCTACTAATTAGGGTGAATCATCACTCAGATGATGCCCAATAATAGTTAGAGGTATAAATATGTAGGAATTTACAGGGTAAGTTCCTCAGAAAGAATACCAAAAGGACACCGCTCACAACCAGATCTCAAATCAATACACCAGTATTTTTGACGTGGTTAAAACCCTCAGAGTGCAAGGAGGGAAACAGTCCACGGCCTGTCCCAACGTGGGTACAGACAATTTATTAATCAAAGAATGAAAATTTACATAAGCTTCTCTCATGCACGGATTACCCGAACAATGACCCTCCATGCGCTTTAAATAGAACTCATGGACCAATCGGGTGTCAAGCCACGGATCAAGTGTCGGTAATACCGAGGTGAGAGTGAACCGTCGGATCACTACATATCGTGACCGTCGGATTGTAAGTTACAAAATGTACAACGGTAAAGAAACACACTTTACCTAACTCTAACCTAACTCTATGCTAGACCAAGTTGAACTTAACTATATCCTATGTGTCGGAATATCCTAACATCCCCCCTTAAGAACAACTTGGGATAGGATTGAAGGATTTACAAATATGACACAATAGGAGAAGGAAGGAGGCACTAGAGCCTATCCCCCCTTAGTGACAACTTCCTGAACTCCAAGCATATATCGAAGTTTAGTGAACTTCGCCTCTGTGAGAGCCTTTGTGAAGATGTCTGCAACCTGATCATCCGTTGGACAATATTGCACTTCAAGAACATGGTCATGAATGAGCTTTCTGATGAAGTGCATGTGTAGTTCAATGTGTTTGCTGCGCTGATGCTGGACTGGATCTTTGCATAGCTGAATGGCACTTTGATTATCACACCAAAGTGTGGTTGGATGCTGCTGCTCAAAGCCAAACTCTGATAGGATCTGACGAAGCCACAAGGCTTCCTTACTAGCTTCCACGGCACCACGATACTCTGCTTCTGCTGACGAAAGAGAAATGGCAGCCTGTTTCTTACAAGCCCATGTAATAGGTCCTGAACCAAGAGTGAAGACATAACCGGCAGTAGACTTCCGATCATCAAGGTCACCAGCCCAATCAGAATCAGTGAAACCAACTAACAGAGGAGCTGCTTTGGCACTGTAATGAATCCCAAACTGTACTGTACCTCGAACATAACGAAGTATTCTTTTAGCTGCTTTCCAATGACTTTCACGGGGGTTTTGCATAAAACGAGCAACAAGGCCAACAGCAAAGGAAAGATCAGGACGAGTATGGGTTAAATACAAGAGTTTTCCGACAAGTTGACGGTATAAGGTAGCATCAACTTCAGGAGAAGTACAAGAGACTGAAAGTTTGACTCCAGACTGAAAGGGAGAAGGGGCTGGCTTACAGTCTTCCATGTGAAAATGACGAAGAATATCACAAGCATACTTGGACTGGGAAAGGAAAATACCTTCTTGGGATTGCAAGACTTGAAGACCGAGAAAATAGTGTAAGTGTCCTAAGTCTGTCATTTCAAATTTCTTTTTAAGGCTGGACTTCACATGGTTTATAAGGTTGGGATCACTACCAGTAAGAATAAGATCATCAACATAAAGAACAAGGATGATAAGAGAGTTGCCCACTTTCTTGGTGTAGACAGTATTGTCAGAATGACACCTAGAAAAGCCAGATTCTAAAAGAAAGCTATCCATTTTGGCATACCAAGCCCGAGGAGCTTGCTTGAGGCCATAAAGGGATTTCTTAAGTCGACAAACGAGGCTGGAGTCTGTTTGTATGAAGCCAATGGGTTGTTCCATATAGATTTCTTCCTGCAAGTCCCCATGCAAGAAGGCAGATTTAACATCCATTTGATGGACTTCCCATTTTAAAGAGGCAGCAAGGGAAAGAACAAGGCGGATAGAGTTCATTTTGGCAACTGGAGAGAAGGTTTCAGTGTAGTCAATGCCTTCAACCTGTGAAAAGCCCTTAGCAACTAGACGAGCTTTATGTTTATCAACTTTCCCATCTGGTCCATACTTGGTTCTGTAAACCCATTTGCATCTAACAAGTTTGCGTCCCTTTGGTAGAGGAACAAGATCCCATGTATCATTTGTCATCAATGAATGATATTCTTCATTCATAGCTGCTTCCCAATGTGGATGGCCTGAAGCTTCTGCAAAAGTGTCAGGATCATGATTTACTGGAGCTTGAGCCAGTAAAGAAGAGGCTCTTTCAAACTGAGAACGTGTACGTCGCTGATCTGTAGGATCACCGGCAAGATCACCTGCTGCATCCCGAGTAGCACGGACCCATCTTGGAAGTTGAGGATCCTGAGAAGGTGGGGGAGGATTATCATCCTCGCTTTCATCATCAGAAGAAGAAATGTTTTCAAAGATAGAAGAGATAGGAAGAGGTGGCACATCCGCCGGACTAGGCTCGCAGGCCGATTTATTTTCATCAAATTTTACATCTCTTCTAATGATAACATTTTTGGACTTAAATGGAATAAGTCTATAACCTTTTACATCTTCAGAATATCCAACAAAAGTACATTTCTCACTCTTAGGTTCTAAAGCTTTATGCTTTTCATCTGGAATATGGGCCCATGCTTCACTTCCAAACACACGAAAGTGACTTACATCTGGTTTAATGGAACTCCAAGCTTCTTCTGGAGTGATATTCTCTAGAACCTTAGTAGGAGTGCGATTGATTATATAATTTGCACAATTAATTGCTTCGGCCCAAAAACTAAGACTGAGTCCTTTAGATTGCAGCATACAATTAGCCATTTCCTTTAAGGTGCGATTTTTCCTTTCAGCTACACCATTTTGTTGTGGAGTGTATGGAACAGTATGTTGCATTTGAATTCCATTTTCGGTGCAAAAGTTGATGAATGTGTTTTTAACATATTCTCCACCATTATCAGTTCTTAGCTTAAGAATTTGATGTCCAGATTGTTTTTCAACAAATGCTTTGAAGGCCAAAAAAGTGTTAAATACTTCGCTCTTGAGTTTTAAGAAGTATACCCAAGTGCGTCTAGAGAAATCATCAATGAAAGTTAAGAAGTACTTGCAGCCAGAGAATGAAGCAACAGGAAGAGGACCACATAAATCACTGTGCACAAGCTGTAAAGGGGCTGAGGCGTGCCAAGAGGCACGTTTGTCAAAACTGTCCCGATGATGTTTTCCGAGTACACATCCGGAACAAACACCATCTTTGCAAGATACCATAGGAAGACCTGTCACCATATTTTCTTTACATAGATGCTGAAGGGAGCGATAGTTTAAGTGACCAAACCGCTCATGCCAAAGTTTGCTCACTTCATCATTATGAGCAACAAATACTGAGGGAAGATGGGATGACCCAAAGTTGTGAAACTTATACAACCTTTTGGAATCATCAGCAAGACCAGTAGCTAGAATCTGTTTAGGATCTTTTAGATCCTTGATTACAACATCATGAGGTGAAAATTCAACAATTTTACCTTCACCTGAATGAGTTATCTGATAGACAGATAGAAGGTTGCAGGATAAGTTTGGAACACATAATACATCATTGAACTGACCATTGTCTAGATGAACAGTTCCAGTCCCTACAACATTAAGAGATCTATCATCACCAACATATATATTTTTGGTGTTACAATCATTTAAAGAAGAAAACATGGCTTGGTTTTTGGCCATGTGACAAGAGGCTCCAGAATCAATGAGCCACTCATGAGAATGAGAAGAAGAAGAAGATACATTTAATGCATAACCAGACTGAGATGATTGACGATGACATGCAGAAAGTGCCGTTCCGGAAGTTGAAGTTGAAGTAGGCTCCAGATGGATGTTATGTTTCTTCATTGCGGCTTCCAAGGCTTCCATCTTCTTAAAGCATTTAGATTCTAAGTGGCCATCTCGATTACAAAAGTTACAATGTCTATCAGTCTTCTTCCATTTGTTTTTATTGGTCTTATCATTTTGCTGAAATGATCTTTCATCTTGAGGCTGAGTTGGTTTAGGACCATTCCTTTGAGGATAAGACTTCTTAGGATTCTTTGAATTTGGTTGCTGCTGGGCGGCTAACGCTTTCGAGGAAGAGTTTCCAAGATTAAGAAGACCAAGGTGTAAGAGTTTTTCTTGTTCTCTTATTAAGGAATCACAAAAGGAGTCAAAGGAAGGGGGTTTGTAGTCTTTGCCTTGACAAATGAAAGCTTCCCTTGTAGAATGGAAAGTGGAAACAAATACAGAGTAGGCTGGTCCCAACTTAGTAAGGATGGAATAAATAAGGTTACCATCTTCTTTCTTAACTTTAACACCTTCCAAGAGATATCTAAGGGTCTTGAATTTGGACAAGAAATCTTCAATGCAAGAAAAATTATTAGGATCCAAAGTAAGCAACTCATTTTCAAGTTGATGGGCTCTAATTTCATTTTTAATCCCAAAAACTTTAGCAAGTTTTTCTAATGCTTCATGAGGAGTTTCAATTTCTGCAATGTGGAATCTAAGATCAGGAGAAACAGACATTCCTATCAAACCACGTGCTTGATCTTGTCTATTTTCCCATTTTTCAGCCTTGTCTTCATCTTTGGGTTTCTTCTCTTGGTCTGTGGCTATTCTGAAGAGACCTTTACTTCTAAGTAAATCTCTCATGTAGGCTACCCATTGGAAGTAGTTAGTGCTGTCAAGAATGACTTGGCATGGACTTTCCATTTTTTGAAAAAAACTGAAGCTGAAGATGCTGAAAGTAAGTGGTCCAATGGATAGATCTCGAAAAAATAGGCGGTTTTAAAAAAAACGGCTCTGAAAAAGGCTTCCGGATGAAGAAGTTATGGCTTTTTGAAAAAAAATTGTTGACGTTGCCGGCAAAGTGCGCGAATGTGCGGGAATGAAAAAATCCGCCCCCACAAAATGGAGACTTGAACCCAAGACCTCTACTCTCTTAAAAAGTCTTTGAACCAATTGATCTATACAAAATATTTGAGAGAGAGAGAGAGAGAGAGAGAGAGAGAGAGAGGGGGGGGGGGGGCTCGATTTGCGTGCTTGCCTTGGGAAGGCTCTTTTCCCCTACAAAACACAAAACACAAAACCCAACACGAATATGCAAAGAAAAACGAACCTTACGGCTCGAAGTTAGCTTTAGCCAAAAAACTAGAATTTTAAAAAAAAAATCTCAAAGTTAGCTTTAGCCGAAAAACTAAATATTTTTCTCAATGTTTCTGATTTTCCGAGATCACACTAAGGTGCAGGGAAAAGAGCATACGCATGAGAAAAATCCTTTCTTTCTGTTTCTGATTTGCCCAGATCGCACAGAGTCGCAGGGCAAAGAGCATACGCAGAAATGAAAGGTATAGATCCGGGAAAAAAAAAAGGCTAAATAAACCGAAACCGAAATAAGCAGAGAGAAAATGACAGTAAACTGCAAAAAAAAAACTGTATACCTCCCGATCTGAAAAATGACGCAGCTAGGGCTACCGGAAACCTTTTCGCGTGAAACGAAAGGGGTTCCTCACTGAAACAGATGCTCCGAACGCAACAGAGCAGTCCTCTCGGCCCGAAAGCAGTCAGAAACAGCAGATCTAGGAAACGACAGCCGCATGCAGTTCTACCGGCTTCAGATTTGGATCACCAACGGACGCGGCCCTCAAATAGCTCTGATACCATGTAGGAATTTACAGGGTAAGTTCCTCAGAAAGAATACCAAAAGGACACCGCTCACAACCAGATCTCAAATCAATACACCAGTATTTTTGACGTGGTTAAAACCCTCAGAGTGCAAGGAGGGAAACAGTCCACGGCCTGTCCCAACGTGGGTACAGACAATTTATTAATCAAAGAATGAAAATTTACATAAGCTTCTCTCATGCACGGATTACCCGAACAATGACCCTCCATGCGCTTTAAATAGAACTCATGGACCAATCGGGTGTCAAGCCACGGATCAAGTGTCGGTAATACCGAGGTGAGAGTGAACCGTCGGATCACTACATATCGTGACCGTCGGATTGTAAGTTACAAAATGTACAACGGTAAAGAAACACACTTTACCTAACTCTAACCTAACTCTATGCTAGACCAAGTTGAACTTAACTATATCCTATGTGTCGGAATATCCTAACAAAATATATCTTTGTGATGTATATAATATATGTATATTTTTGGTTTGTAAATTGAAAGCGGAGAACCAATTATTGAATAGTGTAGAATAATTTAAATTGTTGGTCCTTCGTGATCTTCAGTGTTGAGAGAACATTTCGCTAATTTTATTATGTGATTTTTTTATACGTTGATGAGTCTTATTGTGCTTCGGGCTTCAAGAACATTAGTTATAGGTTATATTATGAGATCCTTGTGTGTAGAAAGGTCAAGTTGCATGGTCAAATTTTGAACACATTTAATACCCAAACAACTATCCTAGATAATTGTCAGATACAATGAGTTATGTCCTCTGATAGATGGGAGCATGTCCATAGGATGGTTTATTACTTGGCTACTTCTTTTGGTGATTACATCGAGCTATGTAATTTGGAAGAATAAAGTATGTCAGAATTCTTGATCATGCAAGGTTTATCACCGATGGTCAGAAGTAGTTATGTTTTAAATGGAGGTCAAGTGACAACTCAAAGGTGTGGTGAAGAAAGAGCAGTGTTTGCAAGATTCTAGAGTGGATGTGAGTGTTGATGAAGACCAATAATCCTAATGTGACTTACATGTGTATTGTAATTTGTTTTTTCTGTATTAATCTTTGTAATGATGTAATGTAAGCATTAAAGGGTGGATTTGGAATAATTCTTACAATAGTATGCAAGTAAGATTAGTTTGTTGGATGTAGATTTTTATTAAGAGATTTTCTCAACAAGATATTTCTTGGTTTGGAAATTTTTGGATTTCATAAGCACTAATATATGACATGTAATTTGGTTATGAGTGTTGTGAATATCCAATTTTTTTTGAGTAAATTTTTCCGCAATGTCTATTCATTAAATTTCTTATTAAAAATGCCTTCAACGAGTGCCCTCTTTTCCCAGTAGATGCAACTCTTCTTCAATAAGCAATTTTTTTTGTAACTCTTCTAGATTTGATACCACTTTGAAGAACATAAGAAGAAAAAACAAATTTCTACAATAGTTAAACAAATATAAATATTTTACAAATCTCACAAAATAACTATTACTCTTCAATTTGTGCTGATTAAATTACGAGTATAAATAGATACAGAATCATATAAAAAGTTTATGTTAATAGTAATTGCACTATATAGTTATGAAAAAAGTTTAAAAATTGAACAGAAAGAAGCATGCAGAATAGGATTGTTCTTCTCAGTATTACGAATCAATGAAATAATATTACATTGGAAATATCAGTAATAAATGACTCGATTGAAACTCGAATAAACTGGACTAAGTGAAACTGAACTAGGACACTTGGAAGGATGCTTTTAACACCTAACAGGTGGTTCGAATTAGATTCTCCAACACTTCCCCTTAATTACAACCACATAAAAATTCAATTAAGATGTCTGTTGGTTTATGTCTCAGCTAGGCTTACAATTTAAAATTTTGACTTCAACTATAATTACTTTTCTTCTTCTCTTCTTCTAGATCCTATAGCCTCTAAATTGTCTCAACATTTCTTGTTGTTGTATTCTTCAAGCCTTAGTTTCTTGATTTTTCTGGTGCAGTTCTTCAACTGTTCCATATATTCTAAACATCCTGTGGACTTCAAAAATTAGCTTGTATGTCGACTGATGCCAGATGTCATCTTCCGTAGTGTTCCTTACATCGTCAATTTTAGGCTGAAACATTAGATTATAATAAAAAAATATTTCTTCAGGACTCCAATACTTGAAAATTTCATTGACTTGTTCATCATCCAAGTTCTCTTCAAGGTTCATTTCTGTAGCTTCTCCGTAGACTTTCTCAAGGCATGGTGTTTCATCCCATGCTGGAAGGAAATTTAATTCTTCTTCATAATTGTTTTGTGTACCTGCACACTGGAAATTAATGTTAGAATTAAAAATATTTGTTGAACCACATTGGTTTTGGACCTTCTTCTCTATAATGAGATCTTTCTCCTCTTGCACATCTAACTTTTCTTCTGCCATTGTCTCTATTTCCTCTTTTTGAGCTTCCTCCTTTACCTCTGCATCTTGTTGTAACATAAATAGTTTTGATAAGTTAGATATTTATGAAACAGGGTAGAAAAAAAATAGAAAAACAAAATATAGAATAAAAGAATGAAAATATGAAAATTGTTGAAAAAAAATGAAAAGAAACGCCATCAAAATAAAAATAAGTGCACAAGTGAGAAAGATCAAATGCCACTTGAAATAAATCTTGTTTGAATCATATCAAGCATGTTTAAGTTTATGTCTTAGGATTAGAAAGTAATTCAACGAAAATGTTTAATCTTGGTTGAAATTAGAAGATAGGATAGATTAGAGGAAAAATTGACCATAACATTTAATCTTGGTCAATTGCATTTTATTCACTAGAATAGGGTTAAGAAGTACTTTAGCAAATAAAAAGGGCATGCCTGATCAAATGCACCTTTAGAATTACTAATCATGCTTTGATTGATTTATTTTAGTTAAAAAAATAAACTAATCATGTCATTTAGACATGATTAGCACCTTTTAATATGCATTAAACATGAGTTTTATTTTTATGTTTGATATTATTTGATGTTTTGTAATTTTGTAATATCCAAGTGGCACATTTTAATGACCATGATTTTCCCTGCCCAGATCAATGATGAGGAAGCCAATTCGCATCCCCTTGTTCCATTTCACGTTAATAGCAGGGGGGGTCTGAAAAATAGTATTATCTTTCCCGGGCCCCACACAATGTGGTACTCTCTCATCAATTGCACCTGCTCATCCTAAACCTCTTACCATCACCAGCCCCCTCTAAAATCTGCTCATCGCTCCTCCACTCCCGCAAACAGTCACTATGTTACCTCTCGCAATTTACCTCCACTAATCACATCTCACCACATGTCCATCTATCATTCGCCCACATCTATTCCCATTATCATCTGCCTATTACATGCTTATCCATTACCATGTTCCCGTTATCCATTAATGCACCTAAATCCCATTTTGTAACGGTTCCATCTCAATGGTAATTGATCAAGGCCTATAAAATCACCTTGAGATCATTTCACATGATTACCCTGCCCACTTTGACTATTATTTTCAAGTTGTAGGTAACATTTTAAGTTTCTGCACTCCTATCGTTCATCACCTATCATTTCGGCAATTCAGAGACCAAATACCCTTGACAAAGGTTCATTTTCTTATCCAGGTACGTGTTCAAGTAAATTTTCATCCTCTAATATCATTATTTTTCAAAATCCTCAGCAATGGCACCAAAGGGAAAAGCCTAGTCTTCTAGCAATAAATCTAAAATTGATGACAACCCTAAGATCTATGCTACCCTATACCTAGATCATATGCCATTAGCTGACCAATACTTTAATATAACTGACACTGAGTGTGAATTCGACCTGTTCAAATTACATCATTGGTTAAAGAAAAATTACCTATTCTAGAAGGATGACATTAATATTTGGGAATCCTTGTTACCTATGTTTATCTTTCCATAGACATATTATTTCCCTGATCTAGTCATGTGGTGTCAAGCCAGATATAATCTTCTACAAAGGACCATTATGGCTTGGAATGGAGACATTATGATCTCCATTACACCAAAAAGTATAAACCAGATGATGTTGATTCCTCGTAATGACTCCCTTAGCCATTTTTCTGCAGTTGTTCTAATGGACCTGTACCATAAGTTAATCTTTCATCAGAGAGCTCAAGTTTTTGAGATTTTTCTCCCAGAAAACTTTAAGCTTTCTAATAAAAATCCCCCTTACACAGTTTCTATGTTCCCTGAGAAACCCAAGCAGATAATTTCCTTTGTTTCTTGCCTTTCAGGGTATCCATCAGACCAGTGGGTAGATGAGCCTATCTTAGGCTTTCTATCAATTTTTTCCAATAAGCACAAGCCAAAATTCATGTATAATTTAAGCCAATTTCTGGCTGATAATATGCATGAATAGATGATGAATATTACTACATATACATGTTTCATTTTTAGTAGGGAGACAAGCTTCCAATAAATCTACACAGTCATGATGATCAGGGCATTAGTCAAGTAGTCACACAGTGGACCTAGTTACTTAAGAGAAACTCAATAGAGTTTAAGTTTGAAGACATCATTGAAATTTTTTGTTATACGGTTACATGGCTTCTTAGCAATTAGAATGACCTAAAGATTAGTGCAGAAATCAAAAGGGTTTTAAACTTGGGTGAGCATACAAAGACTGGAGACTGGTATTTATACCAGAATGACACAGAAATAAGAGTATATGGATGTGAGTTGGCTCCCTACAAGCTGCCAAAGTATGTTCTGATGAGAATTTTTTCTCTAGAATACATGAGGTAGATGATCAACATAGATGAAATCCACTTTGTTTCATGGAAAGTGAAATCACAATTCAAAATCAAAACTCAAGTAGGACCATTCATATGCAATACGAGAACAACAGGAGATGAGGTAGACTCAATCCTCAGGAAATTCAACTTTCATCCTAGTTTTACCTGGTCATATCATCCATTCATCATTATTTCTATGTTAAGGGTTGAACTCAAAACCACACCTTATAATCATACCCCTAGACCAAAGATTGAAAAGTTTAAGAATCAGGACCAGTGGGAGGAGAATACATTACAGGAAGAAGAAGTGCAAACTTTGTCGATAGCTACCTTTCACACTCCACTACGTCAAGATAAATAGGGAAAAAGGCCAAGAGAAGAAAATTCATCTCTAGCATGTACATAAATAAGTGCTCAAGAATTCATTATTCAACACAAGAAGCAAAAGGCACAGCTCAAATATGTCACCATTAAAAATGAGGAAGAGAAACATACTATTGTTATGAGTGGTTTACAGTTTTCCACAGGGTCAGAAGAACACCTCCCTAACACCCCATCCTCTTCGGCCTCACAGAATCCTTCAAAAAAATCAAAGTCAAGAGAATTGGGTGAACTTGATGATCCCAATATATTCAACAATTTTTTGCAGATTAAGCCAAAAAATGAAACACTAAAGGCCAGCACCTATGCTCATTTTTGGAAGTAGACTTCTACTTCCCAGCACAAGTTGTTAACAACATTTAACAATGAAAAAGGAAGAATGAAAATGGGATTCTTATAGGCTCAAGTACCATCTCCAAAAACTTATGCAAATTATAAGAATACTATATTTGCATTTGATGCAAAGCTTACACATCACATTGATCAAATGGATATGCATAGACAGTCTAGAGAAATGATTTTCTCCACCATGACAAATACTTCCTTTGAACTTTTAAATTTAATGACATCTCTCACAAATGTCCAAACTCAGTTGAAATTGGAGAAAATTTCTTCATTATTAAAGGATACCAGAATCAAAACATTATAAGTTTTGGTGATCAAGTTGGGATATGATCCAAGTGATGACAAAGAAGTGGAGGAGATCATCAAGAATAAGAAAGTAGACATTGCAACACTTAGGAAACATTTCAAATTACCTTCTAATGAAGATCCATTGACAAAATAAATTGAAGAAAGTGAATAGCATAAAGAAGACATGCTCAAACTGATCATTGAGAAAAATATACAGATGAAGGAGATGGAGGAACAAATTGAGAAACTCCTTCAGGAAAAAGAACAGGTTGCACAATTAATTATAGTTCCAGTGACACCCATACTAATCACAGTTGCAAACACAATAGGAGATTTGACATCAACACCTGATGATTTAAATAAATTTGTGCAGGATTTGTCTCTTCGGAGACAAGAAAATGACAGGCTTTTGCAAAATCTCAAGCATATGGAAGCACAAAAGATACAAAATGATTCTCTTTTGGTAGAAGAGATGCAAAAATCTCACCAATTGGCCAAGAAGATTGACCGATTGGAAAATCAGTCACTAATGGCTCACACCTTGGCCCAAGCTAAGGAAAGGATCTGGGTGGATATAAATCATGCCATAACCAAGGTTTCTCCATCTATCTAGATTTTATTTGAGAAAGAAGAGTTGATTGATAGATGAAGAAAAACTATTGAACAGGTCAGAACAACACCGGGAGAAAACCCAGCAGAGACTACTTTCATGATCAGAATATTGAATTCAAAGACTAGCTAAGAGTTGAAATAGACTCAGATTTAAAATAGAACAGAGAGAATCCTAGAGACGAAAAAGGTGTTACACAAAAGGAATTTAGTGATCCAATTGGAGACTAATACTCAAGATCTATAAAATATTATCAAGAGATTTAACACTAAATTTAATTTTCTGAATCAAAGAGGACTCCCAAGCCTAGTAGCACCAAATGACAGGTTAATTAGCTTGGAAGATTACTGTGAAAATGTTGGGTCCCTATAATACTAGTGATTACCCCATTACTATTGTAGTTATACCCCTTATTAATATTGTTGTGCCCCTATTACCCCCATATTGTTATTACTGTGCCCCATAGAATCCCTCTATTGTTATTTTTGTGGCTTTATATTATTATTGTTAGGTCGGCTGGATTATATTGTGACTCCTTAGACTCCTATATATAGAAAGGAGGTTTTTTCATTTGAATCATCCAAGAATTGTTCATTTATGTAATGTAAAGGAGGTTGCCCCCCTCGAAGAGGCTGAATTCTAAGGCGTTGATCTATCTTTTCTATCTTTTCTTGAGCTGGTTTCATAACATTTGGTATCAGAGCTTTGGATTCTAGGGTTTCGCTGCTCCAAACAGGTCATCGTGGAATTTTCGCTATAACTTTTTTTTAGATGTTTCAGAAGTCGCAAAAAAAACCCATTTGAGAAGAAATCGCGCTGAACCTTGGGTCCGAATTTCAGAGTTTTTCGCGCTATATTTGCGGAGATATGATCTGAGGAAGTTGGTCTTTTTGCAGACTCCTGAATTACATTCCAAACAGGTGACCTGGGGAAAATCGTCATAACTTTCTCTCTGGGGATCGGATTGAAATTTCGTAAGAAGGTACAGAAAGAGGACGGACTGTAGTTTCTTGTATACGTTTTTCAGATCCAAAGGTCGAAACAGTGACTCGTGGCACGTCGTACAAGTTCGCTCTACTGAACTAGTCTATAATCAAGTCACTGTGGGAGATTTCGCATAACTCTTCCTTGGAGAATCCAATTTGGGTCAGACTTGTGGCATTGGAAAGAGGACACAGAGGGCTACTACAGGTCACAAATTTAGAACTAGATGATTGGAAAGTACAGAGATACATCAGAGGCAATATCGAGCTCCTACAAAGTGAAAAAAGGTGTGTAGATTTTCTTAAATTTTTGCTTAAGCTTTGTTTGAAAATTTATTTTGAAGGAATTCAAAGGGCATAGTAGAGCATTATTATCGGTAACTGATGCCCCGAGGAAAGAAAATGCAAACACCTAGTAAGGAACCTGAAAGCTCTAGCATGACTCATGAAGAAGAGGAAGAAATGCTACATGATATATCAAAATTACAAGAACAAGTGCAACAAATGTCCCTTCACAAAAAGGAACAGAATCTAAGATGGATGGTTTAAAGAAAGGTGTAGAAGCTAATATGGACTCTTTAAAGAAAGGTGTAGAAGCTAAGATGATTGACGTGGAAGCTAAGATGGATGATTTGAAGATAGATTTGAAGACAGACATGGACGAATTGAAGAAGTTGCTACAAGAAAGGGTCACTAATGGTGAAAGGGTAGTAAAGGAAACTCATGATGAGAACAAAAGAAATGTTAATCATGATTCCATAGACTCTAATGTTGGATCGAAGACCCACCATATTCCAAAAATCGATATGAGGAAGTTTGATGGCAAGGATCCCGCAACATGGATACTACAGATGGAGCAATTCTTCGATCTCAATAATGTGCAAAACACACAAAAGGTACGTATGGCAACTTTATATTTGGAACCAAATCAGTTTGTATGGTATCAATGGCTTTGATCTCGTAAACCATTTATCACTTGGGCAATTTTTATGAAAGAATTGATAGCACATTATGAGGATACAAAAAGCAACACTTTTTTTAGCCAATTGATAAGTCTCAAACAAAAGGGTTCAATAATGGAGCACATTGAGGAGTTCCAAAAATTGAACATAAGGGTAAAAGATATTCCAGAGGAGCATAGGATTGATGTGTTCATAGGGTCTTTAAAGGATAATATCCAACATGATGTTCGCCTTTGGGAACCTGATTCATTAGAGAAGGCATTCAGGTTAGCAAGAAAAATGGAAAGCAAAATTATGGCAACCAGGAAGCATACCACTCACAACTATAAAGACGGAAGTGTTGTTTCCCCTAGTATTCCACAACCTATAAGGTTGACACCACAACAATTGGAAGAAAAAAGAGCAAAAGGGCTTTGTTACAGTTGTGATAGCAAATACACTAAAGGTCATAAGTGTGCTGAGAAGAAATTATTCTACATAGATTGTGAAGAGGAAGAAGAAAAGGAGCAAGAAAGGTCAAAAGAAGAGGATATACTCCAGGAACAAAGCCTAGATGAAGAACAAATAAATCCGACCATATCTTGTAATGCATTGGCGGGAATTACCACTCCTCAAACCATCAAGATAGAAGGACAAATCAAGAAGAAAAAGGTAATAGTGTTGATTGATTCAGGAAGCACCCACAATTTTATTCATTGTAAGGTAGCAAAAGAATTGAATTGCTTCCTATATCCAGCACCAGAGTGTCAAGTGATGATTGCAAATGGAGGAACAATAAATTGCTCTGGAAAGTGCCATAATATCAAGCTATCCATGGGAGAATATGTATTGACTAGCCCAATGCTTTCCATTCCAATGGGAGGTGCTGATGTTGTACTAGGAGTCCAATGGCTACAATCCTTGGGTACAATAGCTTTTAATTTTCAAGAACTTTTCATGAAATTTTCTATGGAAGGAAAGGAAGTTGAATTAAGGGGTATTGCAGGGAAACCAGGAAAGATAATCAGCTCTAATGGTATGACAAAGCTTCTAAAAAAGGAGCAAAGAGGTGTAATTGCACAATTATGTTCGCTAGATGTTTCCACATTGGAATCATCTATTTCTCCAGATCTCCAAAAAGTCCTGGACAATCATTCCAAGGTATTTGAGACTCCCAAAGGTCTCCCACCTATGCGTGATCATGATCATGCTATTCATCTGATTCCAGGAAGTGTTCCTCCAAACATCAGGCCGTACAGATATCCCTATGTCCAAAAGAGTGAAATTGAACGTATGGTTGCAGAAATGCTAGAGGCTGGTATAATTCAACCGAGTCAAAGTTCTTTCTCTGCTCCAGTAGTATTGGTGCACAAGAAGGATGGATCATGGCGCATGTGTCCGGATTATAGGGAGCTCAACAAGCTCACTATTAAAGATAAGTTCCCCATTCCTGTCATTGATGAATTACTGGATGAATTGCATGGATCAATTTACTTCACCAAGTTGGATCTTCGTTCAGGATATCATCAAATCAGAATGAAGATTGAAGACATTCCGAAAACAGCATTTAGAACTCATGAGGGTCATTATGAATTTTTGGTCATGCCTTTTGGCCTTACCAATGCACCTTCAACATTTCAAGGTTTGATGAATTCAATTTTCAAACCATTCCTTAGAAAATTTGTGTTAGTATTTTTTGATGATATACTAATCTACAGCAAGTCTTGGAAGGATCATGTTGAACATGTTGACAGGGTGCTACAACTATTGGAGGAGAAACAATTATATGCAAAAAGATCCAAATGTTTCTTTGGAGTCCAGGAGGTGGAATATTTGGGTCATATTGTATCTCATGAAGGAGTTAAGGTAGACCCTAGCAAAATTAAAGCCATTAAGGAATGGAAAATCCCCACATCCATAAAGCATCTGCGAGGATTTCTTGGGTTGACAGGGTATTATCGCAAGTTTGTTAAGAATTATGGGAGAATAGCAGCACCTCTAACAACATTATTGAAGAAAGATGCATTTTCATGGACTCCGGAAGCAACAAAGGCCTTTGAACATCTTAAAGAGGCAATGTGCCAAGCACCGGTCTTAGCTACACCGGACTTCACAAAAACCTTTATTGTGGAATGTGATGCTTCAGGAAATGGAATTGGTGCTGTTCTAATGCAAGATGAAAGACCCATTGCTTTTGAAAGTCGTCCAATCAAGGGAAAGTTTTTAAGCAAAGCTATTTATGAGAAGGAAATGTTGGCAATACTCCATGCACTTAAGAAATGGCGACCCTACCTAATGGGAAGACACTTCAAGGTAAAAACGGATCATGATAGCCTTAAATACTTTTTAGAACAAAGATTATCCTCTGAAGAGCAACAAAAGTGGGTCACAAAGATGTTGGGTTATGACTTTGAAATCATCTACAAAAAAGGGAAGCAAAATGTGGTGGCAGATGCACTCTCAAGAAAGGATGAGGATGTGGAAGCATTGTTGTGTGCCATTTCTATTATCCAACCAGATTGGATAAACGAAGCAAGGGAGGAATGGAAGAATGACGAAGAAGTGTGGGCACTTATTCGAAAGCTACAACAAGATTCCAGTACGTCTGATACATTTAGCTGGCAAAATGATTCGTTATGGTACAAAGATCGCTTATACCTCTGTAAGAATTCCCAGCTAAAACAAAAGATTCTTATGGAATTGCACACTTCTCCCTTAGGAGGGCACTCAGGATTTTTAAAAACTTACCACAGGGTTAAGAAGGAATTTTTTTGGGATGGCCTTAAATCAGATATTCAAAAGTTTGTGGCGGAATGTTTGGTTTGCCAACAAAATAAAGTTGAAACAATTAAGACACCGGGTCTATTACAACCTTTATCCATTCCAAGCCAACGTTGGGAGGAGGTTTCAATGGATTTTATCACAGGTTTACCCAAGTCTGAGGGAAAGAGTGTCATCATGGTGGTAGTTGACAGACTTACCAAGTATGCACACTTTTGTGCATTATCACATCCATTTAAAGCCAGTACAGTTTCTACTGCATTTATGGAAACAATTCAAAAGCTACATGGAAACCCAAAGATTATTGTAAGTGACAGAGATCCCATTTTCACTGGAAATTTTTGGACAGAATTATTTTCTTGTCTTGGTACTCAGTTAGCTCATAGCTCATCTTATCATCCTCAATCTGATGGGCAAACTGAGATAGTAAACAAATGTTTGGAAGGATATCTTCGTTGCTTTGTATCTGATAAACAGACACAATGGGTCAAATGGTTGCCTCTGGCTGAATGGTGGTATAACACTTCCTTCCATACAGCAACAAAAATGACCCCATTTATGGCACTTTATGGGTATCAACCACCATCCATCACATCATATTTAAGAGAAAATTCTAAGGTTCAGGCAGTGGAACATCACATCGAACATCAACAACAAGTCCTCCAACTCTTAAAGGATAACCTCGTGTTGGCACAAAATAGAATGAAACAACAGGCAGATCAACATCGCAGTGAAAGAAGTTTTGATGTAGGTGATTGGGTATTCCTACGGCTACAACCATATAAGCAAATGTCCCTCAAGCAAGCTAAGAAGGATAATAAATTATCACCAAAGTATTATGGTCCGTACAAGGTGTTGCAAAAGATTGGTACTATGGCATACAAATTGGAGCTTCCTGCAGCTTCTCGATTGCACCCAGTTTTCCATGTTTCATGTTTAAAGAAGGTTATAGGCGACAAGCTCCCAGTTCAAACAATATTGCCAGAACTTGACGAGGAAGGAAAAATTATATTGGAACCGGAAGCAGTCACAGAAACAAGAACTCGACAGCTACGAAATCGATCAATTTCAGAGTATCTTATCAAGTGGAAGAACTTATCCGCTGAAGATTCCACATGGGAGGATGAGAATTTTATGCAGAAGTATCCAGAACTACTCAAGCGTTGAGGACAACACTTTTTTGAAGGAGAGGGGCATGTTGGGTCCCTATAATACTAGTGATTACCCCATTACTATTGTAGTTATACCCCTTATTAATATTGTTGTGCCCCTATTACCCCCATATTGTTATTACTGTGCCCCATAGAATCCCTCTATTGTTATTTTTGTGGCTTTATATTATTATTGTTAGGTCGGCTGGATTATATTGTGACTCCTTAGACTCCTATATATAGAAAGGAGGTTTTGTCATTTGAATCATCCAAGAATTGTTCATTTATGTAATGTAAAGGAGGTTGCCCCCTCGAAGAGGCTGAATTCTAAGGCGTTGATCTATCTTTTCTATCTTTTCTTGAGCTGGTTTCATAACAGAAAATATTTACACCATTGCAATAGATAGATAAAAGTTTGTAGGTATTAAGGGACATATCACAGGGAAAGAATTTATTGAAGCATTAGAGTTTGATTTAGCCATCAAACATGAAATCAAGCATATCTTCATCAACAAGCCAACTTTTGAGAAGTATGTTGAAGTAGATGAAGTATATCTAAAGCTCATAAATATTTCTATACTAGGAAATGAAATATGGGATAAGTTATATGATACCATTGAGTAAAAAGTTTTACCTCCAACATACAGACAACAACATAACATTTGGGGGCCAAGTGATCAACAACTTCCTTGAAGATAGTGCTAGCAAAGTCAACAATTTAAGAAACCCTACATTTTTGTACTATTTTTATGATTAGTTAGATGTTTCTACAGCCTTATATTTTTGTGTAGATAAGTACTGATTTTATGTATTAAAGGCTGAACCCTTGCATGATTTTTTCTAAAGCAGAATTGTATCAGACTAAAATCACTTCACATTAATGAAAGGATTATGGGTTTGTTTCAAATAACTTGTTACTTTGTGAGTTTGTCTTAATTTTTTCACTTCATTTTTGTTATTCTACATGTATTTAATTTTTATGAAGAGATTTGGGTAAGAGAAAATTGAATTTCATTCAATCTGAAATCCCCATGAAGTTATAATCTATTTTCGAGAATAGTTTATTAGATTGTTTGTCTTTATAAGCTCCTCTACATTTATAAATTGTCAAACAACTTCATAAGGTTAAATATATTATGTTGGGCTTTAAAAATTATTTACTTTCATGCTTCCTTATGATTAACTAAAAATTCAATCGGGATATTTAGGAAATCATATCTTCTTACAATTATTCCTTTCCATACACTTTATGTCAAACTACTCTCAGAGGTAAAGAATCATCCCTTTCATAATATGCAGTACCAATAAGGTTTAAGCACCTGCCTTAACCTACTCATCACATTGGTCATCCAAAAAAAAAAAATTAAAACAACAAAACTTTTTAGATACTCTCGCATAATTAATTAACCTAGAATTATCTTAGAGGACAACATGAGATTGGTGTCGTTGCCAGTGATCGGAAATTGAATTATTTTTCCCTAGGGAAACAATAGAACTTTTACTTTAATGTGAATAAAGAAATAATAGGTTAAAATATTTCACCTAGGGACTTCACAAACCCAAACTGGCTTGTTAAAGACATACCAGGTCTCATTCTAACTCTGAAATTGTTTCTCCATTCTCTGATCTAGAGAGGCTGGTAAGAGAAACCTCTTTAAGATGAAGACTTGAAGCTTCTTGCTCTTTTTCTATATCACTACAACCTGAAGATATTTCAACCTCTGATCCCTTAGGTCTATTCCATCTCCATTATATTTGGTCGTTTTGACACCTAGGGTTTTAGATCTACTATCCAAAGGAGTTGATCTAAAACCACCTACAACCTCATCATCCTCCACATCATCTTATACCACATCTTCTACTAATTCATCTTCATCTTCAAGTATGGCCACTTTTTTACCTATTGTTCAAGCTAGGTATGTTTCTTTACAACTTCCTAATATACTCAATAATTTTCCTGAGAGGTATTTAAAACACCTACCTAGGTTACTGGAGAAACCGATTTTTCTCTTGAAGACCATTTAGCTGCCTTCTTGGATTTTGATGATAAGATGAACATTGAACATGAAGATGTATATATGAGACTGTTTGTTCAATCACTAGAAGGGAATGCCTGATTTTAGTTTAGGCAACTAAGAGCTGATTCTATTCGATCTTTGGAATGAACTAACAACCATATTTAAGAATCAATGCGGGGTTAAGAAGGATCATGTTTACCTTCTAATATAATTTGAAGAACTGAAAAAGAAACCACGGTGAGCTAGTGGCTCATTTCATAAAGATATTTAATAAAATTTATCATAAAATTCCACTTGAGTGTAAACCACCAGTAGCAATGGCCAAAGTTAGATTTTCTAAAGAATTTGAAGATGATTTTGTAGTTATTCTTAGGGAAAGGACATCCCATACCATAGAATACATGAAAAAAAATTCCATAGAAGTTGAAGACAATAGGTCAGCATTAGCTAAACTTAAAGCTAAGGAAGAAAACACTGAAAGGGAAATCAAAGCCAAGGAAGAAGGTTCTTCCTCAAAAACTAAAAATGAAGATCAAAACATAGATGAAACCACTTCATTTCTTATAAACATTTCAAATAGAATTTAAAAAATAGAAACTCAACCTAGAACAATTCAACAAACTACTGCTAGACCTCAAACTCAATTTATGAGAGCTCCCCAAACCCAAATCTTACAAAGACCAAATATTGATCAACAAATTCAACCTCCATTGATGATTGATGATTAGAAGCCTGAAGACACTAGTCCTTTGATTACAAAGGATATAAATAATCATGATCATTTAGCTGTACAATATTATATTGTCTCTCTTCCTTTAAATTAGTCTTCTTAGCAAGATCAAGAGGACTCACAAGTTTCAAAATATCAGGCCTTTTCTAAGTTTTTAATTGCAAAATTGAATAGGAGATATGACTTAAGGCCTAGGTCAGGGCCTAGTAGAGCTCCCAAAAATCCCATTGTAAATGAACCATAAATTAAATCTATTGAATCTCAAACAAAAACAAACTGACCATTGAATCAGTCAAATGAAAAAACTTCAATTGATAAAATTGTTTTAACCACTTTTAATGTTGAAAAGACATTAGAATGAGTCAAAATATCCATTCCTTTATCTAAACTTTCGATGAATACAGGATATAAAAATCATGTTTCTAAATGGATCGAGTCATCAAGTGTTGATGCTGAAGGAGATGTAATAAGCTTACAAGATAAAAAACCTTCAGTAGTCTTTGGTCCCAGTTTAGATGTGATTGATGAAAATGTACCACCTTTCTATGTTACTCTAAAATTTCATGATTTGTTATTATACAACTGTATGTTAGATTCTAAAGCCTCCAATAATCTGAATCAATAGCTTAGAAATAAGTCTTTTCAAGGGGGCAACCTCCTTTACATTACACAAATGAACAATTCTTAGATGCTACAAATGACAAGACCTCATTTCTATATATAGGAGCCTAAGGGGTCATAATATAATTAGAGCTGACATAACAGTGATAATGGAAGGGCACAATAATAACAATAGTGGGCTTCTATGGGGAACAATAATAACAATATGGGGACTACAGGGGAACAACAATAAAATAAGGGGGTTGTACTAATAACAATAAGGGGTTACACTAGTAGTATAGGGACCTAACATGCCCCTCTCCTTCAAAAAGTGTTGTCCTCAACACTTGAGTAGTTCTTGATGCTTCTATATAAATTCTTGTCCTCTCATGTGGAATCTTCAGTGGGTAAGTTATTCCACTTGATGAGATACTCTGAAGCTGATCTATTTCATGACTGTTAATTTCTCGGTTCAGTGACTACTTCAGGTTCCAATATGATTTTTCCTTCCTTGTCAAGTTCTCACAATACTATTTGAATTGGGATCTTCTGCAACTTTTGAATGAGTTCCCACTCCTTTGGGCATATGGATATCTATAAGGCCTGACATTTGGAGGAACACTTCTTGGAATCAAATGATAGCATGATCATGATCACGAATAGGTGGGAGGCCTTTGGGAGTCTCAAATACCTTGGAAAGGTTGTCCAAAACATTTTGGAGATCTAGGGAAATACATGATTTCAATGTGGGATCCTCTAAAGAACATAATTATGCAATTACACCGTATTGTTTTTTATTTAGAATCTTTGTCATGTTGTTAGAGTTGATTATCTTTCTTGGTTTCCCTTTGATACCCCTCAATTCAACTTCCTTTCCTTCCCAAAAAAATTTCAGAAAAGTTCTTGAAAATTAAAAGCTATCATACCTAAAGATTGTAGCCATTGGGCTCCTAGTAAAACATCAGCACCACCCATTGGAATGGAAAGCATTGGGCTATCCAATACATATTCTCCCATAGATAGCTTGATATTATGGCACTTTCCAAAGAAATTTATCGTTCCTCCACTTGCAACCATCACTTGACACTCTGGTGCTGGATATAGGAAGCAATTCAATTCCTTGGCTATCTTACAATGAATAAAATTATGGGTATTCCCTGAATCAATCAACACTATTACCTTTTTCTTCTTGATATGCCGTTCTATCTTGATAGTTTTAGGAGTGGTAATTTCTTCCAAGGCATTACAAGATATGGTCAGATTCATTTCTTGATGCTTGATGTGATCTTTTACCTTTTGAACATTTTTCATCTTTGTATGTCCTTCTATATTGATAGTTTGAGGAGTGGTAAGGCCAATGCATTACAAGATATGGTCGGATTCATTTCTTCTTTCTCGCTGTGATCTTTCACTTCTTGAACCTTTTTCTTCTTGATATGTCCTTCTATCTTGAGAGTTTAAGGAGTGGTTATTCTTTCCAATGCTTTACAAGGTATGGTCGAATTCATTTCTTCTTTCTCTGGGGTGGGTTCCTAGTGTATATCATCTTCTTTTGATATTTCTTCATCTTTTTCTTCCTCCTCTTCATAATCTATGTAAAATAATTTCTTCTCAGCACACCTATGACCTTCAGTGTATTTTCTATCACAATTGTAACAAAGCCCTTTTTCTCTTTTTTCTTCTAGTTATTTTGGTGTAAACCTTGTTGGTTGTGGAAGGCTAGGAGAAAAAACACTTCCATAATTACAGTGGTGAGTGGTGGGATTCCTTGTTTCCATAATTTTGCTTTCACTTTTTTCTTGCCAACCTGAATGCCTTCTCCAACGAATCAGGTTCCCAAAGACGAACCTTGTGTTGAATGTTATCCTTTAATATCCCTATGAAGACATCAACCATTTTCTTCTCTGGAATATAATTTACCATTATATTCAATTTTTGGAAGTCTTCAATATGCTCTGCCATTGAACCATTTTGTTCGAGATTTATCAATTGGCTAAAGAAGGTGTTACTCTTTGTATCCTCATAATGTGCTATCATTTCTTCCGTGAAAATTGACCAAGTGACAATTGCTTTATGAGAACAAAGCCCTTTATACCATAAAAATTGATCTAGTTCTAAATATGAAGATGAAATGCATACCTTTTGTAACAGTTGCACCTCATGTAGATCAAAATATTGCTCCATCTGTAGTATCCAATTTAACAGATCCTTGCCATCAAACATCCTCATATTTCGTTGTCTTGATTTTAGGAGCTCGATCTTGCAACGACTGTAACTTTGTACTTTTAGATCTCCAGGTTCTGAAATTGCATCCTATAATACCCCTCTGCGTGCTCTTTCTAACCCCACAAGTTTGATCAAGATTGGATTCTATAAGGAATATTTATGTCAAATCTCCCATGATGACCTGATTATACACTGATTCAGTAGAGGAAGCTTGTATGAATTTCCACGTGCCACTGTTTCAACCTTAGGAGTTGAATTAGATACACAGAAAATTACAGTCTATCCTCCTTTTGTAACTTCTTACACAATTTCAATCTAATTCTCCTAGATAATGTTATGATGCTTTTCCCAAGGTCACATGTTTGGAATGTAATTCAGGAGTCTACAAAAACCCTAATTTCCTTAGATCATATCTCCGAAAATATAGTGACACAAGATTTGAAATTCGGACCAGAGGTTCAGAACGATTTCTTCTAAAATGGGTTTTGATTTTAGCTTTGAAACTTTGTAGAAAAAACGTTATAGCTAAAATTCCACGATGGCCTCTTTGAGATGGAATTCTAGAGCTTGAGAAACCCCTAACTTCCTCAGATGATATCTCTAAAAATATAGCGAAACAAGATCTAAAATTCGAACCCGAGATTCATAACGATTTCTTATCAAATGGATTTTTGTTTTAGCTTCTAAAACTTTGTAGTAAATAATTTATAGTGAAAAATCCTTGATGACCTATTTGGTGCAGAAAAACCCTAGAATCCAAAGGTCTGATACCAAATGTTATGAAACTAGCTCGCAAAAAGATAGAATAGATAGATCAATGCCTTAGAAATAAGCCTCTTCGAGGGGGCACCTCCTTTACATTACACAAATGAACAATTCTTAGATGATACAAATGACAAGACATCCTTTCTATATATAGGATTCTAAGGGGTCATAATATAATCAGAGCTGACATAACAATGATAATGGAAGGGCACAATAATAACAATAATGGGCTTCTATGGCACACAATAATAACAATATGTGGACTACATGGGCACAACAATATAATAAGGGGGTTGTACTAATAATAATAAGGGGTTACACTAGTAGTATAGGGACCTAACATCTGATGCCAAAGGTAATCATGGATCAACTTCAATTAGAAGTTATCCAAACAAATCATGATCTATATACTTTTGATTCCAAGAAAGGACCCTGTCTTGGACTTATAAAGGACCTAGTGGTTACTTTAGCTCAAATCCATGTTAAGGGTGTGGTATTAGACATTGTAGTTACTGATATTCCTCCTAAATTTATCATACTATTCTCAAGATTATGTTCTGCCAAATTAGGATGAAGTCTTCAAATGGACATGTCTTATGCTACCATTCTTGTATATGGGGGTGAGCATCTCAAAGTATACAGAGAAGCAAGATTCATGAATAATGTTTTCAAATTAGATCAAGCAAGAAACCATCCAATTTATGCAATAGATCAAGATTTTGGATGTTTTGAATTATTATCAAATAACTTACAAAACACTCAGCTTAGCATTGTGAACATTATAGAAAAAACAAATACCATTAAGACTCATATTTTTAGGTCATACTTCAATGGTTCTTGCTCGAAGGAAGGAGCTGGAGCTGGTATTCTACTAATTTCACCAAACAAAGAGAATATAACTCAATCCTATAAGCTTGAATTTGATGTGACAAATAATGTATTAGAGGATGAAGCCTTCCTTGTAGGATTGGAATTAGCCAAAAGCCTTAAAGTGAAAACCTAAGTGTATTCAATGACTCAGAGCTCACTGTTAAACAAGTAAGGAATATTTTTCAAACAAAGCACCCTAGACTTAGATCTTATAGAAATGAGGTATGGGATTCAGTGGATAATTACTTTCAAGAATTTAACATCACTATTATTCCAAGGGATGAAAATATTCATGTAGACTCTAGTTGTTTCAGTTAGTTCTTTTAAAATTCCTGATCAAATGCTTGTGCAATATCAAATTCAAGTTAAATATAGGCCTTCAATTCTTGACAACCTTAAACATTGGCAGATATTTAATGATGATGAACAATTGAAGTCCTTTTTGCGAGTAATTGATGAATTTTTAGCCTTACAAAGTGAATAAGAACAGTTGGGTAATAATGCTATGAAACCAACTCACAAAAAGATAGAAAATATAGATCAACGCCTTAGAATTTAGCCTCTTCGAGGGGGAAACCTCTTTTACATTACATAAATGAACAATTTTTCGATGATTCAAATGACAAAACCTCCTTTCTATATATATGAGTATAAGGGGTTACAATATAACCAAGCCGACCTAACAATAATAATATAAGGGCACAAAAATAACAATAGAGGGATTCTATGGGGCACAATAATAACAATATGGGGACAATAGGGGCACAACAATATTAATAAGGGATACAACTACAATATTAATGGGGGCATCACTAGTATTATAAGGAGCTAACATGCCCCTCCCCTTCAAAAAAGTGTTGTCCTCAATGCTTGAGTAGTTCTGGATGCTTCTGTATAAAATTCTCATCCTCCCATGTGGAATCTTCAGCGGATAAGTTCTTCCACTTGATGAGGTACTCTGAAATGGATCGATTTCATAGTTGTCGAGTTCTTGTTTCTATGACTACTTTCGGTTCCAATATTATTTTTCATTCCTCGTCAAGTTCTGGCAATATTGTTTGAACTGGGATCTTGCTGCCTGTAACCTTCTTTAAACATGAAACATGGAAAACTTGGTGCACTCAAGAAGCTACAGGAAGCTCCAATTTGTATGCCATAGTACCAATCTTTTGCAACACCTTGTACGGACCATAATACTTTGGTGACAATTTGTTATCCTTCTTAGCTTGCTTAAGGGACATTTGTTTATATGGTTGTAGCCGTAGGAATACCCAATCACCTACATCAAAACTTCTTTCACTGTGATGTTGATCTTCCTGTTGTTTCATTCTATTTTGCCCCAACACGAGGTTATCCTTTAAGAGTTGGAGAACTTGTTGTTGATGCTCGATGTGATGTTCCACTTCTTGAACCTTAGAATTTTCTCTTAAATATGATGTGATGGATGGTGGCTAATATCCATAAAGTGCCATAAATGGGGTCATTTTTGTTGCAGTATGGAAGGAAGTGTTATACCACCATTCAGCTAGAGGCAACCATTTGACCCATTGTGTCTGTTTATCATATACAAAGCAACGAAGATATCCTTCCAAACATTTGTTTACTATCTCCTTTTTCCCATCAGATTAAGGATGATAAGATGAGCTATGAGCTGACTGAGTACCAAGACAAGAAAAATAATTCTATCCAAAAATTTCCTGTAAAAATGGGATCTCTGTCACTTACAATAAATTTTGGGTTTCCATGTAGCTTTTGAATTGTTTCCATAAATGCCATAGAAACTATACTAGCTTTAAATGGATGTGATAATGCACAAAAGTGTGCATACTTGGTAATTCTGTCAACTACCACCATGATGACACTCTTTCCCTTAGACTTGGGTAAAACTATGATAAAATCCACTGAAACCTCCTCCCAATGTTGGCTTGGAATGGATAAAGGCTGTAATAGACTTGGTGTCTTAACTGTTTTAGCTTTATTTTGTTGGCATACCAAGCATTCTACCACAAACTTTTGAATATCCGATTTAAGGCCATCCTAAAAAAAATTCCTTCTTAACCCTATGGTAAGTTTTTAAAAATACTGAGTGCCCTCCTAAGGGAGAAGCGTGCAATTCCAGAAGAATCTTTTGTTTGAGTTGGGAATTCTTACAAAGGTATAAGCGATCTTTGTACCATAACGAATCATTTTTCCAGCTAAATGTATCAGATGTACTGGAATCTTGTTGTAACTTTCGAATAAGTTCCCACACTTATTTATCATTCTTCCATTCCTCCCTTGCTTCGTCTATCCACTCTGGTTGGATAATAGAAATGGTGCACAACAATGCTTCCACATCCTCATCCTTTCTTGAGAGTGCATCTACCACAACATTTTTCTTCCCTTTTTTGTATATGATTTCAAAGTCATAACCCAACATCTTTGCGACCCATTTTTTTTGTTCTTTAGAGGATAATATTTTTTCTAAAAATTATTTAAGGATATCATGATCCGTTTTTACCTTGAAGTGTCTTCCCATTAGGTAGGGTTGCCATTTCTTAAGTGCATGTAGTATTGCCAACATTTCCTTCTCATAAATAGTTTTGTGTAAATACTTTCCCTTGATTGGATGACTTTCAAAAGCAATGGGTCTTTCATCTTTCATTCAAACAACACCAATTCCATTTCTAGAAGCATCACATTCCACAATAAAGATTTTTGTGAAGTTTGGTGTAGCTAAGACTGGTGCTTGGCACATTGCCTCTTTAAGATCTTCGAAGGCCTTTGTTGCTTCTGGAATCCATGAAAATGCATCTTTCTTCAACAATGTTGTTAGAGGTGCTGCTATTTTCCCATAATTCTTAACAGACATGTGATAATACCCTGTCAACCCGAGAAATCCTCACAAATGCTTTATGGATGTGGGGATTTCCCATTCCTTAATGGCTTTAATTTTGCTAGGGTCTACCTTAACTCCTTCATGAGATACAATATGACCCAAATATTCCACCTCCTAGACTCCAAAGAAACATTTGGATCTTTTTGCATATAATTGTTTCTCCTTCAATAGTTGTAGCACCTTGTCAACATGTTCAACATGATCCTTCCAAAACTTGCTATAGATTAGTATATCATCAAAAAATACTAACACAAATTTTCTAAGGAAGGGTTTGAAAATGGAATTCATCAAACCTTGAAATGTGGAAGGTGCATTGGTAAGGCCAAAAGGCATGACCAAAAACTCATAGTGACCCCCATGAGTTCTAAATGTTGTTTTCAGAATGTCTTGAGTCTTCATTCTGATTTGATGATATCCTGAACGAAGATCTAACTGGGTGAAGTAAATTGATCCATGGAATTCATCCAATAATTCATCAATGACAGGAATGGGAAACTTATCTTTAATAGTGAGTTTGTTGAGCTCGCTATAATCCAGACACATGCGCCATGATCCATCCTTCTTGTGCACCAATACCACTAGAGCAGAGAAAGAACTCTGGCTAGGTTGAATTATACCAGCCTCAAGCATTTCTGCAACCATACATTCAATTTCACTCTTTTGGGCATAGGGATATCTGTACGGCCTGATGTTTAGAGGAACACTTCCTAGAATCAAATGAATAGAATGATCATGATCACGAATAGGTGGGAGACCTTTGGGAGTCCCAAATACCTTGGAATGATTGTCCAAGATTTTTTGGAGATCTAGAGCAATAGATGAATTCGATGTAGAAACATCTAGCGAACATAATTGTGCAATTACACATCGTTGTTCCTTTTTTACAAGCTTTGTCATACAGTTAGAGCTTATTATGTTTCCTGGTTTCCCTGCAATACCCCTTAATTCAACTTCCTTTCCTTCCGCATAAAATTTAATGAAAATTTCTTGAAAGTTAAAAGCTATTGTACCCAAGGGTTGTAGCCATTGGACTCTTTGTACAACATCGGCACCTCCCATTGGAATGGAAAGCATTTCGCTTTTCAATACATATTCTCCCATGGATAGCTTGATATTATGGCACTTTCCAGAGAAATTTATCGTTCCTCCATCTGCAACCATCACTTGACACATTGGTGCTGGATATAGGAAGCAATTCAATTCTTTTGCTATCTTACAATGAATAAAATTGTGGGTACTTCCTGAAGCAATCAACATTATTACCTTTTTCTTCTTGATTTGTCCTTCTATCTTGATGGTTTGAGGAGTGGTAATTCCAGCCAATGCATTACAAGATTTGGTCGGATTCATTTCTTCTTTATCTAGGCTTTGTTCCTCAATTATATCCTCTTCTTTTGACCTTTCTTGCTCCTTTTCTTCTTCCTCTTCACAATCTATGTAGAATAATTTCTTCTCAACACACTTATGACCTTTAGTGTATTTTCTATCACAATTGTGACAAAGCCCTTTTGCTCTTTTTTCTTGCAATTGTTGTGGTGTCAACCTTAGAGTTTGTGGAAGGCTAGGGGCAACAACACTTCCATCTTTATAGTTGTGAGTGGTATGCTTCTTGGTTGCCATAATTTTGCTTTCCATTTTCCTTGCTAACCTGAATGCCTTCTCTAATGAATCAGGTTCCCAAAGGCAAACATCATGTTGGATATTATCCTTTAAAGCGGTATGAGCACATCAATCCTATGCTCCTCTGGAATATTTTTTACCCTTATGTTCAATTTTTGGAACTCCTCAATGTGTTCCATTATTGAACCCTTTTGATTGAGACTTATCAATTGGCTAAAAAAAGTGTTTCTTTTTGTATCCTCATAATGTGTTGTCAATTCTTCCGTAAAAATTGCCCAAGTGATAATTTGTTTATGAGAGCAAAGCCATTGATACCATATAAATTGATTTGGTTCCAAATATAAAGTTTCAATATGTACCTTTTGTGTGTTTTGCACATTATTGAGATCGAAAAATTGCTCCATCTGTAATATCCATGTTGGGAGATCCTTGCCATCAAACTTCCTCATATCAATTTTTGGAATATGGAGGGTCTTCGATCCAACATTAGAGTCTATGGAATCATGATTAACATTTCTTTTGTTTTCATCATTAGTTTCCTTTACTACCCTTTCACCATTAGTGACCATTTCTTGTAGCAACTTATTCATATTTATCTTCAATTCTTCCATCTTATCATCCATGCCATCTATTTTAGCATCCATGCCATTCATCTTAGCTTCCATTCCATCCATCTTAGCTTCTATGCCTTTCTTTAAACAATACATATTAGCTTCTACACCTTTCTTTAAACCATCCATCTTAGCTTCTACATTTTTCTTTAAACCGTCCATCTTATATTCTGTTACTTTTTGTGCAAGTGACACTTGTTGCACTTGGTCTCGTAATTTTGATATATCATGTTGCATTTCTTCCTCTTCTTCATGAGTCATGCTATAGCTTTCAAGTTTCTTACTAGATGTTTGCATTTTATTTCTTTGGGGCATCAATTATAGATAATAATGCTTTACTATGCTCTTTGAATTCCTTCAAACTAATTTTTCAAACCAAGCTTATGCAAAAATTTAAAAAAACTACACACATCTTTTCACTTTGTAGGAGCTTGATATTGAATCTGATGTATCTCTGTAATTTAGATCATCCAGTTCTCAAATTGTGATTTGTAGTAGCACCCTGCATCCTCTTTCTAATGCCACCAGTCTGATCCAAATTGGATTCTCCAAGAAATAGTTATGCACAATCTCCCAAGATGACTTGATTATAGACCTTTCCAAAACAACGAACTTGTATGAAGTACCACGTGTCACTATTTCGACCTTTGGCTCTGAAAAATATATTCAAGAAACTGCAGTCCGTCCTCTTTCTGTACCTTCTTACAAAATTTCAATCTGATGCTCAGAGAGAAAGTTATGACGATTTTCCCCAGGTCACCTATTTGGAATGTAATTCAAGAGTTTGCAAAAAGACCAACTTCCTCAAAGCATATCTCTGCAAATATAGCGCGAAAAGCTCTGAAATTCAAACTGGAGGTTCAATGTGATTTCATCTCAAATGGGATTTTTTTTCGCTTTTGAAACGTCGCAGGAAAAAAGTTATAAGGAAAATTCCACAATGACCTATTTGGAGCAACGAAACCCTAGAATCCAAACCTTTGATACCAAATGTTATGAAACTAGCTCACAAAAAGATAGAAAAGATAGATCAACACCATAGAATTTAGCCTCTTCGAGGGGGAAACCTTCTTTACATTACATAAATGAAAAATTCTTCGATGATCCAAATGACAAAACCTCATTTCTATATATAGGAGTCTAAGGGGTCACAATATAACCAAGATGAACTAACAATAATAATATAAGGGCACAAAAATAACAATAGAGGGATTCAATGGGGCACAGTAATAACAATATGGGGACAATAGGGGAAAAACAATATTAATAAGGGATACAACTACAATATTAATGGGGGCATCACTAGTATTATAACGACCTAACAAATAATGAGTTGAATAAGGAAAATGAAACTGCACCATTTGACTCAAGAATTGGTGATCATAGTATCATTCAATTATCTAACAATTTTGATTCCTAAGGGTTTGGTCCCTCTTGAAAAGTTGTTTTACCATAATGATGTTCCTAAAAATCCATTATCAAATTCACTTGAAGAAGATATAGAAGAATGTAATATTGGAACTTTAAAAGAAATCAGAAATATTAAAATCTTTGCATCTTTGCCAATGGAAGTGAAAGATAAATATTTATCTCTCCTTAAAGCCTATAAGTATGTCTTTGCTTGGTCTTATACTGAGTTGAAAACATATGATACAACACTCATTGAACATAAAATCTCTTTAAAACTAGAAGCTAAACCTTTTACGCAAAAGTTAAGGAGCATTAATCATGTCCTTCTTCCTACCATTGGGAAACAACTTAAAAATCTACTTGATTCCAAGATCATAGTTCCATTCAGATATTTTGGTTGAGTAGCTAATTTAGTTACAGTAAGAAAGAAAATTGGTGAAATTAGACCGTGTGTAGATTTCAGGAACTTAAATAAATCATCTTTGAAATATAATTATCCTTACCTAAGATGGACCAATTGCTTTAAAACGTTTTAGGTGCTAATAGAATTTATATGTTAGATGGTTTTTCTGGATACAATCAGATCATGGTAAGTCCAGAAGATAAAGAAGAGACAACATTCACAACTCCTTTGGGTACAATTAGGTATGCAAGGATGCCTTTTATATTAACCAACGCTGGAGCTACCTTTCAAAGAGCTATGGATTAAGCATTTGTGAGTAATACTAATAAATTTGTTCTCATTTATCTTGATGATCTGATTGTATTTTCTAATTCTGATAAAAAACATTTAAAGCACTTGAGGAAAGTTTTTGATAGGTGTAAGAAATTTGGGATTTCACTTAATCCTAAAAAGCCCATGTTTGCAATCAACAAAGGGAAATTTATTGGCCATATTATTTCTAAGGAAGGAGTGGCCATTGATCCCAGAAGAGTTTTAGCTATCCAAGCACATTCATTACCAAGGAATAAGAAGGAATTTCATGCTTTTCTTAGGAAAATCAACCTTTTTATGAAGATTTATACCTAATTATGATTAAATAGTTAAGGATATCACTCATATGTTAAGGAAAGATTGTGAAGTTAAGTGGAAAATTCCAACAAGATATGCTTTTGACCATATTAAGAAATATATTTCATAAGCCCCAATATTAGCCAATCCAAACTATTCTTAACCATTTAGCATCTTTTCCTTTGCCTCTAAACTTACCTTAGTTGATGTTATTTTTCAAAAGAATAAGGATGGAGATGACCAACATATTTCCTTTTTCAGTAAATTTATGAGAGATGCTAAACTCAAATATGATATTATTGAAAAACGGACATATTCTTTAGTTTAAGCCTTGAAATCTTTTAGATTCTTTGTCCTTCATTCTTCCATTATTGCCTATGTTCCCATAGTTCTGTTAAAACTATGTTAACTCAACCTGATATTGATGGAAGAAGAGGAAGATGGATTACTAATATATTAGAATTTTATCTCATTATCCAAAGTACAATGTTGGTAAACTCTTAGCTGAGTCAAATTGTAAAGTCTTGGGAATAAATTATGTTTCTGAAATTTAAGTAGAGAAGAATCCACAAGAACCTTCTCAATCTTTAGTAGAAAAGAATCCCCAAGAACCTTCTCAATATTCGGTAGAGAAGAATCCACAAGAACCTTCTTAATTTTTAGCAGAGAAGAATCCACAAGAACCTTCTCAATCCTCAACAGAGAAGAATCCACAAGAACCTTCATCTTCAATCTAATCAACTCCTATTCATATTGATGACAAATTTGTGTTATTTCAATGGTACACTGATATTGTACATTTTCTTAGAGATTTTTAGTGTCCATCTGAATTTACAAAGAATCAATGTAAAACACTAAAGTTGAAGGCTATAAAATATTGTATCATCAATGAAAATCTATATTGGAGAGACCCACTCAACATCCTTTTACTTTTCTTGATAGAAAGTGAGAAAAAAGGAATTATTGATAAATTTCATGCAGGTATTTGTGGAGGACACTATGCTTGGAGAGCTACAACATATAAGATTTTGAGAGAAGATTTTATTAGACCACATTTTTTTCACAAGTAGGAGCAAAGGTTAGAAGTTGTACTCAATGCCAAATGTTTGCTGGAAAACAAAAATTAGCAGCACTTCCTTTAGTTCTATACTAGTTTAGGCATCTTTTCTACAATGGGGATTGGATTTTATTGGGGAAATTCATCTAGCATCAACCAGCAAGCATAGATGAATATTGACTGGCATGGATTACCTTACTAAATGGGTAGAGGCAAATCCAGTTAGAAATGAAACTAACACTGTAATTATTAGATTTACTGAAGATAATATACTATCTAGGTTTGGATGCCCCCAACATATACTTACAGAAAATGCAGCATCATTCAGCAATGTCAAGATGATTGATTTTTGTCATAATACCAAATTGTGTTGCATCATTCTACCCCCTACTATCCACAAGGAAATGGACTAGTAGAGTCCTCAAACACGATCCTAGTTAGAGTGATGAAGAAAAAACTAGATGACCACAAAAGGAGTTGGGACAGCCATATCATATGTGTAATTTGGGAAAATAAAATATCTCCAAAGAGGTGAATAGGTAAAACTCGATTTCAGTGTGTTTATGGTAAGGAAGCCATATTTCCTACACATCTAGCTTTTCCTATCATGATGTTTTTACATGAAGCAAATGAAGAACCTGATGATTTTTCTAGGAGAATCAACCAACCTATAGAACTTAATGAAAACAAAGATGAAGTTCATTATAAGGTTCAGAAATATCAGAACAGAATGAAGAGTCTCTTTGACAGAAAGGTTAGATAAAGATATTTTAAAGAAGGAGATTGAGTATTAATATAGGATACAAGAAGGGAAGATAAAGGAAAACATGGAAAGTTTGATAATCTTTGGTTTGGACCTTTTAGCATTGTAGAGGTTAAAGGCGACAATAATTTTATCTTGTAGATCTTGGAAGGACAATATTCCTCATTGCCTCTCAATGAGAAATATCTGAAGCATTATATCCAATATTGAGATTCTTTCATTCATTCATCATTTGTACATCACGTGATTGTTTTTATTTTTTTCATCCACTATGTGATTGTTTTCAACAGAGACCCCATTAGCCCGAGGAGAAGGCACATGGATCTATAAGCTCTTTGCATCCTGCAAGAGGAAAAAGTCCTCACTTCGAGCTGATTTTATAACACAAATAGTTTTGATAAGTGAGATATTTATAAAAGAGGGTATACAAAAATAGAAAACAAAAAATAGAATAAAAGAATGAAAATGTGAAAATTGTTGAAAAAAATGAAAAGAAACCCCATGAAAAGAAAAATAACTGCACAAGTGAGTAAGCTCAAATGCAACTTGAAATAAATTTTGTTTGAATCATATAGTATAATAATGATCAAGAATGTTTAAATTTATGTTTAAGGATTGGAAAATAATCCAACCAAACCGTTTAATCTTGGTTGAAATTAGAAGATAGGATAGATTACAGGAAAATGTGACCAAAGCATTTAATCTTAGTCAATTGAATTTATACACTAGAGTAGGGTTAAGAAGTACTTTAGGAAATAAAAAGGGCATTCTTGATCAAATGTGCTTTTATCATTATTAATCATGCTTTGATTGATTTATTTTAGTTAAAAATAAACTAATAATGTAATTTAAACATGATTAGTGCCTTATAATAAGCATTAAACTTGAGTTTTGTTTACACATTGGAGATGATTTCATGTTTTTTTGTTTTGTAATATCCAAGCGGCATGTTTTAATGACCATGATTTTCCCTACCCAGATCAACAACGGGGAAACCAATTCGCATCCCCTCATCCCATTTCACGTTAATGGCCGGGGGGGGGGGGGTTCTGAAAAATAGTATTATTTTCCTCGGGCTCCATGCAACGTGGTACTCTTTCATCAGTTGCACCCTCTCCTCCTAAACTGCTTACCATTGCCACCCCCCTCCAAAAGAAGCTCATCGATCCTCCGCTCCCACCAACGGTCACTATGTTACCTCTGACGCTTTACCTCCACTAATCACATCTCACCACATGTCCATCTATCATTCGCCCACATCTATTTGCGTTATCATCTGGTCGTTACACGTGTGTCCATTACCATGATCTCGTTATTCATTAATGCACCTAAATCTCGTTTGATAATGGTTCCATATCAATGGTAAATGATCAAGGCCTATAAAATGACCTTGATATCATTTCACATCATTCCCATACCCACCTTAATTATTGTTTTGAAGTTGCAGGTACTTTTTTAAGCTTCTACATCCCTACTATTTAACACCTATCATTTCAGAAATTCAGAGCCCAGATACCCTTGAAAGAGATTTATTTTCTTATCCAGGCACCTGTTCAAGTCAAATTCTGTCCTCTGATATCATTCTTTTTCAAAATCCTCAGTCATGGCATCAAAGGGAAAAGCCGAGTCTTCTAGAAATAAATCTAAAATTGATGAAAACCCTAATGCCTCTGTTACCCTAGACCTAGATCATACGCCAATAATTGACCAATAATTTAATATTGCTCACACCGAGTGTGAATTTGACCTATTCAAATTACATCACTGCTTAAAGAAAAATTACCTAGACCATCATGATAGCATTGATATTTGGGAATCCTTGTTACCTATGTCTATCTTTCCAAAGACATATTATTTCCTTGATCTCGTCATGTGGTGTCAAGCCAAATATAATTCGTTGTAAAGGACTATTGTGGTTCAAAATGGAGACATTATGATCTCCATTACACCAGAAACCATAAACCAGATGATGTTGATTCCTTAGAATGACTCCCTCAACCATTTGTTTGCAGATGTTCTAATGGACCTATATCATAAGTTCACCTTTCCTCAGAGAGCTCAAATTTTTGAGATTTTTCTCCCAGAAGACTCTCAGCTTCCTAAGAAAAATCCCCCCCTACCCAACTTCTATTTTCCCTGAGAAAGCCAAGATGATAATTGCCTTAGTTTCTTGCCTTTTAGGGTATCCATCAAACCAGTGGGTAGATGAGCCTATCTTGGCCAATTTGCGTCTGAAAATATGCATGAACGGATGATGAAGATTACTACAGAAGGCATCTTTACTTATTTATCTATACTAGTCTACATGTTTCTTTTTTAGTAGGGAGACAAGTTTCCAGTAAATCTACACAGGCAAGATGATTAGGGATTCAATCAGTCAAGTAGTGACACAGTGGACCTCGTTAGTTAGGAGATAGTCAACATAGTTTAAGTTTGTCGACTTCATTGACAGTTTTGTTTATATAGTTGTAGGGCTTCTTAGCAGTCAGAATGAGCCAAGGATTAGTGCAGAAATCAAAAGGGTTTTACAGTTGAGTGCACAGATGAAGACTGGAGACTGGTATTTATACCAGAATTGCATAGAAATAAGAGTATATGGATGTGAGTTGGCTCTGTAAAAGCTACCAAAGTATGTGCCAATGAGAATTTTCTCTCTAGAATACATAAGGTAGATGATGAACATGGATGAAATCCATTTTGTTTCAGGGAAAAGAAAATCACAATTGAAAATCAAACTCAAGTAGGACCATTCATATGCAATACTAGAACAACAAGAGATGAGGAAGACTCAATCCTCAGGCAATTCAACTTTCAGCCTAGTTTCACCTAGTCATATGATCCATTCAACATTATTTCTAAGTTAAGGGTGGAACTCAAAACCACACCTTATAATCATACCCCTAGACTAGAGATCAAAAAGTTTATGAATTAGGACCAGTGGGGGGAGAATACATTACAGGAAGAAGAAGAGAAGATTATGTCTACAGCTACCCTTCACATTCCACTACCTCAATATAAATAGGGAAAAAGGGAAAGAGAAGAAATTTCATCTCCAACATGTACAAAAATAAGTGCTCAAGAATTCATTATTCAGCAGAAGAAGAAAAAGACACAACTCAAAGATGTCACCATCTAAAATGAGGAAGATCAACAGACTATTGTTATGAATGGTTTACAGTTTTCCACAGGGTCAGAAGAACACCTCCATGATACCCGATCCTCTTCATTCTCTCAGAATCCTTCAGAAAAATCAATGTTAATAGAATTGGGTGAAGTTGATGACCCCAATATCTTCATCATGTTTTTTAGAATTAAGTATAAAAATGAAACACTAAAGGCTAATGCCTATGCTCAATTTTGGAAGTAGACTTCTACCTCCCATCACAGGTTGTATTATAGCATTTGACAGTGAAAAAGGATGAATGCAAATGACATTCTTACAAGCTCAAGTACCATCTCCAAAAACTTCTGTAGATTATAAGAAGACTATCTTTTCATTTGATGCAAAGCTTATACATCCCATTGATCAAATGGATATGCATAGACAGTCTTGAGAAATGATTTTCTCCACGACGACAAATACCACCATTGGACTTTCAAAGTTAAGAACATCTCTCACGAATGTCCAAACTTAGTTGAAATTTGAGAAAATTTCTTCATTATCAAAGGATACCAAAATCAAAACAGTAGAAGATTTGGTGATCAAGATGGGATATGATCCCAGTGATGCCAAATAAGTGGAGGAGATCAACAAGAAGATGAATAAAAATTGTAGCACTTATGAAACAATTTAAATTACCTTCTATAGAAGATCCATTGACAAAAGAAATTGAAGAAAGTGAACAACATAAAGAAGACATGCTCAAACTGATCATTGAGAAAAATATACAGATGAAGGAGATGGAGGAACAGATTGAGAAACTCCTTAAGGAAAAAAAGAGGCTGCAAAATTAATTATAGCTCCAGTGATAACCATACCAATAGTAGTTGCAGATACAACAGGAGATTCGACATCAACACTTGATGATTTAAATAAAGTTGTGTGGGATCTGTCTCTTCAAAGACAAGAAAATGACAAGCTTCAGCAAAAGCTCAAGCACATAGAAGCACAAAAGATAAAATATGATTCTCTTTTGGCAGAAGAGATGTAGAAATCTCACCAATTATCCAAGAAGATTGACCATATGGAAAATCAATCACTAATGGCTCACACCTTGGCCCAAGCCAAGGAAAGGATCTGGGTGGATATAAATCATGCCATAACTGAGGCTTGGCCATCTATCCATATTATATTTGAGCAAGAAGAGTTAATCAATAGATTCAAAACAATTATTGAATAGGTCATAACAACATTGGGACAAAAACCAACAGAGGCTACTTCTACGATGAGAATACTGAATTCAAAGACTAGGTTAGAGTTAGAATAGATTTAGATTGCAGATAGAACAGAGATGATCTTGGAGATTGATGAGCCCCCAAATTGGGTAACCTATTGGGATCATTTTGCCTAATTATCCTTGTTCAATCCTCCATTTTTCATAGATTATGCATGTTTTCCTAGTATGTTTATGTTATTTGAACGAATAAGGGTGGTCACTCTACCTAGGACACTAATACGTGGTTATTTCAGGATTTTTGGACAAATTTTGGAGCAAAACCAAGCAATCATGGGTCAGCTGATAGCCAAGCTTGAGGTGAGGATTTGTAGGGATGTTATCTCTGGCATTAAATGGCCTTCCTTGAAATCTCCACCCTCAACACTAAGCTCCACAGGCCACCAAACCGAGTTTTAAAGGCAGCCAAGCAGATTTTGGAGGAGTGACTATTCACTAGTAGTTGGGACAACTGAGTCCCTTGAATCTAGGAGGGCTGCTAGCCCCCTCGTATTGTACAAATAGGAAGGCCTCAGCCTTTGTACTTTACTTTTGGAACCATTGTTATTTTTGCACTATAGTGATGTCATTTTGCTCGGCCTTTTTATTGTAGCTACTGCTGTACAACTTTCTTATGATGGTTATTTTTGAATAATGATAAGCAGCTCTACGTGGTATCATATCTGAGTCCTTTATAGGAGCCTACAGCTCTTGGGGTTGGGCCCAACCCGAGTGCTAAGGCCTCCTCTATGTATTGATAGTTTTTCTTTATGCATTTGCAAAAACATTTCTGTTAAGTAGGTTAAAGTTTGCTAATTAAATAGGTCACTGTAAATGGTTAGATAGACTTTTGAATCCTCAGATTTTGTTGATAGGTTATTAAGAGGAAAAAGCTTCAAGAAAAGGGTCATCAAACATCTCTGGTTTCACCTCTCCTTAAGTAGGATCTGGAGCTAGGATCAGGATAACTTTGTTGCCCACAAAAACATTAATTTTTCCGTGCCATGCAATCACTAGTGTTTGATTTTCATATCTATAAGTTGGTTGCAATCTCAGACTTTCATTTTCTTAGTTGCATGAGTTAAAATACATGGTTTCATTGCAGGTCACACTTTTGTTCATTCTCTTTATTGGCAGCTAGCGGATTTAGGTCATCATAATTAGGATTTTGAATTTACAGGTCTTCGTTGGATCAGTTGTAGAAAACACCTTGCAGAGTACCTGTACCACCCCTTCATCTGTTCATTCGCCATCAGCACGATTCGCCATCTGTTAATCATGTCCTTCTTCCTACCATTGGGAAACAACTTAAAAATCTACTTGATTCGAAGATCATAGTTCCATTCAGATATTTTGGTTGAGTAGCTAATTTAGTTACAGTAAGAAAGAAAATTGGTGAAATTAGACCGTGTGTAGATTTCAGGAACTTAAATAAATCATCTTTGAAATATAATTATCCTTACCTAAGATGGACCAATTGATTTAAAACGTTTTAAGTGCTAATAGAATTTATATGTTAGATGGTTTTTCTGGATACAATCAGATCATGGTAAGTCCAGAAGATAAAGAAGAGACAACATTCACAACTCCTTTGGGTACATTTAGGTATGCAAGGATGCCTTTTATATTAACCAACACTGGAGCTACCTTTCAAAGAGCTATGGATTAAGCATTTGTGAGTAATACTAATAAATTTGTTCTCATTTATCTTGATGATCTGATTGTATTTTCTAATTCTGATAAAAAACATTTAAAGCACTTGAGGAAAGTTTTTGACAGGTGTAAGAAATTTTGGATTTCACTTAATCCTAAAAAGCCCATGTTTGCAATCAACAAAGGGAAATTTATTGGCCATATTATTTCTAAGGAAGGAGTGGCCATTGATCCCAGAAGAGTTTTAGCATTCCAAGCACTTTCATTACCAACGAATAAGAAGGAAATTCATGCTTTTCTTGGTAAAATCAACTTTTTATGAAGATTTATACCTAATTATGCTGAAATAGTTAAGGATATCACTCATATGTTAAGGAAAGATCATGAAGTTAAGTGGACAATTCCAGTAAGATATGCTTTTGACCATATTAAGAAATCTATTTCATAAGCCCCAATATTGGCCAATCCAAACTATTCTTAACAATTTAGCATCTTTTCCTTTGCCTCTAAATCTACCTTAGCTAATGTTATTTTTCAAAAGAATAAGGATGGAGATGACCAACCTATTTCCTTTTTCAGTAAAGTTATGAGAGATGCTGAACTCAAATATGATATTATTGAAAAACGGGCATATTCTTTAGTTTAAGCCTTGAAATATTTAGGGTCTTTGTCCTTCATTCTTCCATTATTGCCTATGTTCCCATAGTTCTGTTAAAACTATGTTAACTCAACCTGATATTGATGGAAGAAGAGGAAGATGGATTACTAAGATATTAGAATTTTATCTCATTATCCAAAGTACAATGTTGGTAAACTCTTCACTGAGTCAAATTGTAAAGTCTTGGGAATAAATTATGTTTCTGAAATTTCAGTAGAGAAGAATCCACAAGAACCTTCTCAATCTTTAGTAGAAAAGAATCCACAAGAACCTTCTCAATATTTAGTAGAGAAGAATCCACAAGAACCTTCTTAAGTTTTAGCAGAGAAGAATCCACAAGAACCTTCTCAATCTTCAACAGAGAAGAATCCACAAGAACCTTCATCTTCAATCTAATCAACTCCTATTCATATTGATGACAAATTTGTGTTATTTCAATGGTACACTGATATTGTACATTTTCTTAGAGATTTTGAGTGTCCATCTGAATTTACAAAGAATCAATGTAAAAAACTGAAGTTGAAGGCAATAAAATACTGTATCATCAATGAAAATCTATATTGGAAAGACCCACTCAACATCCTTTTACTTTTCTTGATAGAAATTGAGACAAAAGGAATTATTGATAAATTTCATGCAGGTATTTGTGGAGGACACTATGCTTGGAGAGCTACAACATATAAGATTTTAAGAGAAGATTTTATTAGACCTCATTGTTTTCACAAGTAGGAGCAAAGGTTAGAAGTTGTACTCAATGCCAAATGTTTGCTAGAAAACAAAAATTAGCAGCACTTCCTTTAGTTCCAGTACTAGTTCAAGCACCTTTTCTACAATGGGGATTGGATTTTATTGGGGAAATTCATCCAGCATCAACGAGTGAGCATAGATGAATATTGACTGGCATGGATTACTTTACTAAATGGGTAGAGGCAAATCCAGTTAAAAATGAAACGAACATTGTAATTATTAGATTTACTGAAGATAATATACTATCTAGGTTTGGATGCCCCCAACATACACTTACAGAAATGCAGCATCATTCAGCAATGTCAAGATGATTGATTTTTGTCAGAATACCAAATTTTGTTGCATCATTCTACCCCCTACTATCCACAAGGAAATGGACTAGCAGAGTCCTCAAACACGATCCTAGTTAAAGTGATGAAGAAAACACTAGAAGACCACAAAAGGAGTTGGGATAGCCATATCATATATGTAATTTTGGAAAATAAAATATCTCCAAAGAGGTCAACAGGTAAAACTCCATTTCAGTGTGTTTATGGTAAGGAAGCCATATTTCCTACACATCTAGCTTTTCCTATCATGATATTTTTACATGAAGCAAAAGAAGAACCTGATGATTTTTCTAGGAGAATCAACCAACCTATAGAACTTAATGAAAACAAAGATGAAGTTCATTATAAGGTTCAGAAATATCAGAACAATATGAAGAGTCTCTTTGACAGAAAGGTTAGAGAAAGAGATTTTAAAGAAGGAGATTGAGTATTAATATGGGATACAAGAAGGGATGATAAAGGAAAACGTGGAAAGTTTGATAATCTCTGGTTTGGACCTTTTAGCATTGCAGAGGTTAAAGGCAACAATAATTTTATCTTGTAGAACTTGGAAGGACAATATTCCTCATTGCCTCTCAATGAGAAATATCTGAAGCATTATATCCAATATTGAGATTCTTTCATTCATTCATCATTTGTACATCACGTGATTGTTTTTATTTTTTTCATCCACTATGTGATTGTTTTCAACAGAGACCCCATTAGCCCGAGGAGAAGGCACATGGATCTGTAAGCTCTTTGCATCCTGCAGGAGGAAAAAGTCCTCACTTCGAGCTGATTTTATAACACAAATAGTTTTGATAAGTGAGACATTTATAAAAGAGGGTATACAAAAATAGAAAACAAAAAATAGAATAAAAGAATGAAAATATGAAAATTGTTGAAAAAAATGAAAAGAAACCCCATGAAAAGAAAATTAACTGCACAAGTGAGTAAGCTCAAATGCCACTTGAAATAAATTTTGTTTGAATCATATATTATAATAATGATCAAGAATGTTTAAATTTATGTTTTAGGATTAGAAAATAATCCAACCAAACCATTTAATCTTGGTTGAAATTAGAAGATAGGATAGATTACAGGAAAAAGTGACCAAAGCATTTAATCTTAGTCAATTGAATTTATACACTAGAATAGGGTTAAGAAGTACTTTAGGAAATTAAACGGGCATTCTTGATCAAATGCGCCTTTAGAATTATTAATCATGCTTTGATTGATTTATTTTAGTTAAAAATAAACTAATCATGTAAATTCAACATGATTAGTGCCTTATAATAAGCATTAAACTTGAGTTTTGTTTACACATTGGAGATGATTTCATGTTTTGTTGTTTTGTAATATCCAAGCAGCATGTTTTAACGACCATGATTTTCCCTACCCAGATCAACAACGGGGAAGCCAATTCGCATCCCCTCGTCCCATTTCACGTTAATGGCCAGGGGGGGGAGGGGGTTCTGAAAACTAGTATTATTTTCCTCAGGCTCCATGCAACGTGGTACTCTTTCATCAGTTGCACCCTCTCATCCTAAACCGCTTACCATCGCCACCCCCCTCCAAAAGACGCTCATCGATCCTCCGCTCCCGCCAACGGTCACTATGTTACCTCTGACGCTTTACCTCCACTAATCACATCTCACCACATGTCCATCGATCATTCGCCCACATCTATTCGCGTTATCATCTAGTCGTTACACGTGTGTCCATTACCATGATCTCGTTATCCATTAATGCACCTAAATCTCGTTTGCTAATGGTTCCATATCAATGGTAAATGATCAAGGCCTATAAATGACCTTGATATCATTTCACGTGATTCCCCTACCCAATTTAATTATTGTTTTGAAGTTGTAGGTACTCTTTTAAGTTTCTACATCCCTACTATTTAACACCTATCATTTCAGCAATTTAGAGCCCAGATACCCTTGAAAGAGATTTATTTTCTTATCCAGGCACCTTTTCAAGTCAAATTCTGTCCTCTGATATCATTCTTTTTCAAAATCCTCAGTCATGGCGTCAAAGGGAAAAGCCCAGTCTTCTCGCAATAAATCTAAAACTGATGAAAACCCTAAGACCTCTGTTACCCTAGATCATACACCAATAATTGACCAATACTTTAATATTGCTCACACCGAGTGTGAATTTGACCTGTTCAAATTACATCACTGCTTAAAGAAAAATTACCTAGACCATTAGGATAGCATTGATATTTGGGAATCCTTGTTACCTATGTCTATCTTTCCAAAGACATATTATTTCCCTGATCTGGTCATGTGGTGTCAAGCTAGATACAATTCGTTGTAAAGGACCATTGTGGCTCAAAATGGAGACATTATGATCTCCATTACACCAGAAACCGTAAACCAGATGATGTTGATTGCTCAGAATGACTCCCTCAACCATTTGTTTGCAGATGTTCTAATGGACCTATATCATAAGTTCACCTTTCCTCAGAGAGCTCAAATTTTTGAGATTTTTCTCCCAGAAGACTCTCAGCTTCCTAAGAAAAATCCCCCCGACCCAACTTCTATCTTCCCTGAGAAAGCCAAGATGATAATTGCCTTAGTTTCTTGCCTTTTAGGGTATCCATCAAACCAGTGGGTAGATGAGCCTATCTTGGGCTTTCTATCTCTGATGTGTCTCCTTTACTGCTCAACTTCTACAAAAAATGAGTCTACAAATTTTCCAAAACACGACCTGTCACACATTTTTTTACAAACCCTTCTAAAAAACCTTGCAAACTCCTTTTTATAAAATATTGCAATGCCCAAAATTGATTAGAAGAAAATTCTCCTTGTTTTAAAAAAACAGATTACATAAACCTTATAAGCCTTTTAAAAATTGTATAAACTCTTTTTAAACCATACCGTAAAGCCATCTATATGTTTCCTCTTTTTTTGAACTCTGAAAAAACTTTTTCCTTTTTAAAAAAATTCAAAAAAAGCCCTTTTCCAAATCACGTGGAGTCCATCTAAAAGATTACTTAGATGGCCCCTTATAAATAATATGAAGCTCATCTCACATTAAATTCAAAAAATCATTAAAGAATTGTAATAAACCCATTTAAAACAATGCCATCATACTCCTTTGACTTTTTTTTCTTTGTGCCCCCCATTGGAATTCTCCTTCAATATGAAGAGCCTGCTTCAGAATTCGAAGACGATGTTGACCACTCAGATCATAGACTCTGCATGCGCTTTTTTTTTAAAGTATCCATAGTCAAGAAATTATGGTTTTTTTTATTTAGAAGTTATGGAAATTTTGATTATGTTTTAAAAAAAATTTGTCAAGTATTTTTGTAAATCCAAGTAAAAGCTGTTAAAGGTCATAATTTTAAGTGTCTTAAATGTTTTTGATGGTGCTGATTCTATTTCCACCATTAAAAACATGATCCAAATACTATATTTACAAATTTTTTGACCCAGATTCCAACCGCTTTTAACCGTGTAAACAATTCCCCCGCCTCATAAATGACTCCTTTTAAAAATTGCTATAAAGCACTGTCAGCCCGTTCTGAGGGTGCATGAGGTGAAAAAGGCAAGTGATGCTGAATAACGCGAGCTCTTGCAGTAGAGTCAAGCCTTAGTAACGCTAACGCAGATTCTTTGAGTGATCACCTGCATTAGTAATGTAGTGTAACCAAATAACACAGCGTTATAAGAACACTTTTTTTTTTTTAAGAAAATATCTGACTTTGAGCTGAACTTTTTTCAATCCGTTTTGCACTCACTTTCACTGGCTTAGCCGGAGCTGGCTTCCTCCTCTTGTTTCTTATCAGTTTTTTTCAAGCTTCTTCAAATTTATGTTTCTTTCTCAGAGAGTTTTGTTAAGGTTCATATCTTCTCTTTACTGTTCTAATTTACTGTTCTAACTTTCTCAGGTTGCTGTTTTCTTAGGGAACTTTATGCAAATTAGCTCTCATACCATGAAAAAAATTGAAAATTTGAAGAAAACAGTATTACTAATGAATTAAATAAGATTACATTAGAAAGAACAATAATAAATGACTAGAGTGAAACTACTGAACTAAGTGAAACTGAACTAAATAAGATTACATTAGAAAGAACAATAATAAATGACTAGAGTGAAACTACTAGATTAAGTGAAACTGAACTAAGACACTTAAAAAGAAAGTATCAACAATTATAAGGCCTAACCATTAGAATTAATTTCTCCATGTCACCTCATGGTTATAATTAATTTCTCCAACAATTTATAGTGTTTATAGGAGTCATCTAACGAGGCTGAGGAATTGCCTCGATGGCCAAAAGTGGCCCGAATCCAGGTAAAACAATTTCAAAAAATCTTGTAGACACAGTGTTTGTATAGTGTTTGAAATGGATTCAGCACCATCAAAAACGTCTAGGACACCTAAAAGTTTGAAGTTTAACAACTATAAGTTGGATTTACAAAAAACCTTGCCGAAATATCTCTAAATATGACCGGAATTTCCATAACTTTCCGGGCATTTCCTCCAGCTAATTAGACTACTACCGGTTTATATATGCCAATTTAAACTTTATTAATAACCCATGTTTTCATGAAAAATGGGAATAATAACATATTCCAACATTTTCTCAATGTATCATTAAACAACACTAAACTATAAGTTCAAGGAAAACGAACGTTTCGCGTCTATCTTCCTCTTTTAATCCACCATCAGTGGCAAGTTTCACACGGCTCCAAAGTCACGACAGTTCACAACAAATAGGTTGGAGATGGAGTTACATTCTTGGCTCTGAGTATGCGAATGAAACTTTCTCAATATGCACATTACAATGTTTTTTCACTCACACTTTCGAAGGTCTACTTCATAACGTCATGAAAGTCGGATCCACTTCTTCCAAATTCTTTTTGCTGTGGTAACTTGGGATCATTTTGAGTGATCGGCTGTTCATTCAACTACCAAATATCATCCTCCCACAGAGATCCATAGGAAAACTCGGTGTTCTCAACATAGACATGCGTGAGATCCGATATATAATATCGAGCACTGATTCCGATCGAGGTAGTTCTCCATGATGAATCCAAATTCATTGGGAGTAATATCTTCTACAAAGAAATCAAATTGTTCACAAACATTGTCGTAATAGGTAAAGTCTCCAATAGGAGATGTCACCGAGGTCGCTTCAAAATTCCTGCCTCCAGTTAATTCTCTTACCTTATTTGAACTCGCCATCTGATCAGTACTGCCCTTTTCATCCGTTTTCATCCGTGGACTTGATTTTATAATCCATTTGCGCCTCCAAACCAATTTCATCTTCCAGAGACTTTATAACACCGTTGAACCTCGGCTCGCTCCCTGGCTGAATAACAGTGTGGGTTCCTACTGGATTACTGTTAATAGAATCCATATTATCGATTTTCTCAAGCAAATCTATGAGATCACCATCATGCGCCAACCTTCTGCAATTGGTTCTCTTCGCATCTGGCAGTGCTAGCTCACCCATCGAATTCTCATCTCTCGCTCGCTTACTCTGAGAAAATTGTGAGGAGGCGGCCATCCGAGAGGTGGTTTGATTAAAACACATATACTGATTAAAACAGAGTATTCTTTATAACAGCTATCCTTTTTCCTCCGATGGGGGTTCAGATATAGTGCGAAGAGTTAGTTATTAAAACTTTCAAATATACATAATGTCATGGTATTCCAAAAATTGTCCACAATATCTAGAAAGTTGGTTGTGGACGGCCTCCAAAGCTTGCCCACAATATTTAGATAGTTGGCCGTGGACGGCCTCCAAATCCACAATATCTAGATAGTTGGCAGTGGACGGCTCACTAGGGATCTCGCATGATGTGAAAGATTCCGTCAAATACAACCAGACATGTAGTTTTCGGAAACCTTTTTCCTTTCGAACGATTCGTTGCAAAGGCATTCGTGGGCTCCACGTAAACCCACGACTAACAAGAAACCATGGTAGAAAATTATAAAAACCTTCTCGATTGCATTCAGGGTGACAAAATTTCCGTCCTTTCCTATCAGGTTCGGCGCGCAAGTATCTGGTGAAAATTGCAGAAACCTTTTTGTTTTCATTCAAAACGACAACCTTTCCATTCTATGGGTCAGACCCATTCCACAGGTTACTGGATAAAACTAGAAATATCTTATAAATTGCATTGAAATTGACTATATGTCACATTTATTGGGATGTTGGAACCGAGAAATTAATATAGTCTCTGATGGCAATGTACATGAAGTGTCACGAGCATGTTTATGTCTATGGCTGATTATTTGGCCCGGGCAAGGTTAAATATTTCACGTGGTCCATGTGCGTTAGATTCTTGACTATTTTAGAAATCAACAATCTACTTAAATTCAAGGAAGTTTATTGAGATATATTCTGAGACATTGAATCCACAGTGTTCATCTTATAGTTTCTGATGGCAATGTACATGGCCAAGTGTCACGCGCATGTTTATGTCGATTGCCCATTATTTGGCCTAGGCAAAGTTAAATATTTCACGTAGTCCATGTGCGTTAGATTCTTGACTATTTTAGAAATCAACAATCTACTTAAATTCAAGGAAATCTATTGAGATATATTCTGAGAGATTGAATTCGGATATTCCACAGTGTTCATCTTTTCGAGCCTAGATCAAGACTCGTCATCAACGCTGATTTACAAAGAAGAGAAAAGTGTGTGATAAATATGGTGTAGGTGGGTAGTTAAGCTATTAAGCTGTTAAGATGAAATATTTTGTTGGGATGTCTATTGATATAATATATTGTTTGTATGATAAAGTGTGAACTATTTATTTTTATTCAATTTTTTTCGAATTTAAATCTATTTTCACTTGATTTTTTAAGTATAAAAGAGGTTTAAAGAGATTTGTATACTTAAAAGATTTGATTCTTTTACTTTTGGTAGATCATGAATTAACTTTGATCTAGGCTCGTTAAATTTCTCCATACTATGGGTTTTCCATACCATGGGCTTTTTATTTTTTTTTACGGTTTTTTTTCACTTGCTACGTCCACATGAATAATATCTAGTGGTGGGGCTATTATTTTTATTGTTTTATTTTTATACAGTTATTTTATTTCATTATTTATTTTTTATTTTATTTTACTTTGTGTAGGTTAAAATGTTTGCATTACATTACATTGATTTTATTTTTTAAATTTAAATTAAAATTTATTTTTATATAATTTGACTTAGTCAAACTGTTAAACATTATATTATAATATCTCTATCATAATTAGTTGGAGACTTATTAATCAATCATTAAGATAATTATCGTTTATCTATATTTAATTTGACATATTATAGTCAATTAAAAAAAAATCTATATTTTAAAATAAATTATAATCATTTTTAATAATTAAAAAAAATAAAATTATTTTACCAAATATTGTTAGATAAAAAAAAAAAAATTATAACCATAAATAATATTAATTAGCCAATGAAATTATTGAAACAATAAAAACTATATAGAGAAACAAAGCTATATAAAACTTGAAATTAGTTTATTTAAAAAAAATAAAACTCGAACGTTTAAATTAAAAACTAAAAATAATTAAAACTAACTCTTGGCAGACTTCATCAACCTAGTAATTCATCAATCCTTCTCAAGGAACGCTATCAGAAAAATATCTATATTATAGAAGGCCCTGAACCAACAATATAGAGAAACAAAGCTATATAAAACTTGAAATTAGTTTATTTAAAAAAAATAAAACCCAAACGTTTAAATTAAAAAATAAAAATAATTAAAACTAACTCTTGGCAGACTTCATCAACCTAGTAATTCATCCATCCTTCTCAGGGAACGCTATTAGAAAAATATCTATATTATAGAGGGCCCTGAACCCTAGCTTAGGTTGATGGTTAATGTTTCCAATATTTGAAAATCTAGATATGGGCGCGGTCAAATAATTTATTGTTTTTATATGTGTTAGATTTTTCAATATTTAAAAAATTATTAATCAACATCAAACATAATCAAATAATTAATTATTCTTATATCTATCAGATAGATTTTCTAATATTCGAAATATTGGTTATCGACATAAAAATACGGAGTTGTCTATAATGTGACTTTTTGGAGATTCTGGTGACGAATTCGGCCGAAAAAATTGAGGTTGAATTTTGATTTGTATTATTTAAAATGGTTTTTTAACTGCATATTTGGATTCAGCACTTTTTCCTGGGACGCTTTGATTGTGGAGAAACTAGCTATCAAACTTGCGATTCCAAAAAATTGCTGCAGGATTTTGACCAGAAAAACCCACCGGAAAAGCTTCCAAAAAATCGCATTATAGACAACGGCTAAAAATACCACGATTAAAAATGATTAATTACCTCTATCTCTATCAGATTCTCCAATATTCGAAAAATCTGTAATCGACATAAAAATACCACAAGTAAAATAATTAATTACCCCTATCTCTATGAAATTCTCCAATAACTTCCTCAGATTGTTGCTCTTTCAGGGAACTTTGTGCAAGAAAAAAATTGAAAATTTGAAAAAAACAGTATTACTAATAAATTAAATAAGATTATATTAGAAAAAACAATAATAAATGATTAGAGTGAAACTATTAGACTAAGTGAAACTGAACTAAAACACCTGGAAACACAGTGTGAACAGTTATAAGCCTAACCCTCAGAATTAATTAATTTCTTCAACGGTTATGTCACCTATGGTTAGAATTAATTTCTCCAACAATTTATACTGTTTATATATGCGAATTTAAACTTTATTAACAACACATGTTTTCATGAAAAATGGGAATAATTACATATTCCAACATTTTCTCAATGTATCATTAAACAGCACTAAACTAATCCACCAACAGTGGCAAGTTTCACACACGACAGTTCACAACAAATAGGTTGGAAATGGAGTTACATTCTTGGCTCTGAGTATGCGAATGAAACTTTCTCACTATGCACATTACAATGTTTTTTCACTCACACTTTCGAAGGTCTACTTCATAACATCATGAAAGTCGGATCCACTACTTCCAAATTCTTTTTTCTGTGGTGGCTTGGAATCATTTTGAGTGATCGCCTGTTCATTCAACTGCCAAATATCATCCTCCCACAGAGATCCATAGGAAAACTCGGTGTTCTCAACATAGACATGCGTGAGATCCGAATATATAATATCGAGCACTGATTCTGGATCGAGGTAGTTCTTCATGATGAATCCAAATTCATTGGGAGTAATATCTTCTACAAAGAAATCAAATTGTTCACAAACATTGTCGTAATAGGCGAAGTCTCCAATAGGAGATGTCACCGAGGTCGCTTCAAAATTCCTGCCTGCAATTAATTCTCTTACCTTATTTGAACCCGCCATCTGATCAGTACTGCAGTTTTCATCGGTGGACTTGATTTTATAATCCATTTGGGCCTCCAAACCAATTTCATCTTCCAGAGACTTTATAACACCGTTGAACCTCGTCTCGCTCCCTGGCTGAATAACAGTGTGGGTTCCTACTGGATTACTGTTAATAGCATCCATATTATCGATCTTCTCAAGCAAATCTATGAGATCACCATCATGCGCCAACCTTCTGCAATTGGTTCTCTTTGCATTTGGCAGTGCCAGCACACCCATCGAATTCTCATCTCTCGCTCGCTTACTCTGAGAAAATTGTGAGGAGGCGGCCATCAGAGAGGTGGTCTGATTAAACCACTACAATACATACTGATTAAAACAGAGTATTCTTTATAACAGCTATCCTTTTTCCTTCGATGGGGGTTTCAGACATGGTATTCCAAAACTTGTCCACAATATCTAGAAAGTGGGTTGTGGACGGCCTCCAAAACTTGCCCACAGTATTTAGATAGTTGGCCGTGGACGGCCTCCAAATCCACGATATCTAGAAAGTTGGCAGTGGACGGCTTACCAGGGATCTCGCATGATGTGAAAGATTCCGTCAAATACAACCAGACATGTAGTTTTCGGAAACCTTTTTCCTTTCGAACACTTCGTTGCAAAGGCATTCGTGGGATGCACGTAAACCCACGACTAACAAGAAACCACGGTAGAAAATTATAAAAACCTTCTCGATTGCATTCAGGGTGACAAAATTTCCGTCCTTTCCTATCAGGTTCGGCGCGCAAGTATCTGGTGAAAATTGCAGAAACCTTTTTGTTTTCATTCAAACCAGCAACAGCCCACAGGTTACTGGATAAGATCAGACCCAGAAAAAGCTTATAAATTGCATTGAAATTGACTATATGTCACATTGAAATTGACTATATGAAAAATTAATACGGTCTCTGATGGCAATGTACATCGCCAAGTGTCACGAGCATTTTTATGTCGATTGCCGATTATTTTGGCATGGGCAAGGTTAAATATTTCACATAGTCCATATGCGTTAGATCCTTGATATTTTAGAAATCAACAATCTACTTAAACTCAAGGAAGTCTATTGAGATATATTCTAACAAACCAATGAAATATTTTGTTGGGATGTTTATTGATATAATATATTGTTTGTAGGATAAAGTGTGAGAAATTTTATTATTTTAAAGAATTTTATATTTTATTTATTAAATTTAGTTATTGATTGATAACTATTTTACATTTATTTTTATTCAATTTTATAATCTAAATCTATTTTCACTTGATTTTTTTAGTTTAAAAAAGATTTAAAGAGATTAAAAGATTTGATTCTTTTACTTTTGGTAGATCACGAATTAATCTTGATTTAGACTTGTTAAATTTCTCCATTTAAATAGGATACATTTCACATGAATACTATGGGTTCTCCATAACATGAGCCATTTTTGTTTTTATTTTTATTGTTTTATTTTTATACGGTTATTTTATTTCATTATTTTTATTTTTTATTTTATTTTGTTTGGGTTAAAATCTTTACATTACATTTATTTTATTTTTTAAATTTAAATTTAAATTTTATTTTTATATAATTTGACTTAGTCAAAATGTTAAATATTACATTAAAATATCTCTATCATACTTAGTTGGAGAGTTATTAATTAATCATTAAAATAATTATTGTTTATCTATATTTAATTTGACATATTATCATCATTGAAAAAAACCTATATTTTTAAAATAAATTATAATCATTTTTAATAATTAAAAAATAAAATTACTCTACTAAATACTAAATTTTTTTATAGCCATGAATAATATTAATTAACCAATGAGATTATTGAAACAGTAAAAACCCTACATAATTAAAATATAAAATTAATAAACTATATAGAGAAACAAAAAGTTATATAAAAATTGAAATTAGTTAATTTAAGAAAAATAAAACCCAAACGTTTAAATCAAAAAATAAATATAATTACAACTAGCTCTTCGAAGACCTCATCAACCTAGTAATTCATCAATCCTTTTCAAGGAAAGAGAACGCCCTCAGAAAAATATCTATATTATAGAGAGCCTTGCACCCCTTAGCTTATGTTCATTGTTGATTTTTCAAATATTTGAAAATTTAGATATGGGCGTGGTCAAAGAATTTATTGTTTTTATATGTGTTAGATTTTTCAATATTTAAAAAATCATTAATTAACATCAAACACAATCAAATAATTAATTACCCTTATATCTATAGGATTCTCTAATATTCAAGAAACTGGTAATCGACATAAAAATACCACAATTAAAAATAATTAATTACCTCTATTTTTATCTGATTTTCCAATATTCGACAAATAGACATAAAAATTCCACAATTAAAAATTATTAATTACCCCTATTTATCGGATTCTCCAATATTCGAGAAATCGGAAATAGACATAAAAATACCACGATTAAAGATACCCACCATGAACATACCAACTTTCCTTAAACTAAAACTCTTTATTGGAGGTATCCACCAGGCCAATGAAGAGGGAATGATTTATATGACTCTTTGGCACCACTAAATGCCTTTCTGCGACCTCCCCAAAATAATAGGAACTAATCCCTTTCTATGTCCCTGTCTGTAGGAATTGATTTCATATGAACTTCATGGACGCAGATTATAAGGACCTATTCCTAGTACGCTATATGTCCAATTGATCCTTCAATCGCCCTGATCTTTATCTAAATGTGTTTGAGCTTCGGGTGAAAGTAATATTACAACTGTATGTTTGTGTTATATACCTAGGGGGGATAACATGGGGTACAAAGGGAGGTACCCAAGGGAATAATGTAATAATGGGATGGGCCATAGTAATAAATAAGGTGGTTAACCCATATCATGCAAGGGACCACAAGTAGTTAGTAATAATGTAATGGGCCCATGGTATTAGATAGATGGTATTGAGGGAACCATGGTAATGACCGATGGTATTGTACGTATGAGGCCTATAAAGAGGCTAGAAACTCCACATTGTGGGGTGAAGGATTATTGTATGAATATGCATATGGCTTGTGGAGTGTTCTCCTTCCTTAAGGAGTGAATATATGGTGTTGTCCTACCTTAAGGGTTTGATCAATAAAGTGAATCATTTCTATCTATATTGAGATCTTATTATTTCTTGGGTTTATTTGCATTGTCTTATATTTTCATATAAGATCTATAACAAGTGGTATCAGAGCACTTTCTTGGGCATAAAAAGTGGAGAATTTTTCTTATGTTTTGCTGGAAATTTTTAGGGCGGCGAGTTTGCAGATTAGATCTGTATGTTTTGGTGCAAGATCTACAAAATATAATTGTAGATCTAGATTTTATGTGAAAAAATACCTGATTTCAAAAAAAAAATCGGTCGAATCGGAATCTGGATGAAGGATATATCGCTAATCTAAAAATCAGTGGTGTTGTAAACAATTTTTCTGGGCAGCAAGTTTGTGGCACAGATCTGGACGTCTTGGTGCAAGATCTACAAAATATAATTACAGATCTAAATTTTTTGGGAAAAATTACCCAATTTCAAAAAAAAAAATCAGTGGAATCGGAGTCCGGATGAGGGAGATATCGTTGATTTAAAATCAACGATTTTTTGCAGAAATTTTGGTGACGACAGGAGAGTTGTAGTGCAGATCTGAAATTCCAGTGCCTGGATCAGGATTTGTATCACATGGGTAGATGCAAAATGGTTGTTCCATTTCCAAAAATAGGTCATAATAGGGATTCTGAGCAATATTGATGAAATTGTGACCGTTTCAAATTTTCGCCAAGTGAATTTTTCTCAAACCCTCTTCATGGAAAATTTTACTGGAAAAGATGATAGCCCTACTATTGAAGAATACATAAATCAAACTAAGTCAGTATGGGCAAAAAATTGGAAGGATTTAGTGTGGCTTAATTTCAGAGATTAGGCTTACAAATGGTATTTCTCATTTGACGACAAGCAGTTGTCCAAACTTTCAGATGCAGAATTTGAAAGAGTCCTTTTAAACAAATGGTCTCAGACTAGAAAAAAGGAGAATGAGACACGTAAATGGTTATTTTCTACGCGTGTCTCCTTATTGCAGGTTCATGGATTGATTCAGAAGGAGAAAATCATTATATCTATAAATCCTAGTTGCAAGCACAATTTTATGAATGTTAATTTGGTAAAAAAATTGCAAGTTCTAGCAAAACACATTGAAAACACACAAGTGGATGATGAGGATGTTCAAGTGTATAAGGATTTCAAGATTTCTATGGATAAGTATGTGTTTCATGGTGATTTTTATACTTCAGAGATGGATAATATGGATGTTGTTTTAGGATATCATTGGATGGAATCCGTGGGTACTATCAATATTAATGTGCAGAAGAAATTCCTGAAGCTCTGGTATAAAAAGAATAAAACTACATTACAGGATATTTCCATCAATAAACAAGTAAAGTCCATGAAGGTTGACGCAGAAGATGTTCAAGGGACTAACATATCAGATGATGAGCCATTGATGATCGACAATCAAACACAAAAAGAGGCTAAAGCAAAAAATGATACAAGTGTTGATACATCAGATGAGGGCTCAGTGGTTGAAGTAATATTGGAAGATAAGACACCACAGCAGGCACCACAGTAGGGTGAATTAAATAAAAATACACCGTGGGTTAAAACTTCAACATATCATCACCCACATCACCCCACAAGAAAACAACCAACAAAATGGCAACCAATTAGCCACAAGGACAACAACCCCCGCATGACAGATAGAGAGGAGCGAAGATCCACCTACTACACATCAACACAGAAGAGCTATCACGGTCAACTTTCATCTCAAGCGAGTGAGGCACCAGCGAGATCGAGGGTTCACCTTTCTCTTGGATGGCTAGATGCACGTGCATGGTACCAGTGGACTACTCTTTTGAGTAGATCTTATTATTTGTGTTATTCTCATGTTTCGGGGACGAAACATGTTAAGGGGGGTGGAATGTTATATACCTAGGGGGTATAACATGGGATACAAAGGGAGGTACGCAAGGGAATAATGTAATAATGGGATGGGCCATAGTAATAAATAAGGTGGTTAACCCATATCATGTAAGGGATCACAAGTAGTTAGTAATAATGTAATGGGCCCATGGTATTAGATAGATGGTATGAGGGAACCATGGTAATGACCCATGGTATTGTATGTATGAGGCCTATAAAGAGGCTAGAGACTCCACATTGAGGGGTGAAGGATTATTGTATGAATAGGCATATGGCTTGTGGAGTGTTCTCCTTCCTTAAAGAGTGAATGTATGGTGTTTCCCTACCTTAAGGGTTTGATTAATAAAGTGAATCATTTCTATCTATATTCAGATATTATTATTTCTTGGGTTTATTTGCATTGTCTTATATTTTCATATCAGATCTATAACACTGGGCCACTGTAATTCCTACAGGATCAGCCTGTGGGTTTTCAAGGGATCCTATAGCAATACAGGGGATCTTGTAGAAAACATAATATTCACATAAATTGAAGAAATGGAGTGGAAAAATGATAAAAATGATGGAGGGATGCATGGTAAGGAGTGGAGGAGAAGGATATGTGTGAGGCAGGGTTCCCTTTGAATCTTCCTTCTGCTCCTTGACTGTCTTTCTTGCCCACTTGCAAATAACAATTATATCTTTTTCTCTCCTTTTCTTTTTTTTAAAACACAACTAGGCTGCCTCAGAGAGGTTTTCACCCTAACTGTTTGCCCTGGGCGCCTCAAGGAAGGTTTTCACCAAGGGATCTTCTTATTCTTTTATTTATTTATTTTTTATTTTTTTCATTTGGCCACTTCACGAGGTTTTCAACCCAAAGATGGGACCCAAGTGCCTCATGGAGGTTTTCACCTGAGTCCTTATTCTTTTTACTTTTTACTTTTTTAGTGAATTGATGAGGGAGGAGCTAGAACTTGCTCCACCATCATCACTGTTTGATTGATATTGTCAATGAAATCTTGTTTTGATAAAGGTATCTTGTACATTTTTAATCGGTGCCCATTAACAAGCAACCAAATGGCTTCTTTATCTATAGTTATGATTTGTACTGAACCATTATCATGGCATCTTTCCACAACATAAGGTCCAAGCCATCTTGTCCTTAGCTTGCCCTTGAAGTCTTTATACCTAGAATCATATAACAATGTCCAATCACCCTCCTAAAATTGCTTCTCCTTAATATGTTTATCATGCTAGATCTTCCTCTGAACTTGAACGATCTCTGTATGTAGGAGGGCTTGCATTTTGAATTCATCCAAGCCATTCAATTGGAACAATCTCTCCTTTTGTGCATGATTGAGATCCAAATCTAGTTGGGCTGCCATCCTTAATGTGTTATATTCAAACTCAATGGATAGGGAGGCCATTTTCCCATAGACCAACTCATAGGGTGTAAATCCAGTGGTGGTCTTCCATGTGATATTATAGGCCCAGATGGCATTAACTAGTCTTTCTGCACAATCCTTCCTGTTGTTGCTCACTACCTCTGTTAAGATGTCCTCTAGTGCCCTATTGGTCACCTCCACTTGCCCATTAGCTTGTGGATGATAGGGAGTGGAGGTCTTATGCTTGATTTTGTGATCACTAAGTAGTTCTTCAATCATGTTGGAGGTAAACTGGCTACCTTGGTTTATGACTAGCTCTCTAGGGTACCCAAATTTGTAGAATACATTCTCCCCTTAGGAACTCAGCCACCTTCTCTTGTGTTGCTTCCTTAACTTCCTTAATTTCAGCCCACTTAGTCAAATAATCAGTGCACACAATAATGTACTATTTTTTCTTTGAAGGAGGGTTGATAGGCCCAATGAAGTCCACGCCCCACTTGTCAAATGGCTCGAAAGTCACTTGCGGCTGTAGTGGCATTTCATCTCTTGGAGTAGGCTTTCCCATCCTCTGGCACCGATCACACTAAGTAGTGTACCTTTTCACATCCTCATGAAGAGTGGGCCAATAGTAGCTTGCTTGTAACACTTTGAATGTTGTCCTCTTTGCTGCAAAGTGACCTCCACAAGGCCCATCATGACAGGTCAGAAAGATGTCAAAAACAACCTCTTCCCTTACACACCTTCTCAATATTTGATCTAGGCTAAGTTTGAAAGGATTGCCCCCTATCCAGGTGAAGGGGGTGATTTTCTTGACTTTCTTTCTCTTTTCCTTGGAGGGAAAGTTCGGTGGGAACTGTGTTGATACCAAATAGTTTTCTATATCAACAAACCATGGAGAGAGAACTGAAATAGGAAATGAGTGCTCGTCTGGTAATTGGTCATCCACCATTCCTTATTCACCTGTAGGTAGATTCACCCTAGAACAACATTTTCCTTACTAGGCTCATTAACAATGGTTAGATCAAACTACTGTAATAAAAGCAACCATCTTATTATTTGAGCATTCACATTTGGTTTGTTCATTAAATATTTGATTGCAGCATGGTCAGTATGCACAAATATTTGATAGGTTGTAATGTAATGCCTGAATTTGTTTAATGAATGCAAAACAACGAGGATTTCCTTTTTAGTCACATTATAATTTAGCTCAGCCTTTGATAAGTTCTTACTGATAAAATAGATGGCATAAAGAAGTTTCTTGTCTACCTTCCTAGGGCTACTCCTATGGATTTGTGTGAGGCATCAGCATGAATATGAAAGGGAAGGGCCCAGTTTGGGCCCCGAAGAATTGGTGCAGTGGTTAAATTACCCTTCAGAATGTCTAAGGCCTCTTGATAGCTTTTTGACCATATAAAGTTAGAATATTTGGCCGAAAACCCAAATAAAGGAGAGGCCAACTTGTTGAAGTCCTTTATGAACCTTCGGTAGTATCCATCTAACCCCAAGAAACTCCTGAAATCTCTCTACTTTTGCGGAGGTGGGACCCTTTGGATGATGGTTATTTTGTTTAGGTCCACCTGTAGTCCTTGCTGAGATATCGAATGACCTAGCACGATCCCTTCAATCATTAAGAATTCACATTTTTCAAGACTGAGAGACAGGTTCATTTCAATGCATTTGTGTAGTACTTTGCCTCTAGGTTAGTCAGGGCTTCTTGAAAATCACAGCCATAAGGTGTAAAATCATCCATATGAATTTCCATTGCATCATGGACTAATTCGGTGAAAACACTCAAGACTTCTCTCTGGAAAGTGGTAGTAGCATTGCATAGACCAAAAGGAAGGACCCTATAGGAAAAGGTACCCCAAGGACATGTGAATGTGGTCTTATCTTGGTCTTTTGGGTAGATTTGGATTTGGTTGTTCCACTGAATCCATATAGTAAAGAAAAAAAAATTTCCCTGCCAGGTCATCTAGCACATGGCCAATGAAAGGTAGAGGAAAATGATCCTTCTTTGTGGCTTTGTTCAACTCCCTGTAATCGACACAAATCCTCCACTTACCATTTTTCTTGGGAACTAACACTAAAGGGAGACCCACTCACTGTCGAAGATAGGGTAAATGAATCCTACATCTAGTAGTTTTTGCAGTTCTTCTTTGACTATATCTTTAAGAGCTGGATTCATCCTCCTTTTTCAATTGTCAGACCGGCTTGCAACCTTCTTTGATGTATATGTGGTGAGTACACACTGAGGGGTGTACTACCTTCATTTCCTTATAACTCCAAGCGAAGGCTTCTAGGTTTTCTTTTAACATGTTGCATAGCTTCTCCTCTTTGGGAGTAGAAAGGTATGGATTAATTTTCAAGGTTTTCTCTGGGTTGAATTCTATGGTTTTGACATGGAGTGGGTTGGAATCAGCCAAGCATAAGTAAATTGGATGATTGTTCTAAGATTACCTTACTTCTTCTTCTAATGGTAATGAACCAGGAGTTAGATTGTTGAGTAGGTGTTCAACCAAGTCATCTTCATCTTGTTGTCCTCCTCCCATTGTTGCTTCTAAAGCATAAAGTTGGGCAGAATAAACCTCATCTTCTTCCTCCTCCTCCAACCATAAAGGTAAATCATGCTCTAGAGAAGGTTGAGCAGGAGGATATAGGACTAACTGCTTGGACACATGCCCGTTCTTGATGGTCATATTCCCAACTTTGCAGCTAATGTAAGTATCGGTTGTGGCCAACCATGGCCTCCCAAGGATGAGAGGGTAACCAGTAAGCTTCGCCTTAGGCTCGAGAACTAGAAAATCTGTAAGGTTCTCCCTGGAGTCGATGGAGACCATCACATCCTCCACAATTCCCTCAGGGGTAACTGTCAAATAGTCTGTAAGTTGCAAAACTATTGTGGTCTTCCTTAATGACCCTTGGAGGTTGAGCTTGAGCATGGTGTCCTTGGCCATCACATTAATGGCAGCCCCAAGATCAATCAGAGTGTGTGGGACAATGGTGCCATTGATGTGCACATCTACTACAGGGCTTCCAGGGTCCAAATATTTTCGACATATTACCTGCCCCAACATTAAGTTGGACAACTACCTAATGACATTAATAGTAGGGGCATACCTTTTTCTTCTTCTTGGATGCTTGAAGCATTTCTCCTTAATCAACTTATTGTAAATGAGAACATCTTTTATTGCTTGGAGAAGGGGGATATTTACGCATAGATTTTTCAATTCTCCCAGAAATTCAATTTCCTCTAGGGTAGGCTAGAGTGGTTGGGCTAATATCTCAGGAAAGGGTGGATTTACTTTAAGGTTGCTTTCCTTTCTTTCTTCCTCAACCTCCCTATGTGGAGGGAGAGGTTGGTTATTTGGGAGAAATATCCCAAATTTTATGTTAATCTCTTGGATTTCCATAGCATAAGGTGGATATGATGTCTCTCCATTGTATACTTGTTAAGCCCACCTATTGTTTGGGTTCATATTTGGTTGGGCAGGCATCCGGGGTTGCTTGGGTGGAGCAGTGTGTAGGATTTGTGGCTGGGCAGGTGGTGGAGGCAATAGAGCTGGAGCATTGTTGTATTGGGGCCTCCACCGCTGGGGTGGTGTATTCCATTGAGGTTGTGGCAAAGTGTGAGGTTGAAATGACTGGCTAGTTGGTTGGGAATGATACTGAGATGCATAGGACCAAGGAGGGGGTGTAGACCAGGAAGGATGAGTAGGCGGTCCCCAAGAAGGTATAGCTGTGGTTTGGTTGTGGTTGTAATATGCATGGGATGACCCTTGCATGCCTTGCTGGTATGGTCTACGCCCAAGAGGCCTCCTCTGGTTAATCTAGAAAAGCTGCTTAGTGATCCCTTCAGCTCCTTGATATACAACTTTGAGTCTAGGTAAAGAAGGGCACTTTTTTGTGGAGTGGTTTTCTTCATAGACTGAGAAAATTTCAATACAGTTCAGTGGACATTCTTTCCTAGGATGCCTCCTATGCATCTAGGACAAAACATGGCCAAGGCTCTCTCTGCTTCCTCTTCCTTCCTTTTAATGTTCATGGTGTCCATTTGCAAGGCAAGGGTTTGCAACATCTCACTTTTGAAACCTTCCAGCATATTTACAATTTCACCCTTGATGGATGAGTTGGAAGATGATGTATTGGCCATAGGTTGACTACCCCTACCCTTTTTCCTGGCTACCCTAGAATGGTTTCTAAAGATAGTCTTGATATTCTCATAGGGTAATTGGTAGATATCTCCTCCTACTAACAAGTGTAAGGTATCCAAAAGGTCTTCTCTTACTCCCCTGAGCGGGACCAACTTTAGTGACTCAAGGTCAAGTGTGCACCTGGCCCTTTTGTAACTGACCTGGAATCTTTTATCATAGTCTTCTAAGGATTCATCCTAGCCTATGGTAATCCTTAAAATTTCTTCTTTAGTATCCTTTGACCTACAATAGTCCCGATATTTGTTGTTAAAAGCCTGCTTCATCTGAGCCCAAGTTGTGATGCCATCTCTAGGTAATCCCATGAACTAGGGCAATACTACATCCTTAAGGGTAGATGGAAATAGTTTTAACTTTTTCTCATCATCTCTATAGTCATAGGTTCAACATATAACAACAAACTCAAATAGGAAAGTATCAGGGTCCTCTATGGTCAGGCCATGGAAATGAGGTAGGGGAGAGGGGCATATATTCTTCATCTTAGTGTCCCCATTGGTTTCCCTGATGGGGAAGGCACACTCAACTCTCTCCCTATTCCCTATGTCATTTCAGTTTTCAGCCATTGGTTGAAGAGGAATGGTTTCCTCTTCTTCTTCTTCCCCTGTAGGTTCTTCAAATATGTCAGGTTTCTCACCTAAAGGTTCCTCCAGTTCACAGGCACCGAAGAAGAGAGAAGGTTGGTTGTTGGATGTAGTGGGGGTATTTGGGAAAAATTTCCCTATATTGTCCCTATTCCTACAAGGCATGAAAGGAAATGTTTTTGGGTTAGTTTTGTATTTTTTTTTAAAACTGGAAAGTACTTGCAAAAATGATATTGCCGATTGAATGAAAATCACTGACAAAATGAAAATTCTACTTGCTGAATTGAAATCCTACTTGCAAAATGTAAAGGAAAACAGATAGTGAAAAATGAAAGAAATGAAGCTACTAGATTAATTTTAAAGAAATAAACTAATGGAAGAAAATTGAAGACAATAAATAGAAGAAAAGAAAGCAGTAATCACATTCTACTTAGACACCTCCCCGACAACAACACCAAAAATTGATGAGAGCTAGTATTGCAACAAGGATGCTGCAACTCCTAGCAACCAGCTTTACTTATCAACCTGGGGATCGTACAAACTTGGAGGTGACGGTGTTACATGCACAAGTAAAAGTGAAGGTCCTGCTTGTTGTCACTATTCATCTGGAAAGACACCCCAGGGGTTCCAAGACAAACTTCGATAGAGTCAAAAGAAGCTTGATTCTTTGATGGAAGAAGAGCAAATCTATTCTAAAAGATCTACTCTACTACAGTAATGAAGAAAACAACATGTAATGCTAAATAACACCATATCCTAATTAACCATTTAAACAAATATGGTAAGAAGAATTACTAAATCGACACTAACCTAATGCTGCTATCTAAGTTACAGAAGTAAAGAGCATCAAACCATATTAATTTGTAAGCAACAAAACTAAACTAAATCTGTTTCACTTTTTTTGGTTTTTTAAAGGCAAAATCAAGTATGCAAATTAGTTATTCTTGTGGATGTGACAGGTGGATGGAATTTGATTGAGGATGGATAAAAGGCTTATGGAGTGTTTGGATGGTGTGGAAGGTTCCTAGGAGGCTTCTTGTGACTTCCTAGAGGTTCCCAATCAATTCGGCCTCAAAACAGGTTGTTTCAGGAAAACCTACAGGATGTACTAGAAACCTACAGGATGATCATGTAGGAATTATATGAAACCTATAGGATATAGCCGAGAGCTAATTGTGAGGTATTGGAGGTGTTGGGAAGCTTGGAAAAGGTGCGTGATGAGTGGGATGGGGTTTTAGAAGGTCTAGGAGCACTCAGGAGTCAATATCCAAGATAACAGATGGCTATATTCACTGAATGTATCTATGGGAATTTCAATGAAAAATGAAAATAAAACTAGTGAGGGTGATGGTGGAACAAAAGATGGCTAGGGTGGATGAAGTGGAAGGTGGCTACTGGTGATGAAGTCTGGGTTTCCTCCTGAGGTACCTGCTTTTCTTAAAACATGTGTGTTTTCCAAGAACTATGGAACAAGATACATTTTCATAAACTAGAAAAACATGAATCAATTGCCTATATTATGCATGAAGAAAGTGTTGAAGGGAATGAAAGCATGAGTGAGATATTATTGCAGAAATGGATATGGAAAGAGATGATAATGAAATGAACCAAACACTGAATCAAAGACAATAAACCCAAAAGCTCATGCAAGAACTAGAAATCTGTGTTTTTGGGGTTGTTGAAGGGTCGCTTCCTCAAGTCATGGTCCCAGAGGGAGGAAGTGAGGCTGAGGCACCTGCTGAAAACCTTATGGTGATCCTTGTTCTCCTTGCTAACATGCTAATTGAAAGATGGCACAAATGGAAGCAAGCTAACATACAACCAATCTAATCTACCCTGTTGTAATGGAAATGCAGCTACTAAGAAAATGAACAATTAAACTATGAATCTATGCTAGCATACATGTACAATAAAGAGGAGCCTTGGTTGTCAGGGTTGGGCCCTAACCCAAGAGCTTTAGCCCTCTGAGTTAACTCAGTGCTGGCTCAAAACAAAACTCATTCTTATTATCAAAACAATGGATTACATCAAAAACTATCACAAGTCTTGCAACTCGAAAATAGAGTAGAGTTTTACAATTAAAAATATGAATCCTAGTGAGGTCCTAGGCATCTCTACCTATACATCTAAAGTCTCCAATGACTTCCTTAAAATTAGGGAGGCTCGTCTCCCAAACTTGAGATAAACTGGTGGTTTGTCTTTCACTTGCTCGACTACCTTCTAGTCCTCATGATTTGGCTGTTTGCACTCCGAGTTGATGTAGGAATATTTGAATGGAAGGGTAGTAAATGAGGAGGATTTCCCTCCTATAATTCCTCTCCCTCATCCCATTCGAGTTTTGACCAAGGTATTTGTCAAAATTCCTTGCTTTTATCCTTTAATCCTGCATTAAATGCACATTAGACAACAAAGAAAATATCCAACTCTAACTCATCTCATAAACAAAATATAATCAAAAGTATGCAATAGGTTATGAGAATAGTTGGTTTGACTAATCTAGGAGGTGAATTAAGGCCCATATAATTACGCAATGATGAGGCTCATCGCCACTTGTGTGCCTTGATGACAATTCCCACTCCTGTTCCTTTACGGTGTTAATGGAGGTTATGGGCTTGCCCCACTCCACAAGCCTGTGTTCCTTAAATGGTTCGACTTGTCAACCTATGTTATGCCCCATATTAGAACACAAAACATAAACTTGGGAGCTCGCATGCCCATAAATTCTTATAAATACATAATTATAAACTCTTCCAGGTATGTCCCACCTTAAAAATGTTGCTCTGACATGAGCCCACTTTCCACATGCTGGCCTCTCTACAATGAATACATCTACTTGTCAGCTCCATTGGAAATTCCAAACTCTCAATTACAATTGCTTCTGGGCTTCCAACCTTCTAGGAAATATTTGTTACTGTTCCATCAATTGACAGTCTGTCAATTGTCATTCCTTCATATCCTAGCCCCATGCTATCCCATGTATTTTATTAATAAATCTCCTGTCTTCTAGGCTTCTAGGCATTGTTCCCACTTGCCTGGCTCGAGACTATTTTGTATCACTTTATTAAAAGAGTTATTGGCTTCTTAGCTTCCAGGATTCCAGGCACTACAACTTTGACCACAGGGGTCCTTAATTTGAATGGAAATAAATTTTGATTCAAGGGGCCATTTCAAAATGTCAACATACCATTGGAAATATATTTTGAAGCACTCTCCAACTATATCACTTCCAAGAGCATTTGAGTTAATCTCTTCAAGCATAATCTCATACAAATTCTGGGAATCTCAACCATGATAGTCATCATATCATGGCTTCTTTAATAAGATTAATACTATGATGATTCTCTACAAGAGACTAAAGTAACATTTCCTACCACCAACTTCAATGCTAATCTGGTTGACATCAATGCCAACATGCTTGTGCCACTAGCCATTCAAACAAAGATAACTGCCTAATAGTATCCCCCTTTGGCATTGATGGCAACAAACCAAGCTCCCGCTGAACACAAGCATGGTTTAAACCATCGTTGTTCTTCCCCTTAGCATTAATAAAATTCCCCCCTGTTGTCCTCAATGGAAAAGGATGCTCTTGAAATCTCCCCCTAAAACACTGTAGTCTACTCTTCAATCAATATGACAGTTTGAGTAGCTACGAATACTCATTGTAATTGAGTCATTTGGGTGGAGGCGGCACAGCTCCTATCTGCAATCGAAGATACACAAAGGGTTTTCTTTCTAGTGGCTTAGTGAAAATGTTTGTAAGCTTCTCTTGAGTGGCCACATACTCAAGTCGAACAATATTAGCAGCGATGTGTTCTCCTAAGAAATGAAACATGCTAGGAATGTGCTTGGTCTTTGAGTGCATGACAAGATTCTTATAAATGTTGATATCACCATCGTTTTCACACATAATGGAAGTTGGATCAACCAAATATACCTTAATTTTCTTTAATGTTAGCTTCATCTAGAGAATTTGTGAGTAGAAGTGGCAGTTGTAATAAAATATACTACATCATTGATTCTAATGAGAATTTTGTAAACCTTGATCACTAATCGGTCTGTCATCATAGGCCTTTCATTAAGTGATCACTCAAGTTTGCTTCACTATGCTAATTCTTTTTTCATCCCTCTATTCAATCATGAGGGATAAACTATCCTCTCACATAGTCCTCTATGATAACCTCATGAAATTAATACTCATAACGTATCAATCATATCACTCGAAACACAGAGATCAAACACCAATGGTTGAGGACAATCACACAATTTCAATTAGCAACATATTTGTACATTATTTTGGCTTGATTTACATTACTAATTGGTCATTTACTCTCTTCCTCTAAGACTTCTCTTATGCCCCTTAGCCTTGCTAGTCTATCTCCTATCCTCCATTCCTATTCTCCCCTTAATCACTTCAACTCATCATACATACCTTTTAACTATAAAAATTGTCTATATTACATCATGGAGGTTATAGTTGAAACTCCTCTCATATATCTACATGTGTATGTTTTCTATAATCTAGTGGCACTTTACCTAACATATTTCCTACATTTGTCCTCCTATCTAGGAATTATAAAATTTCTCAACCTAATTAGTTTTCTCTTTTACAATGTTCCAGACAACAAAGAGTACTAACAACCTAGAGTCCCTTCCAAAATTCAAACGCCTATATTTACATAAAAAATCTGAATTTATAAAGAATTTAATTGAGGGAACTCTAGATATTTAGGAAATCCCAAGTCTACTTTGGTCTAGGAAATAAATCTATGAACTAGTATTTATGATCCTCCTTCAATTGACCTTCATTTTCAATGCATAGATGAATGTTCTAAATGTTTAAAAATCTTGAGATTTATCTTTCAAGAAATAATCCTAAGAAATAATAATGTAGTCATCAATACAGGTCATCATATAGCTATTACCATTAGTATTTGGAACAATTACTATGCCACACAAGTTAAAGTGTATCAACTTGTTGATGGTGCTGGATCTGCCAACATTTAGGGGATCTCCCCTGTATGAAGTCCCAACTAGACCTCACACTGTTTTGTGTAGGAGTCTCATTCGGTATGATGGCCTGGTTTCCATTATCTTAAGGATATTCCTTAGCTCTTGCTTGTCAGCGCCTGAGAGTGGTTTGCTTAGTCTTCGAACAACAAGGTTCATGTACTTGATGAGTGCTTAGTTTCGCTTATGTCAAGGTTCTTTCAATGTAAAGGGAGAGGGTGAAGGTGAGTCTCAAGTTAAAAGGGAATAGTCCCAACTCTGTTACAGACACACAACACAACAGGACATGTGCAACTTTCGGCAGAGTAGTCCACACGGATGTGACAGCCACAAACATGAAGTGAATAGATTGCACGTACAATACCCATCCGAATATTCCACTCGAGTGCGATGGTCGTTATAACAAGTTTACGACAATGAAATCTGTCGAATGTCTAGTGGAATAGTACACACAGTTGACATAGTGTTAATAACTATTAAAACACATTTCCAACAACACATGTACTAGAACAACCAAAATAGTTCAACTGTCTTAATATAGGTTAAAGCAACATGCATTACAAGCGCCCAAAGAATAGTCTTACAAACAAATACAATACATGTGTGAAAATGTGCTGGCCTGTTAACAAACTTCTAAATTAAGTGAAAGTTCCATGACACATTCATACACCATTACATCACTAACCCCAATAGTGGGGCGTTGGAGCTACTGCTCGCTCCTCAAAGAAAAGACTACAAATTCCCAAGGCTATGTGGGAAGAGCCAAGGTGACAAAGTTTGTTGCATGTAAAAATGAGGGGTATATATAGCCAAGGGTGAAACTGACCCTTGTAGATGTTTGATTCCCTCATGATTTCTCTCATTCATGGGTATGTTGGACTTCCATGTTACATTACATTGATTACATAGTCATGGACCAAAGTTGTGATGTGGCCAAGGCGACTCATGACACAACTCGACATGACACTGCTGGTATGCACATGTTGGCTATGTTGTTCATGTCAAATTGTTGTGTTACTGAGTGATGAGTGTGCCCGTGGTGTATCATAGCCTCACCTTTACATGGTAGAGTGCATACATTCTTCAATGGTCTTGGTGTTCACTTGATAGTTCCTACATGCGCATGTGTCTCCTTCATGTGTTCGTTGAACTATGAGCAAGTCCTTTAGCATGCACTCCTTGTTAATCCCATTCATCACTGTGCCATGTCTCATCCATGCACCTATTTTTGTAATCACTCATGATGATACGACATCAAATCCAGAAATCCCCTAGTCTACCATGATGCATCGGTTTTCGTTTCCATGTGTAGGTGATCGTGAGAGAGGACAAGGCTTTGAAACAATGCAGAGCACATGTTAGGTCAGGATGCGAGACTCACGGGCCTTCACTGGTGGAGCAATACCATACCATGTGGGTTCATATTGGGGGATATATATTAAGGAAAATTTGACTTAATATATTGGGGGATATATAGGGGGGTAACGGGTTTTTATATCGGCAAGTATCAGAAATGGAGTTCAAATTTAATGAAAAAATATAAAGAGGTATAAAAAATGTTAATGAAAAAATGAGTACCTACAATATCTACTGAAAGTATGGTTTCTTTAAATTGGGGAGGTGTGTTGGGTTCATATTGGTAAGGAGTTATATAGTGTTATTTTTAGAGGTATTTTCCAATATGTAGTGCAATTAGGGCTATTGTTTAGTATGCCATGAACGCACACGATATGTCATAGGTTCATTGAGTGAAGCCCTCGTGGCAAGGCTTTTGAAGCATTATCAAGAAAAATTGTGCAGAGTTCACTGGGAGGTTGGGATGAGTGGTCTAGAACAACAATTACATTTTGTTGGATTTGGATCAGTTGGAAGGTAGAACTATGCAATTTTTCCCTCAAGGTAGTGCAGATAGCAAAGGACACTAACAATGAAAACTGCACAGATTTTTAGGGGAGGCTGGGATTGGGCTATGGTATCTTACTAGCCAAAACCATGTAGAACTGGGAGAAAATCATGTTGAACAAGTCTGCGTAGTTTCTGGATTAAGTGGGGTGTCAAGAAGCTGGTGGAGAGTCCAAGAAAACTGTGCAATTTTCAAGATGAGCAGTAAGCCGACTGGTAGGGGGACTGACTGAAAGAAATGTGCAATTTTCAGAGATAGTGCAGTGAAAAATAGTGGCTGCTTATCCCTCTTGTTTGTGCAATTTCTTCAGTCAGCAGAGGCATGAATGCTAAAAAATTCTGTACAATTTGTGGGAGGAGTGAAGCTCAGGGTCACCACCTAGTCAAACTCTTTGGTTGACCAGTGGGAGGCTTGACAGATTGGCTTGCAGGCAACGCAGATTGATGGCTTTTTGGGTAACTTCTACATTGTTTTGGGTGATAGTTAGCCAAGTCAATTCTAGGATTGCATAGTGCATACTACCTAGGAGGCACCCTCAAGCTCTGTGCAATTCTAGGAAACAATGCTTGGCCACTGAGGGCTGAGACTGTGTAGTGTAGTCAAGCTGATGGAGGGTAGTTTGGTCAATAGATATTCAGAAAAATGGTAAAGTGTGTGAGTGAGTGAACTCGTGTATATGTGATGGTGCGAACACACACTCAACATGACTTGATGACAAGACAACTTGAACCAACAAGATAACATACTCAGTGTGACTGAATGCAACAATGTCTAACGATGAAAATGACAAGTGCAACACTTTGGCTAGACCTTCAGATGACCATGGCACACTTGTGTGACATTTCTTACAACATCATGTGTAAGTTCGATAGACGTTTACATAGCGAACACAACTCAAACACAAACCCTCAACATCATTAGAACAAGGTCGCAAGCATGACATAACAATCAACATGCTGAAGATGATAGTTGGTCAAACAAGTGAAAAGGAAACAAGGCACGTAGAGGAAACACATCAAATGAATTTTTGTTTCTGCATACATGCATGTTACTGAGGACAGGATGATATGACAATGACAAGAACTCTTGCAAAATAAATTAAGAGGTGTAGTTCGAAAGGTGTTCTTTGCTTACCATACATAACCTCGTGATGGTCATGCATCCGACAGAGTTTGCATGCAGTCCTGATCTTTTTCCATTACTTGGTCTCTTGGTCATTCTTCTCGACTCCATGGGAGTGATCTCAACATGTCATCATTTCCTATAATCATCGAGCAATGAATCAGTGCAGTTTCAGTGGGAAGTGAATGCTATTGGGATGAGGCCATGGGAGGCCCATTTGCATAGTTTCTGGATGCAAGACACAGAGGGCTTCTTGGATAAAACTGCACATTTTTTAGGCACAAGATATTTCTGATGTATGGGGGTCTTAGAAGGACACCTTTACACAATTTATGAGTGCAGTGCAGCCTGGGCAGTTGAGAGGCAATACTGCACAGTTTCTGGTTGAAAGGCAGACTAAGCAACTGAGGGACAATACTGCACAATTTCTGTTGATAGTGGGTTCTAGCTAGGGAAGGACACTAGATAAAACCACTGCACAGTTTTGGATACCAAAGGATGTTGGGGTCTCTGTGCACTGTGAGGTTTCAGCAGGCAAGGGAGGAAGCTTGATGGTTGTATAAGCAAAGTGCAAAGCTTCGAGAAGCTGAATGAGGCTAGGTTGCTTGGAAAATTGGCTGAATGTGAGATCAGTGAAAATTATGTAAACATCGATAAAAATTGACTTTCATTACACACAAACACTTAGTGATGCAACATAGACCATCCAAAATGTATAAAGCATACTCTACTTGATGCAACAACCTTCGTGACAAGAGTGCGTGAAGTGAGTATGAAACATGTCTATGCGATGATGACAACTCATGCACGCATGCTTTCCCTTTGCATGAAAAACAAAAATCCCTATGCCTAAATATGACACATGCTGCATAAATATGAGAACATAAAAAACTCTTAAGACCAAGGAGGTGAAGCTCGAGATCATCAACATACCAACAAGTGGCCAAGCACGATCAATCGCAAGATCCAAGGTAGGCTCCAAAATTTGTATGCGAGCCAACATTTTGGAGGGTTGTTGTAGCCACTACAACTTTGGTGACACACTGGTAGAACTCGAGCTCCCTCTATGGACCTTCTCTCGTGAAAAGTGAGTCCAACCCTTCTCGAAGTATTGTTCGATTCTTTGATCATGGTGTTTTCCGCACTAGATTGTGTGAAATATGGTCACTACCATTCTCTTGATAGGTCAATACACATTCCAAGCCAAGTCAACTTAGTTGTTTCGATTGGGGATGAGGGGTACATTGATGCACAACTAATATAACTATCACCATTTAAGGTTCATCTCTAGCATTGCTCCACTACTAGAAGACCTAGACAGTACCCCAATGGAGTCACGCAAGAACACAATCATCACTCTGCTGCCAGTGAGCTTGGTCAGTACCTCGGTGGAGTTACTTGCGTCACCTCTCTATGCAGGGAGGCCTTTCTCTTCTTTCACCTTATTCATTTTTCATTTTTTCAAATTTTTTTTTTTACTATGTACAGCCACTTATTTATTTGAGAGGTAGAAGAGGGATCTCGACTTATTGAGAGTAGAAGAGGTTGTTCCTTTGGAGATGTATGTTATATATACCTTTGACATACTTGTTAAGGTTTTCCCCCTTACCTTACTCTACTTGACTGAGTTGATAAGGGTTAACCCAAAAGAACCGATTAGAGTAGGTGGTACTAGTTAATAGTGCAAGCACTGTCTTTTCACCAAGACTCACTCTGAATAGAATGTATTTTCCATCAAGGTATCATCGACCGAAGACAACAAGATCTTCATAAAGAGAGTCGATGATAGATAACCAAATGTTGATAGTTGTACAAGTCCACTTAGATTTTCCCAGCTTGTCTCGAGAGCCAAACACGGTTTCACGAGAGGCTATCCTACTCTTACAAGCAAGCAAAGAAAGAAAAAAGAAAAAAGAAAGTGAAAGAAAAACAAGTAAGAAAAGGAAGCAAGCAATCAAACCAAACAGTGTAAGAAAGAAAATAAACATGCAAACCATAAATAAAAGCAAAGAAAGAAGAAAAGACTACTCCTACTCCTATGCTAAATAGTGCATGGGCCTACTCACATGAAGTGATATTTCCAATCCAGCCATCGACGAATTGGATGGCCCATGTTGGTGAAGGCATGAAAAATATGCATGTAAACAAGTGAACAAAAAATTGACTAGCGAAGACCAAGAAGCTCCGAGTTCTAAAACATCCACAGAAAAGAAAAGAGTGAATGAACAAGACATACATTCTATAGACTTAACATGGTGTTGTGACACACTGCATGCAGATGATAAGCATGCACACTCTCTCGACTATGACGGAAAATAAAACATGAGAAAGAGAGACAACTTATGCCTTACAAGTGTGCTTGTTGTGTATTATTGCTCTAGTGCATAAGCGATGGGATCATCTTATCCGAGTGGAGGAAGTGAAATTTGTGCGATTGCTTGATCTTCAATGCGAAGCAGAGAGTGATGAGGAGCCTTGGGGTTTAAAAAATTCTCTGATCGGAAGTGGAACTAACCTTAGGACAACGAGGACCTAACATAACCATCAACCCAAGCTAAAGTGCCTCGACAACCTATGGGGTTTCCACTTCGTCAATAGATAGATCGCCAGAGACCAGTGGCTTAGGAAGATTAACAACGAGTGAATAAAAATCGTGATCAAATGATGAATTATGTAGATCATGACAACCACGATCATAAAATTTTGGATGTTCGTCGAGATCCTCATGATTTGATGAATCGTGCAGAGGGGTAGATGAGAAACAAGGATGTTCACCCTCTCTGTTTTCAGAAATGACAGATGACAGATGGGATGGATTTTCAGAGGAAGATGTGTCCTCTCAGCAATATAATGATAGGTTGACATCCGATGTGTCATGTGAATGATTGGAAGTAGAAACATATGGAAATGAGTTTTCATAGGGAGAATCAAAAGTGGAAAAATCACAAGGGATGTCAGGATGGAGCGGCTGAGGCATAGATGGAAGGGAGCCATCGTTCAGCGTGGGTTCTTCTTTAGATTCCTATGCACACTCATCATGAATGATATCGCAGGTCGGCTCCACAACACCAACTTTTTCAACAACATGATCCTCATTCACAATAAGTGTGGACTCCAGAATAGAAGAACATAAGACAGTACAACTTGGAGGATCAATGGAACACACGGACGGAGGTTGATGGAACAAATCAATGTGACAACCAGCAAGCTTGCAAGTGAAATCTATGTAGACATTGAGAGTAGGTGGGGTGGGAGGATGTAACAGTTCAACATATGTGCGTCCACCTTCTCCCACCTCGAACTATAGATCTATAGCTATTTGATGAGAAGAGCACGGACAGTCACTTGTGACATTGACCTTGTTGGTCTTAGATTTAGCATCTATAACAACGAGTTCTGTTGGGATGCATTTGAATGATTCTAAGAATTACGGATTTTGGATATGTAAAGAAGATACTTAAATCTTCCATCAAAAAATTCCCAATCAATCTTATGTTCAGGAAATCGGTATGTAAGATTACAAAATCATGTGTGAAATTGCTCAACGGATTCATCAGATGATTTCTATAATTTCAAAATTTCTTTATTGAGTGCTCGATGGTAAAAATGATTGAAAGCATGGTTTATCTCTGTAACTAGATGAGGGAGAGAGTGAAGAGATTTTTCGAGTAGCATGGCACACCAATGTAGTGGGTGCCCTCAAAGCGGGTATGTGAACAATGCACAGGTCATGTAATCTTCAAATATTTCATGCCTTTCACATGATCCTACAATGCGAACCACTTGTCTAACCAAGGCTACTTGGCCTCCACCATCGTATGTTTTATGTTATAATTTATTCCAGAGCTCTTCTTAGATTTCAAAGTCCTTTCCATAATACATACACTCTGGAAGAGAAATTTTTTGTTTACTCATGATAAGTATGTGAAGATTGAAAACAGATTGTGAGGACTCAGCTTGTCATCTAACCCTCCTTCTAACGCCAAAAAATGTTGATGGTGTTGGATCCGCCAACATTTAGGGGATCTCCCTAGTATGAAGTCCCAAATAGACCTCACACCGTTTGGTGTAGGAGTCACATCCGATATGATGGACCAATTTCCATTATCTTAAATATATGCCTTAGCTCTTTCTTGTCCCCACATGAGAGTGGCTTCCTTAGTCTTAAAACAATGAGGTTCACGTGCCTAGTGAGCGCTTAGTGTTGCTTGGGTCAAGGTTCTTTCATTACAGAGGGAGAGGGTGAAGATGAGTCTCAAGTCGAAAGGAAATAATCCCAACTCTATTAGAGACACACAACATAGTAGGACATGCGCAACTTCGGTGGAGTAGTCCACATGGATGCAGTAGCCACAAACACGAAGTGAATAGATCATACGTAAAATACCCATCGCAATACTCCACATGAGTGTGATGGTCGTTATAACAGGTTTATGAGAATGAATCTGTCGAGTATTGGGCAGAATAGTCCACATAGTTGAGACATCATTAACAGCTATTACAACACATTTCCAACAACATATGTACTAGAACAACATAAATAGTTCAATTTTGTTAATACAGGTTAGAGCAAGATGCATTACAAGCATCCAAAGAATAATATTACAAACGAATACGATACATGTGTAAAAACATGCTAGCCTGTTAATAAGCTTCTGAATTAAGCAAAAATTCTGAGACACATCCGTACACCATTACATCACTAACCCTAATAGCAGGCCATTGGAGCCACTGCTCACTCCTCAAAGAAAAGACTACAAACTCTCAAGGCTATGTGGGAGGAGCCAAGGTGAAAAATTCTATTGCATGTACAAATGAGGGATATATATAGCCAAGGGTGATACTCACCCTTGTGAGTGCTCATCTTCCCTTATGGTTGTTTGACTTACGTGACTCTTCGACTTACATGAATATTTGAATTCATTCGTGGATCTCTTGGACTTCCACATGACATTGCATTGATTACATAGTTATGACCCAAAGTAGTGATGTGGTTGAGGTGACTCATGACCTAACTTGACATGGCAATGCTGGTATGCACATGTTGGTTGTGTTGTTCATGTCGAACTATTGTTATGCTAAGTGATAAGTGTGCCTGTGGTGTACCATAGCTTCACGTTCATATGGCAGAGTGTGTGGAGTCTTCAATGGTCTTGGTGTTCACTTGATAGTTCATGCATGTGCATGTGTATCCTTCAATTTCTACTTTGTATGCTTTGTGTGTTCATGCAACCATGAGCAAGTCTTGTAGCATGCACTCCTTTCTCACCCTGTTTGTCGTTGCAACATGTCTCATCCATGTACCACTTTCTAAAATCACTCATTACAAGATGAAATCAAATATAGAAATCCCCTAGTCTCCCATAATGCATTATCTTTCATTTCTAGTTGCAGGTGACCAGGAGAGAGGACATGGCTATGAAACAGTGCAGAGCACATGCCAGGTTGCGATACGAGGCTTCGAGGCATTGTCAAGAAAAAATGCGTAGATGTCACTAGGAGGATGGGATGAGTAGTCTAGAACAACAGTGACATTCTGCGGGATCTGGCTCAGCTAGGAGGCATAACTACATAATTTTTCCCTTCAAGGCAATGCGGGAAGTAGAGAACACCGACAGTGAAAACTAAACAGATTTTCAAGGGAGGTAGGGAGCAGGTTGTGGGAGCTTGTTGGCTAAAACTGCATAGAACTGGGAGGCAATCATGTTGAACATGTTTGTGTAGTTTTCAGGATGAGCAGGGTGTTGGGCAGCTGGTGGACAGTCTAGGAAAAATGTGAAATTTTCAGGAGGAGCAGCAGGCAGGCTAGCAGGGGGACTGACTGACAGAACCATGCAATTTTTAGAGACATTGTAGTGATAGGTAGTAGGTGCATGTCCCTCTTGTATGAGAAATTTCTTTAGTCAGCGGAGGAAGGCATGCTAACAGCTTCTGTGCAATTTTTTGGAGGAGTGAAGCCCAAGGTCACTACCTGGTCAATCTCTCTCATTGACCAGTGGGAGGCTTTATGGATTGGCTTTTGGGGCAATGTAGATTGAGATGGATTCTTGGGTAACTTATAAGATGTTCTAGGTGACAGTTAGCAGGTCGATTCCAAGATTTCGCAGTGCACATTGCCTGGGAGACATCCTCAATCTTTGCACAATTCTGGGTAGCAATTCTTGGTCACTAAGGGATGAGACTGCGTAGCTCAACTCAACAGATGTCTAGCTGATGGAGGGTGCTCTGGTCAACATCTATTCAGAAAAATGTTTAAGTGTGTGAGTGAGTGAATTCATGTATATGTCACCTTGCAAACACACACTCAACATTACTTGATGACAAGACATCTCTAACCAACAAGACAACCTATTCAGTGTGACAGACTCTGGGACTGTCTAATGATGAAAGCGACAACTACAACACTTTATATAGACCTTCAGATGACCGTGACAACACTTTCGCAAAAATTCTTACAACATCATTTGCGAGTGCGATAGATGTCTACATAGAAAATACAACTCAAACACAAACCTTCAACATCACCAAAACAAGGCTGCAAGCATGACATATCAATCAACATGTTGAAGATGATAGTTGGTCAAACAAGTGAAAAGGAAGCAAGACATGTAGAGAAAAAACATGAAATGACTTTTTGTGTTTGCGCACATGCATCTTACTGAGGACAGGATGATATTACAATGATAGGCACTCCTACAAACTCAACTAAGAGGTATACTTCAAAATGTGTTCTATACTTACAATATTTATGCTCAAGATGATCACACATCCAACAAAGTTTGCATGTGGTCCTGATATTTTTCCATTACTTGGTATCTTGGTCCTTCTCTTCAATTCCTTGGGAGTGATGTCAGCATTTCACCTTTTCCTATAGTCACTGAGTTATGGATCAATGTAGTTTCAGTGGGAAGTGGTTGCTACCGTGATGAGGCTGTGGGAGGCCCATTTGCATAGTTTTTGAATGCAAGACAGAAATGGTAGCTTGGACAACACTATGCATTTTTTAGGCACAAGACATTACTACAGGATGGGGCTCTTAGGAGGACACCTCTGCACAATTTCCTAGTGTAGTGCAACCCAAGCAGTTGAGAGGCAATACTATGTAGTTTATAGGTGCAAGGCAGACTGAGCAGCTGAGGGCCAATACTGCGCAATTTTTGTTGATATTGGGTTCCATCTGGGGAAGGACACCAGAGGAAACCATAGTGAATTTTTGGATGCCAGAGGATGTTGGGGTTTCTGCCCACTGCAGTGTTTTAGCAGGCAAGGGAGGAAGCTTGATGGTTGCAGAAGAGAAGTGCAAAATTCCAGGAAGATGGATGATGCTAGGTTTCTTGGGAAATTGGTTGAGTGTCAAATCAGTGAAACATATGTAAACATTGGTAAAACTTGACTATCATCGGACGCGAACACTTAGTGATGCAACATAGACCATCTAGAATGCATAAAGCATGCTCCGTTTGATGCAAAACCCTTCGTGAGAAGAGTGCATGAAGTGAGTGTGAAACATGTTTATGTGATGATGACAACTCATGCACGCATGCTTTCCCATGAAGAAAACAACATTCCCTTTGCATGACAAACAAAAATCCCTATGCTCAAAGAGGACACATGCTGCGTAAAGATGAGAACATAAACAACTCTTAAGATCAAGGAGTGGAAGCTTGATATCATCAGCTTACCATCAAGTGACCAAGGAGGATTGATCACAGGATCCAAGGTAGGCTCCAAAATTTGCATTCGAACCAAAATTTTGGAGGGTTGTTGTAGTCGCTACAACACAACTCTATTTTTCTATTAGAAAATAGGAAAATATTGAGAGGCATGGTGAATCAGTATTTTAACAATTTTAAAAATTCCTTGCTCAAAGTAAAATTACTTGGAAACACAATAATAAATAACAACACACTAATCTCATAAAGTTTGGACACAATATTTTAACATGGAAACCTAACTGGGAAAACCATAATATCCTTTTAATTATGATGTAAAATGAAGCTAAAACTTCATATTATATCAATTTCCATAGGCTACAACCTATGGAAGGCTTCAGACTCCTTTCTCTTTAGAAGCACGGACTTGTTTACTTTGATAGGAACCAACCTAAAGGAAGCACCAAGTCCTTTTTTGTCAATAGCAACTAAAAAGAGGAACCAACATCCTATTGTGAAAGAAATTATCTACACAACCTTTCATATCCCTCTTTCATTAATTTTCAAACTCACGTCTTGAGGCTTCTCTCCTACAATGCATTTCTAAAATAATTATTTGTTAAGCTCTTTCAAACACCCATTTGCTACTGCCTCAAGATACACTTTCTATAATGTTATTGCCAGTTATAAAGCTTAGAGTCTGATCTCTAATTTTTTATTTCTGAGTTCAACTATTATTTCAACTTCAATTCTATCTTTAAAATTAATTGATATTCTCTTTATTGAATTCTCTGATAATATTCACTAGTCGTTCATCTCTATTTATCTCAGGTGAATTATTTCTGAATTGTTGTTTTGTTTATGATGTCCATGAATCCTTTTAATTTTCACAATGGAACCCCAATTTTAGAACATCAAATTTAGAACTTTGCATAATGCTAAACTTATAAAATATGCATCACCAAATTTCTTAAGCCCTGGGTATTTAGCTTTCTATCACATGTGACTATGACTTCAAAATTGTGTCCTTAACTACCTAATGTATTTTATGTGTTGACGTCATGGTACCATCATCTTGCCACATTGCATCATGTCAATGGTGTCATGTGTCACCCAAAAACAACCCACTTGTGCACCCAATTTGTCCAAAAACACTTGCCATGTGTCATGTGTATGGACCTCCAAATCATCAAATTAGCCATGTCATGTCCACATGTCACTTTCTCATGTTGTGACATTTTTTGTCTATTGTGTCATTTTCACTTGTCTCTTCTATAAGAAGGGGTCCAAGTTTGGTGTATTTTCATGATCTTCTTCGTTAGTGGAAAATGCCCAGCGAACAAAATTTATGTTATCAACCTGAATTTTAGTGCTGGAATTTTTTCTATCATGCACTTCCGTCAACCATGCCATACTGTCCCTAACATTCCTTATCCAATCCTTTGTGTCATGACGTGAATCCATTGTTTCTATTAATAGAAATATGTCCATCTTGGCAGTTTTTCTTAATAACACCGCCACACCATCACCCATCATGTTGAGCACTTGAATTAATCCTCTATGGCACGACATGAACTTGTACGTTAGGTAGTAAAAAAAATTGTCTCTCAAATTATGTGAACCACACCATCAAGCTATTTCCCATCTTGTCATCCTCTATAACCTTGTCAATTTAAACCTTCGTGGATCGACGACATGTCAACCTTCATATGTTGTCTTGCTAGTTATCATAAAACATCAAAAACATGCTACATATCATCTTATGAGTGGTACCACAAGTTAATTAGTAATGGTCCACTTAGGCACCTAAAAGTGCCAAATTTTCATGCCATGTCATGTCGTATCATCATCCCACTAACTTGTCCTATGAACTGATTTCCACATCATCTAGTGTTAACCAATTATATTTAGCCATTTTTCTCTTTCCACATCTTCATGTAGATAAGGAAGGCTAGATGTTTTGATGGTTTTTCATTAATTTCCTTTGTTAATCTAAAAGGCCCAAATTTTGAACTTCATGTCATTTATACTACTAGAAAGACTTTATGTATAATGCTCTCTCTCAACCACAGCTTCATAGAGTTCTCTAATCTAGAATTTCTGGTGTAATGTCAATCTATTAATGGGATTATTCTCATCCTGTGGAGTTTATTACACATGGATCGTATCAACTACGAAACCCTAATGTGTCTTCCAAACACTACTAGCACTTCAAATTGAGATAACTATTTATCCTGTAGGAGTTTTTCCAAGTGTCATATACTATTGGAAGGGCCTCTAAGAGGACTATCCAACTATTCCCTTTGTAGGAGCATACGAGATGATCAAATACAAACCAAATTCATTCAAATATAGTAAATACATCTCATCAGTGACAATAATAAAAAAAATATCAAAAACAAACATCCCTTAAACTTGTATTCACTTAACATCAATGACTAGACATTAACATCAATGAAAAGAATTTTCTCAACAATCTCCCCCTTCGGTATTGATGGAAACACCATTGAATATTTCTGCCAAAGATTATAGGTCATTGATGGAAACTCCATCACTTGGTCATATTGATACTGCTAGTTGTTGCAATGATCTTGCTACTAATTACACTCTCTCCAATTTTGTTTTCTTTATCATGCTCTCCATTTTCTTCTGAGAAGCCAACTACATCCTCTCCCTCTGAAAATATTTTTATCAAGAACCAAATTTCATCTCTTCATGCCAATGTTTTCTTATCATCCTCACTTGACATCAATGGAAAATAGTTTAGATACTCCCCCTATAAGTAATATCTCCATATGATTATGTTGTGCTAAGGTGATATTCCTATGGGCATGTTTCATCCTTGATCTATGATATTCACCTTCCCCCCTTTACTTGTTTAGAATGTCTTGTTAATAGTGGAGTGAGAAATTACTCCCATATTTCTCCTTAAACACTCAAAAGGTTCTCGTGCAAAGGGTTTGGTGAAGACGTCATCAAACTATTATTTTGTGAGAATATACTCAAGTTTCACAACATGATTTACAACATGTTTTCTAAGAAAATGGTACTTTATGGGAATATGTCTCATTTTCTAATGTAGAACTTGATTCTTACATATGTTGATAACACTTTTGTAATTACAAATTATGGGAATATGATCTGCATATGTTATCCTCATATCGTGTAAGGATTTCTTTATCCACAAAATTTAAGTGAAACTAAATGTTATTGCAATGTACTCTACCTCAACAATATAAAGATAAATTGATGTTTTCTTCTTGCTCAATTAAGCCACTAGGCACTCTCTAAGAATCAAAGAACCTCCATTTGTGATTTTCCTATCATCTACATTTCCTGCCTAATTAACATATGTATATGTAGTAGTGATAATTTTTACATCATGGATACCATAACCCATAATCCATTGTAGCTCTCAAATATTTGAATATTCTTTTGGTTGCTAAGAGGTGAATTTGTTTGGGCGTTGATTGATATATGGAAACAACACGAACAACTTTCATAATGTTTAGCCTTGTAGTTGTTAAATATAAGAGGCTTCGTATTACTGATCTATACATTTTCTAATCTACCTCATGTGACTCATCATCTTTGTTGATCTTACATTTAGTGGCCATAGGAGTATAAATAAGTGAGCATTCTTCCATTCTAAATTTCTTCAAAAATTCTTTGAGGTACTTGCCTTGCCTTAGAGGAAAATTTATCCTAAAAGTGCCCATGAAATTTTCATGTAATTTCCATGTCATAGTATGTAAACTAATAAAAATATGTTAAATTTAAAAGGAGGTGCATGTAAATATTTTGGAGGAAAAAAAATAAAACTACTTTCTTAATTGTATTTTTTGCCTATCTCCTTATATGTTTACTCAAATTTCAAGTGTAAAAACTCATTGGATGTGGAAATAAATTCAATATCCAATAAGTAGCTATTATGAAAACGTTTCAGAAGACCCACATTAATGAAAATTTAATATATATTAAAAAGGTGTGTTCAACATGTTTTTTTTAATGTACCTTCAATTTTTATCAATCTGGGTCTTCTCAGAAGTATGCATAAGGGGTACTCATTGGATATGGAATTGAATTATGCATCCAATGAGTGTTTACACTTGAAATTTAAGTATACCTATAAGGATATAAGCCAAAAATATAATAAGAAAAAACAATGCTCTTATTTTCCCTCCAAAATTCATAACTCTTATTTTATTATTTTAACTATTATTTTATTATTTTTCATTAGGAGGCCACTTTTAGGCTAGAGTTTCCTATAATGGGAGATGAATATTCCTTTTTTTTATTGTGTAATATATAAACCAATAAAGAATGGAAGTTCTTAGAGCACGAACAATTCAAATTCATCTTCCATATCTGTGGAAAACCTTCGACTAAGTACATATGCATCACTACCAAAAATAATGTCATCAACATAAATTACAAAAACTAAAATATTGTCATTTTTCAGATTTGATAGACAAGTTGTTGTATGTTTCTCCTTTTTGAATCCACAATGTAGAATATATTTATCTATTCTAGAATACCATGCCCTGGGTACTTGTTTAAGACCATATAATTATTTTTTGAATCGGCTTACATCGTCAGAAATTTCTGATAGTTGAAAACCTTCAGGTTTCTCAACCTAAATGTATTTCCTAGCTCACCATTCAAAAAATTTGATTTCACATCCATATGATATACTTTGAACTTTTTATGATTGGAAAATTCTAAAAACATTTTGATAACCTCTAATCTAGTTGCAGGAGAAAAAGTTTCATAAAAATCTAAATCTTTAACTTGTGCATAACCTTTGCATACTAAGATCACCTTATTTATCACCACATTTCCATCCTCATTTAATTTATTATTGAAGATCGATTTGTTGCCAGTTATATTTTGTTTGTTTTTCTTGGAACCAATTCCCATGTATGATTTTTCTCAAGTTGACCTAGTTCTTCGTTCATAGCCCTTATCCAATTTTCATCTTGGCTTACCTGAGAGAAATATTTTGGCTCAATCAAGACGTGCTTGATTAGGGGGATTCATCTCTCTTCTTGCTATTTGGATCTCTACATTTAGATCACCTACAATTTGATCAGAAGGATGATTCTTTTGATCATACCTTGAGGGATCTTTTGGTTGGGGGCTTTATACCTCTTCATTGACTTCTTCTTCAAGCTCACCATCATCATATTCATTATTTGCCTATTCATTCAAGATTATATATATTGGTTTCTTGTATTTGAGAGGCTACGAGTTTTCTTTTCTTTTCCTTTTATTTTGTTCATTCAGCTAATTAAAATGTTGTTACGAGTCTTCAGTTATTAGAAAAATGTTTTCTAAAGGGGATCCTTACTACTTTGGTTTGCACACACTTCCCTTTATTTTATGTTGATCATTCATCATGTTTTCAAAATCGTTTTCTCTTTAGATATGATTTTTTCTTTTAGGATATTGAAAATGGGGGACCATAGAGAAGTACTTTTATTTGAATTTATCATGACCTCTTTATCCTATGTTTGGTTTGATTTTATCTAAGGTTTTCACCATTCTTGTTTCCTTTTTCTTCTTGGTTTTTACCACTTTGATGACATTTGATAAGCTTCCCATAATTTTAGCATGAATATTTTCACAGTCAATAACTTGATATTGGTGAAACCTTCTCATAAATTGTCAGTTGTTTTTGTTGACATGCCTGAAGTTTGAGGTGAACACTTCACTGATATTCATGGACATAAAGCTTAACTAATCATGCGAAGAGTTTCATACCTTGACATATAGAGGATGCGGTTAGAATATTGTCGTTAAGGTAAGTGAAAATAATGAGACTGTTTAAATTAAATATGAAAATAATATAAAAGTAATAACTAATAGGAACATTTGATGTCAAATTAAAAAGAATTAATTGAAAGAGTATTAATGAAGTCAAATGAGAATTTTTTTTTAATAAAAATGGTCAAAATGAATGCAGGTAAAATAATCTAATTGTTAATAGGTCAAATAATCTAAATTACATTAGTATTTAATTTGTTAAGAACAAGAAATTATTATTAATAATAATAGCTCAAAAAATCCATTAAGTAAGTATTAATATAATTGGAATCAACAATTATTTTTAATTATGGGATAGGATCAAAAAATAGGTAATGGAAGAATAAATTGTTATTAATGAATAATTAGTTGGACTGAGATTGATTTCAGTCAACTTAGAATAAGATATAATTAATATGGAATCGATGAAATAAAATAAGTTCTAAGGAAATTTTAAGTTAATTTAAATATTATGCATGATAGATTTTATTTAAATTTTATGGTAGATACTTCAATGACCTCCTCAAAGAGCATATGGTTGACACCTACCATAACTGCATTTTCAAATCTACCGTTGATAAACACTCTCACAATACAAAGCATTTAATTTGTTTTGATAAAACTAAAATCTTGGTTTGTGCCCCCTTCCCCTCCAACTGTACCATTAGGGAATCCCTAGAAATTTAAAGTAACACTAACAACTTTAATCGAGAATATGGATATTGTTAAGCAATTCTTGCAAACCCATTCTCCATTTCCTGACCTCTAATCTCAATTCCACTAACTCTAATATCAATCCCAGGATTTCCTATCCCGCACTTTTGTCCTTCTTTCTCTTCTACCTATATCTTTATCTCTTCTCCTATTCATTATTTCCTTTCTTTCCAATCAACTAACAAATTTAAGGTTTATATCCCCTATTCTTCCTCGATATATTAAGTATAACAATAATTTTTTCTTTAGGTTTATCTTATTCTAATTGTAATCTATATTTCTTCTTTTTTCCTTTGCCTTTTTCCTTTTCATAGTTATTTGAGTCTATTATAATCTTTTTTTTTTTCTCGTTAAGACTATGCTATTCTATTATATACATTAAAAGGAAAACAGTTACAGTCATGAGGTCATATTGCCAGAGGCTGAGGATGGCACTCTGGACTTACAGTGATCAAAAAAACCACCCATACAGGGTCCACACCACTAAGACTGATTACCCGCGCAGGGGCAGCATCATTGAGACCAAACACCCACGCAGGGGTGCTGCCATTGAGACAGATTACCCACGCAGGGGCTTTAAACCTTTGAGGAACAGTGAGAGCAAAAATAGTCATCCCATTCAGGGGCATAGAAGAGAAAAAGAGAACCTTCATCAAGATCCCCCACAGGGGCATAGACAGACATTGAACTATATAATTCGCGAACCAAACAAAGACATTCAAAACATACAGTAAGCGATTGTAGCGGACGTGACGATTCATAGCAAAACCAGAGCATCGATTGAATGGAAGAGACTGAGCGAGCGGACGACTATTCGTCCGGCTCCTCTTCATAGATCCAGCACATACCTTCCGGGGGGGGGGGGGGGGGGGGGGGCAATCGACCTTGGCTTTCTCTGACGAAGGCGCTTCCTGAGTCGTAGGTGGGTCGATGACAGGCTTTGGGCGATCCTCTGGCAGACCCTCAGCGGCCCTGGAGCTTTCAGCCTGATGAAACTATGAGCGGGGTTGCTCCCCGACTTCCTCCTTCGGTTCTTCCAGAAAAAGGACCGAGACATGGGCATTAATACGAGAATTTCCCTGGGCATTGCTGAAGGAGAAGACCGCGGTTCCAAACGCAGGAAGTGGATTAGAGCCCGAATCAGGATTGCCAGAATCCATGAACTGGCTCGTCTGTATGGGATGGGCCTCTGCAACTTGGTGACATATACAACGGCAGCAGCGTGAGGGGGCATAGGCGACTGAGGGGCGTGAGGATCCGCCTCTGCCTGAGCCTCGACGGCTGATGAGTCGCTGTCGAGGCTTGACCATGATGTCGCTGAAAGCAGGAAAGTGGAACAGAGCAGGGTAAGAGGATAAGGAAGGCGTGAAACAACCGTCGCCCACCCTTGCAGACCTGATACCACCTTCAATTGCCAGAGGGGCGCCTTGAACCTTAGCTCTGAGAGCCGACGACCATAGTCCCAGTTCCCAAATCTGAGTTCTACCCAATGCATGATTTTCCATACCCTCGTCATTCTTATGCTCCTCTGCATTGTCTCGATCCTCGTATGCCATAACTGCACACCGAAATCGTAATTGAAGCCCGGACATGGCAATGAATTGCCGTCCCTTCTCGCACCAGCACTCACGCTTGCAATCCCTGACGGCGGATTGCAGTAAATGCCTTTCTTATGCTTGGGGCCGCCCATGGTGACCAGGTGGCATTCCATTCTCCGCAGTCGTGTCACCCGCATCCGGGGAGGCAGCATCGCTTTGGATTAGCTTATCTAATTCCTGAGCCTTTGCAATATCTGATATGATGGCCGTGGTACCTGTGAGGAGATTATGATCATTATCTGCACCTATGTTAGCTACAAGGTCAGCGACCTTGTTTCCTTCTCTTTTTGTATGAGTGAAGGTGATGGCCCTGTTGCTGCGAAGAGCTTGTTCAATGGCTTCTAGTCTGGCTGCAAGTCTCCAGCTGTTTGTGATTTTTTTCGCTTGTGAGCCATTCTGCAGTTTCTTGGCCATGTTTATGAGTATCTGGGAGTCTCCTTCCACGATCAGAGGCTGAAGATTGAGGTTCCAAGCGAGAAGGATTCCTTGCCATAAACCTTCGATCTCCGCCGAATTGTTGGTGTCCCATCCCAAGGATCCGAAGTATAGCTGCAGGGGTGTGCCTTCGTGATTCCTAATGATGCCTCCAAAGCCTGCCTTTCCCGGGTTACCTTTGGAGGCCCCATCAAAGTTGAGCTTGTAAGAGTGCTTAGGGGGGGCGTTCCAAGTGCCTTTGATTGTGCTGCTGCTTGTGGAGGTACTGCTTTTGTGTTGGGTCTGAGGTAGAGACAAATGCCAGTTACTTAGAATGCCTTTTTCGACGTCTAGAGATGGAAGATCTTCCGGAGTCCAGGAGTGGAGCGCCAGCGTCTCATTGAGGTTCCCACATAGTCTGGTCCATATATCCTCGATCCTAGAGCTCTGATTTTTGAATATCCTTTTATTCCTTTCTTTCCATATACCCCATAAGATGAAACCTGGGAGCAGTTTCCACAAGCAATTGAGGAGCTCACTCTTATAAGGATGCTGCGGCCAGTGTCTTAGGGAGTTAGTTATATCATTCTCTGTTCTACATCTTTTTTGACATCTGAAACTAGCCTTTTCCCATAGCTGATTGGCTAGGGGGCAGGAGTCCAAGAGGTGTTGGAGCGTTTCCTCATTTTGATGGCAGTTGGGACATATTGAAGGTCCATGAAAATTTCTTCTTCTTAGTTTGTCCCAGGTGAGGATTCTTTTGTGACTCACCAGCCACAGGAAGTAAGAGACCTTGGGCCAGGAGCTAAGACCCCATATTGTACTCCAGATTGGGTCCGAGGGGGTATTGTTGTTGCAGACTATCTTGTAGGCTTCTGAAGTTGAAAAGTCACCTTTTGGTCGGTATCCCCATCTTAGGATATCTTTGCCTTCGTCATGTCTGATTCTTCTTTTTCCAAGCTCCTTCTCCAATTCCCCTATATCCTGTAGGTTTGTGAAGTTAGTTAACTGATTTCCCTGTATCCATTTCCTGAATCCGTGCTCCGACTCCTGCGTCCAGTAGTGATGGATTTTTCCTTGCTGCTGCTCCTGCCTTACATGATCCAGTGGTGAATGCAGAATGTGGGTAAGCTTTGGCATCTGGTTCCATGCGTCTGTCCAAAATCTCGCCGTTTTGCCATTCCTGACCTCCCAAAAACTGTGCTGCTGTATTAACTGGAAATGCTGTTTGGCCGCATTCCAAATTAGTGAACCTTTTTCCGTGGGAATGAACCGGATGAGCTCCTCCTGGGGACGGTTGTTGGCATATTTAGCCGTCCAGATTCTTGCCCAGGGCTTTTCTGGATTAGTGATCCAGTGCCACCAAATTTTTGCACTCATGATGGAATTACTATGCTCCGGATCTCTCAGACCAATGCCCCCTTTTTCTTTTGGTTGACATACTGTAGACCATTTGACTAACGCCCATTTCCGATTAGTTGCCGAACCGCCCCATAGAAAACTGCGCTGAATCTTCCTGATTCTTTTTAAGACCCATTTGGGTGCTGCAAGGACTGAGAAAAGGTACAATGGCATTGCCTGAAGAACTGACTTAATGAGCACAACCCGGCTGGCCAGGTTGAGAGATCTGTGCGTCCAAAGGTTGAGACGAGATTCAAGCTTCTCAATGAGGGTGCGCCAGGAGGAATGCTTTATAGCTGAGGCTGTGAGAGGGGCACCAAGGTATTTTGAGGGAAGGGAGGCTGAGGGGAAGCCAAGGATTCGGGTAACAGCTGATTTAACAAGAGGAGGCGTGTGAAAGAAAAAAATCTGCGATTTGGTACAGTTTACATCAGTGCCAGATGCTTCAGCAAAGTCATTGAGCAGGGATTTGAGGCAAGCGGCTTCCTGGGCTGAGGGATATCCAAAAAGCATAGTATCATCAACAAACTGCTGATGAGAGGTGGCAGGGGTGTTGTGAACTGAAAGACCTTTGAGCTGGTGAGATTGGAGAGCTTGCTTGATGTGACGGCCAAGCCCTTCTGCCATGAGAACAAATAGGAAAGGGGATAGGGGATCCCCTTGCCTAATTCCTCTTGATGGTTTGAAGGGCCGAGAAGGGATTCCATTAACAAGGATGGAGAATTGAGTTGAACTTATTAAGCTCATGATCCAGCGAATCCACATAGTACTAAAACCAAAAGCTTTTAGCATTTGCTGAATGAAGTTCCAGCTGAGTTTATCAAAAGCCTTAGAAAGATCAAGCTTAAGAATCATACCTGCCTGCTTTGATTGTTTGAGGGAGTGAATGATCTCGTGCGTAAGGAGAATGCCATCCAAGATTTGTCTGCCTTCCACGTAACCCGACTGTTCCTGAGATATTAGCAGCGGCAGCAGGGGCTTCAGCCGGTTAGCCACAACTTTAGAAATGACCTTGTAGATTACATTACAAAGTGCAATCGGCCTATATTTATCGGGCGTTATTGAGTCCTCCTCTTTGGGAATGAGGGCTATGAAAGTGGTGTTGAGAGAGGGCAGCATCCAGTGGAGAGCTCTCGATTCTTCAACAATTTTCCATACTTCCTGTTTTATCATCTCCCAAAAGGTATGAAAGAACGTAGTGGTGAATCCGTCTGGTCCGGGTGCCTTTCCATCCTTGAGCTGGGACATTGCCTCATCCACCTCCTGAGGCTGAATCGGGCGGAGGAGAAGCTCATTGTGTTCCTCCTTGATGATTCTTGGCACATTGTTAGTGATTTTTTCAATTGCTTGTCTTCTATCTCCTTCCGGCTCTTGAAGGATCTGGTTGAAGTGATTGCGAAATTCTTCCTCAATTTCCTCATGCGTTTCTACTTTCTCTCCTCCTTGCTTTTGGATAAACGGAATGCTGTTGTGCATTCTTCTTTGAATGGTGGTTCTGTGGAAGAATTTGGTGTTGCGTTCACCTTCCTTCAACCATCTTATTCTGGACTTTTGTTTCCAGTAAACTTCCTCCTGCTTCTGCCTTTCCTCAATCTGCCTGTGGATACGCCTTTCCTGTTCCAAGGTCCCTTCAGTGTGTCCCTCTGTGGTAATTTTTTGATGGAGATCCGTCAGTTCCCGATTGAGGTCTTGCTGCGCTTTGAAGATATCTCCAAAGGTTTCTCTGTTCCATCGCTTTAGGTGGTTTTTTAGGAACCGGAGCTTCTGTTGGAATTTATACATCTTAGACCCTTCTGGAGGGGTGAAGGAAGTCCATGTGGTTTTGACAAAGTCCTTGAATTCAGGGTGCGTGAGCCAGAATCCTTCGAAGCGGAAGGGTCTCCGTGTCTGGTCACCGGGTCGTTGCCATTGGAGAGCTATCGGCCAGTGGTCCGAGCCGGTATGCGGGAGAATAGCGGCTGTGATGTCCCCTCCAAGATGAATCGCATTATCTGAGATAAGGAAGCGATCTAGTTTGGATGCGATTTGGTGTTTTCCGGCTCTGCGATTGCTCCATGTGAAGGTTCCATTGCAAAAAGGCATGTCTATAAGGGAGGCGTTTTGAATGAATTCCTTGAAATGGATGTTTTCTTGTTCCAGTCTATTTCTCCCCCCAATCTTCTCTTCTAGCTTGGTGATCATGTTAAAATCCCCTCCAATGATCCAGAGTGGGTGCCTTCTGTTGTTGTTCAGTGCCTCGATGGTGTCTAGAAGTGCAATTTTGCTCCCTGTATCCTGCGGGAAGTATACATTTGAGAGGTTACCATGAACATTCGTGCCCAAAATGTGGAAGGCTGCCTGTATGAGGTGATGAGAGGCATGGAACTCTGAGAGATCTATTGCTTGAGTATTCCATGCAATGGCCAGCCCCCCTGACGCTCCTGATGCATCTACTGCTACTGAGCGGCATCCTGGCCAAGCTTTTGTGAGGATGCTGCCTAATGTAGTTCCGTTACATTTGGTTTCCTGGAGTAAGCATATTTGCGGCTTTTCCACTTTAATCATGTTTTTTAACATTCTAAGTTTACCTGGGCTGTTGAGCCCTCTTAAGTTCCATGAGACCAGCTTCATGGTTCAACTATTTGCAGAGGGTTTGTAGTACTTTGTCAATTTCGCATACCTGCCTGAGTCTACCAGGAGTTTCCCGACCTCGATCGTTCTCTGTAGATCTGTTTTTCGTCCTCTCTTTTTGGTTTCCTTTGGGGGTTGGCTTCCATCCCACTGGCTTCCTGGTTGAATCCCGAGTTGCTGCTGCTGGTAAGCTCTTGAGATAACCACCTCCAACTTGCTGAGTTGGGCTTCGGATATGCTATCATATGCTTTCGTTTTGCATGCTAGTTCCAGTTCTAGAATGTCTAGGCCATGCAAGTCTATGCTTTCTGGTTCCTCTTCCATCTGTTGCACCTGATTGCCTTCTTCCTCAATCGATTTTGCGCTAGAAGGAGGGTCTAACTTTCCATCAATTTCCATTTCCTTGTCTTTCTCTGCATGTTCCTTCCTGTCTCCGGAGGGGAAGTCATGGAAGATTATGGGGGAATGGCGTTTGGGGGATGAGGCTGAGGGAGGAGGGGGGGCGGAAGAAGAGGGATGGGAAGGGTTAGCTTCAGAGATCGGGGGAAGATCCTCAGAGGATTGAGCCAGGATTTCGAAACTATTCTTAGATGCTAGGCCACTAGAGCTATTTTGCTGGGGCTTTTGCCCATTTGAGGGTTTCTTGTGCGCTCGTCTTCGGTTGGGGGCTTTAGTAAAGCCATCTTGGGTGGCTGAGACAGAAGGGTCAAGAGAGGTAGCTTTGGCATTCAAGGGACAATCACGGAAGAGATGCCCAAGAGCATGGCATCTCCTGCAGCGGAAGGGAACATGCTCATAGTCCAAGGGTTGGATCCACTCTTCGTCCCGGTGGGAGAGACTTACCGATTCTGGTAGTGCTTCATTCAGCCGCATGAAGACGCAAATGCGAGCATAGGAAATGAATCTGCGCATTTTGGTCTCTTCTGCAGTCCTGATGTATTCCCCTAGTCCATTTCCAATGTTCCTGAGAACGTCCTCGTCCCAATATTCATCTGGAAGTCCATACATTCTGATCCAGACTGGCGCCCAGGTGAGGTCTTCCTTGTCCGGGTTGAATCTTGGTATCCAATCTCTCATGTACAAGCCTGCTGCGTTGAAAAAGTGAGGCCCTGTTCCCAGTACTCTGAGTTTGTCCTCAATACAGTAAAAAATAACTGTAAAGAAGCCCTTCGGCCCTAACTGCAGGGTAACATCTCCTTTTGGCTTCCATTTTGCTGCGATCCACCCATATAAGGCTCTTTCCGTCGGCCAGAACCCTATAAACTTCCCAATAATGGCATGATCTCTCATGAACTCGATTCGAGCCTCTATCTTGTGCCCAGGTAGCTCTATTCTTGGCCTTTCTGTGGCTACTGGCTTGCAGGTTGTTGAGGTTACTTTTGGTGCTTCCTCCGGGTTTTTCCCACTATCCTGATTGACGCTATCATGGTCTTGTCGTCCTTCTGTTTTTTTGTTATCTTGCTGTTGCCTTTTCCCTTTGTTCAGGATCTCCCTGTCAATCGATCCAAAACGGAATGCCTGTTCCGGGTCGTTCTGCATTGGGGAGGGCTCTGACGCCCCCCCTGTGGATATTCCATAGAGCCTGTCTAATACCGTGTTGTTCTGCTACACGCCAGTGGATACGGTCTGGTTTGAGTGCAGAACCAGAGCTGCGCTGTCTGCGCCGTCACAGCTTTCTGCAAAACCCTAATCGCCCAGTCCGTTCAGAGCGCTCCCATAACCATGATCCAGCGATATTCTAAGCTAATAGAAATAGTTAGCAATTACCATAAACTATCGAGTCTATTATAATCTTAATTTATTCTAATTTTATAAAACAAATCTTATATAATATTTAAATTAAATTAAATAAAAATTCTTTAAATCAGTTTTTTACTTCATCAAATTCCATATTAATTCTAAGTTATTCTAAGTTAACCAAAATCAATCTCATTCCAACTAATTATTCATTAATAATATCTTATTCTTCCGTTACCTATTTCTAATCCTATCCCATAATTTAAAATAGCTGTTACTTCTAGTCAGTGTAATACTTATTTAATGCATTTTTTTACCTATTATTATTAACAATAATTTCTTATTCTTAACAGATTAAATGCTATTTTAATTTAAATTATTTTATCGGATTTCATTTTGACTATTTTTATTAACAAATTTCCCAAATTTGACTTCATTAATAACTCTTTAAGTTAATTCTTTTAAATTTTTACTTAAAACGTTCCTATTAATTATTATCTTCAAATCATTTTCTGTTGACGATTTTGGACCTGCCAACATTCAGGGGATCTCCCTGATATGAAGTCCCAACTAGACCTCACACTGTTTGGTGTAGGAGTCCCATTTGGTACGATGGCCAAATTGCCATTATCTTAAAGATATGCCTTAGCTCTTGCTTGTCAGCACATGAGGGTGATATGCTTTGTCTTCGAACAATGAGGTTCGCATGCCTGGTGAGTGCTTGGTGTTACTTGTGTGAAAGTTCTTTCACTGTAGAGGGAGAGGTTGGAAGTGAGTCTCAGGTTGAAAGGGAATAGTCCCAACTCTTCTAGAGACACACTACACAATAGGACATGCACAACTTCTGATGGAGTAGTCCACATCGATGCAGCAGTCACAAACAAAAAGTGAACAAATAGCACATAGAACACCCACCATAATAGTCCACATGAGTGCAATGCACATTATAAAAGGTTTACATGAATGAATTTGTCGAGTATCCCATGGGATAGCCCACATGGATGAGACAACATTAATAACTTATACAACACATTTTCATAAGCATATGTATTAGAACAATGGAAATGGTTCAACTCTCTTAACATGGGTTTAAGAAACATGCATTACAAGTTTCCAAAGAATAGTCTTACAAACAATTACAATACATGTGTCAAAACGTGTTGGCCTGTTAATAGGCTTCTGAATTAAGCAAAAGTTCCAAGACACATTCGTACACCATTACATCACTAACCCTGATAGCGGGGCATTGGAGCCATTTCTTGCTCCTCAAAGAAAATATTACAAACTCTCAAGGCTATGTGGGAGGAGCCAAGGTGAAAAAGTCCTTTGAAAGTACAAATGAGGGGTATTTATAGCCAAGGGTAAAACTGGTCGTTGTGACTGTTTGACTTCCTTCATGACTGTTTGAATTACATGACTCTTCAAATATACTTGACTCTTTCGATTTACATGTGGGTCTCTTGGACTTCCACATTACATTACATTGATTATAACAGTGTGGCCCATAGTAGTGATGTGGCTGAGATGACTCATGACATAAATCGACAGGATAGAGCTGGTGTGTTCATGTTGTTGGTGGTGTGCATGTGAAGTTGTAGTGTTGCTGAGTGATGGAATTCCTCTTGGTGTATCATAGCTTCACCCTTGCATGGAAAGGTGTGTGGACTCTTTGATGGCCTTGGTGTTCGCTTGATGTTGCATGTGCATGTCGCTCATTCGCTTGTACTTTGGCATTTTTCATGTGTTCATTTGTTCACAAAAAAATCCCCTCACATGCATTCCTCATTCATCTGTTCATGAAAAAATCTCCTCCCATTCTTTCCTCATTTTTCCATTTGCAAACAAATCTCCTCGCATGCTCTTTTTGTTCATCCCATTCGTTGTCACGTCATGTCTCATCCATGTACCTGTATTTGCAATCACTCATGAGGAGACAACATCAAATCCAAAAATATCCTAGTCTACCATGATGCATTGTCATTCGCTTTCAGATGCAGGTGACCAGGAGAGAGGACAAGGCTTTGAAACTACGCAAGACAGGTTTTAAGCTAGGATGTAGGCTCCAGGCACTGCTGGTGAAAATTGCGTAGAGATGACTAGGAGATTGAGATGGAAAATCCAGATCAGTAGTGACTATCCGCGGGATCTGGTTCAACTAGAGGGAAAATCTATGCAGTATTTTCAAGGAGGCAGTGGAGGCAGCAAAGGGGGACTAGTAGCAAAATCTACGCAAATTCTCTGGGGAGCTGGTAGCGAGCTACAGGAGTGCTGCTAACAAAAACTACACAATTTTTCTGATGATCTAGGAGCGGGCTATTGGAGTGCTGCTGGAAAAAACTATACAATGCTGGGAGGTTGGCCTGCTGGACATCCTTGTGCAGTTTCGGAGTTGAGCTGGATGCTGGGTAGCTGGTGTACTGCTCATGAAAACTATGTAGTTTTTCGAGTGAGCTGCAGGCCGATTGACTGGGTAACTGGCTATAAAAATTGCACAATTTTTTGAGGATACAATGATAGACATAGGCTTTCTGTTCGACATGTCTACATAGTTTCTTCAGTCAGCGGAGCGGGCATGCTGTGCATATTTTATGCAATTTTTTGGGGGAGTGAGTCCCACATTCACTACCCGGTCAAACTCTCTAGTTGATCAGTTGGAGGCTCGCTTGATGTGCTTGTGGGCAATGTAGATTGAAATGGATTGCTGGGAAACTTCTACACTATTCTAGGTGGGAGTTAGTTCAGTCAATTCCATGGTTGCACAGTGCATATTGCCTCGAAAGAAATCTCACGTTGTACACAATTCTGGGCAAGAGTACATAATCACTGAGAGCTGAAACTGTGCAATGTAGCTTAGTGGATGTGTGGTTGTTGGATGATGGTCTGGTCAACAAATTTTTGACAAAATGACCAAGTGTGTGAATGAGTGACTTCTTACATGCATGACCTCGTGAACAAACACTCAACATGACTTGACGAAAATACACCTCGAACCAACAAGACAACATACACTCAGTGTCACTAACTGATGGCATGAGTGACAAATGTGACACTTGTGATAGGTCACTGAATGACCACGACGACGCTTGCGCGACAGTGCATACAAATTTGTGTCTAAGTGCGATGGATGTTTACATACCAGTCACAACTTGTACACATGAAGGCAAACCTTGTACATGATAAGAACATGACTACACACATGACATTGTAACCAACATGCAAAAGATGTTAGTTGAATGATCAGGAGAGGAGGGTGAAAAGACTCGACACGAGTTCATGGGCTAAGCTCGAGTTCTTGCAAACATAAAATAAAAACCCAAGGAAGGCTTCAAAATTGGATGTAGGCCAAAATTTTGGAAGGTGTTGCAGCTGCTACAACACTTGGTGACACACTGGTTGAACAACAACTTCTTTTTTTTGGTCCATTGACAACATAGGGCCTTGATCTTTCAGGGAGCATTGAATCATTGTGTGGGTTTCTTTGACTTCCCCACTTACCCCATGGATAGACATGGTTCACCTTTTGCCAACTCAGTAAAACACAACAACAAGATTCAGCTTGATCACAATGCTTTGAAATCAGGAAGGGTAGTTTGGCTCGTGATTTAAAAAAAAAAATAGTATAAGTTTTTATCTCTGGTGTTTCTATTCTACTAGTAGGCCTAGACAGTACCCTGACCGAGTCACATAGGAACACACACATTTATCCACTGCCATCAATCTTGGTTAGTACCCCGATGGAGTTGCATGCTTCACCTCTCTACGTAGGAAGCCTTTCTCTTCTTTTGCCTTTGTATTTTTTAAGAGGACTGTGCATAGGCACTTATTTCTTTTTTGGGTGGAAGAGGGATCCTGACTTATCGAGGGAAGAAAAGGTCGTCCCTTCAGAGAAGCATGTAATACGTCTGACATAGGTTTGCTGGTTTAGATTTTCCCCTTCTCTGTTTCTACTTGTTGGATGAGCTTGGACACACAGAGCAGGAGGTTGAGTATAGTCATGGGGTTTCCCAGTGTAGACACAGGTTCATGGTTGGACCCAAGCTTACCTTGCATATGACTTGTACTTTCCAACATTACTTAATCAGCCTAAGGTTTAACCAAGCACAGAGAAGATAGACGCAGGATTGGCCAAGTGATGCAACATCACAAGATTCTTCGGATCTCAGCCACATACTCATTCAAAAGACAGAACTTAGTAGAGGGAAACACTTATTTACAAAACTAAAAATAACATGATACTAAGCAATCAAAACAAAACAAAATAAAAATACTAATCAAAGAAAACAAAACAACAAATAAGAAAAGAGGGAAGAAAACAAACCAAACCAAGTTAGGAAGAAAACAAACATGCAAACCAAAAAGAAAAGACAAGAAAGAAAGAAAACACTAATCCTACTCCTACGCTAAACAGTGCATGGGCCTACTCATGTGAAGTGATATTTCCAATGTAGCCATCAACATATTGGCTAGCCCATGTTGGTGAAGGTATGGTTCACGAGAAGCACAATCAAGTGAACTAACAAACATAAAAGATATAACAATGAATCCCAACACACTCCAAGTTTAAATCCGTCTACAGAAATGAAAAGAGTGAAATCACAATAAAAACCCTCTGTGGACTTACCATGGTGCTATGACACTCTGTGTATAGATGATAAGCATATGCACTCTCTTGACTGTGGTAGAAACGCAAACATGAGAAAAAGAGACAACTTACGCCTTACATGTGTGCTTACGGTGAATGATTCCTCCACTGTGCAAGCGATGGGATCATGTGATTCCAGTGGAGGAAGCGAAATATGTGTGTTGGATTGATCTTTAGTGCATACAAATGAGTGATGAGGAGTCTTGGGCATTTCACAAATTTTCTAATTAGAAGTGGAACTACCCTTAGGACAATGAGGACCTGACATAACAATCAGCTCAGGCTGAAGTGCCTTGACAACCTATGGCATTCCCACTTCATCAATAGATAGATCATTAGAGACCATTGGCTTAGAAAGATTAAAAATGAGTGAATCAACATCATTATCGAATGATGAAGTACAGAGATCATGACAACCATGATTAGAAAATTCAGGATGTTTTTCGAAATCCTCATGATTTGATGAATCATACAGAGGGGTAGATGAGAAGTAAGAATGTTCACCCTCTACGCTTCAAGAAAAAGTATATGAAATGTCAAGTGGATTCTCAATGAAAGACTTGTCCTCTCCACTATCAAATGATGGACAGACATCAGGTGTGTTCTGTGAAAGATTGGAAGTAGATGCATCCATGGATGGATTTACACAAGGAAAATAAGAGATAACAGAATTACCAAAGTGAAGGAGGTATGAACAGCAGGAGGTGATCCTAAACTCTGGATTCATGCTCAAATGCTCAGTCATACTCATTGTGAATGGCAACACAGGTTGGTTTTGCAACATCAACTCTGTCGATGTATTGATCCTCATTCACAACGGGTGTAGAGTCTGAAACAAAATAACACAAGATAGTGCAATCCGGAGTATGAGGAGAATGCAAAGATGGAGGTTGAGGTAACAAGTGCGTAAGACAAACCATTGGCTTCCCAACCAAATCTGTGTAGAAATTGGGAGGAGTGAGGGTGGGAGGATGTGACAGTTGAACAGTTGTGTGTGCATGTTATCCCAAATCACTCTATGGGGCTAGAGCTATCTGATGAGGGGAAGGTGGACAATCACTTGTGACAGTGGCCGTGTCCGCTTATGATTGCGCAACTTCATCACCGAAGCCTGCTGAGTAGGCTTTGAACTTTAGCTTCATCTTGGGATAGAGTGATTTGGTGAGGAAATATTCAAATCTATCCATGAGATATTGGAATTTCATTTGACTTTTTTGAAGCATCAAACATGAATATTCGAAAGCATTGTGAAAAATCCATAGGTGATTCATGCAGGGCCTTCCTTTGTTTTAACAATTCTTTATCAAATGCTTCAGGATGAAAATGGTGAAAAATGTATTCAATTAGATCATCGAACTAATTGAATGAGTGCACGGAGTTATGAGGCAGTATGCTACACCATCGCAATGGGTGGTCATGACGTGTGTGTGTGAGCAACGAATATACCTCTATTTCATTAAAACCTTCCACGTTGTCCATAAGCACATGGAAGTCATATAAGTGGTTAGGCCATGCCACTTCACCTTTAAAATCATATGTGATTTGTGATAAGTCATCCAAGAAGTCCCTCTCAATGTGAAAGATATGTCTATTGGATAGACATTTCGGAGGGTGAACTATAACAAATTGCATGATAGATGTGTGAAGATTCAAAATAGATGGTGAGGACTTAACTTTTCATCTGGAACCCCTTCTAGTGCCAGAAATGTTGACAGTTTTGGACTCACCAACATTTACGCGATCTCCCCAATATGAATTCCCAACTAGACCTCACATCATTGGGTGTAGGAGTCCCATCCAGTATGATGGCCCAGTTGCCATTATCTTAAAGATATGCCTTATCTCTTGCTTGTTAGCACATGAGAGTGGTTTGCTTTGTCTTCAAACAACGAGGTTCATGTTCCTGGTGAGTGCTTGGTGTTACTTGTGTCAAACTTCTTTCACTATAGAGGGAGAGGGTGGAAGTGAGTCTCAGGTTGTAAGGGAATAATCCCATCTCTACTAGAGACACACAAAACAACAAGACATGCATAGCTTCCGACAAAGTAGTCAACACGGATGTGGCAGTCACAAACACAAGGTGAACAGATAGCACATATAACACATAGCGGAATAGTCCACACAAGTGAGATGAGCGTTATAAAAAGTCTACACGAATGAATCTGTCGAGTGTCCGACAGGATATCCCACACGACCAACAAAATGTTAAAAACTTGTACAACACATTTTCATAAGCATATGTATTAGAATATCTTCACACAGGTTTAAGCAACATGCATTACAAGTGTCCAAAGAATAGTCTTACAAACAATTACAATACATGTGTGAAAACATCTTGGCCTATTAATAGGCTTCTGAATTAAGCGAAACTTCCAAGACAATTCGTACACCATTACATCACTAACCTCGATAGTGAGGCATTGGAGCCACTGCTCTCTCCTCAAAGAAAATATTACAGACTATCAAGGCTATGTCGGAGGAGCCAAGGTGAAAAATTCCTTTGCATGTACAAATGAGGGGTATTTATAGCCAAGGGTAAAACTAGCCCTTGTGATTGTTCGACTTCCCTCATGACTATTTGACTTACATGACTTTTCAACTTTACATGACTCTTCATATTTACATGTGGGTCTCCTGGACTTCCATGTTACATTACATTGATTATAACATAGTGGCCCACAGTAGTGATGTGGCTGAGATGACTCATGACATGGCTCGACACAACAAAGTTGGTGTGTTCATGTTGGCCATGGTGTGCATGTCAATTTGTAGTGTTGCTAAGTGATGGATGTCCTCTTGGTGTATCATAGCTTCACCTCCACATGGCAAGGTGTGCGAAGTCTTCGATGGTTTTGGTGTTCGCTTGATGTTGCAAGTGCACATTGCTCCTTCTCTTGTACTCTGGGATGCATCATGTGTTTGTTTGTTCATGAAAAAATCCCCTCACATGCATTCCTCATTTGTCTGTTCACAAGACAATCTCCTCGCATGAATTCCTCAGTCGTCCGTTCACAAAAAAATCTCCTCACATTCTCTTTGTGTTCATTTCATTCATCATCGCATCATATCTCATCCATGTACCTGTATCTCAATCACTCATTACGAGATGACATCAAATCTAGAAATCTCCTAGTCTACCATGATGCATTCTCGTTCGCATTTAGATGCAGGTGATTGAGAGAGAGGTGATGAAGGTAGATTTCAAGCAGGGCGATGGGATCTGGGCATTGTGGGTGAAAATTGAGCATAGGTCACTGGGAGACTGATATCGACAATCTTGATCAGCAGTGACTATCCACAGGATCTGGATGGGATAGAGGGTAGATCTGCAGTTTTTTCATGAAGGCAGTGCAAGTAGCAGAGGGGGACTGGCAAAAAAAATTGCACAATTTCTCCAAGGAGCTGGCAGTGGGCTGTAGGAGTGTTGCTAACAAAAACTATGCAAATTTTCTGGGGAGTTGGCAGCGAGCAGTGGGAGTGCTACTGGAAAAACTTGGGTAATTTTGGGAGGTTGGTCTACTAGACATCCTTGAGTAGTTTCAGAGCTAAGCAGGATGTTGGGTAGTTGGGGAATTTCTCATGAAAACTGTGTAGCTTTCTAGGGGAGGAGCAGGCTGACTAACTAGGTAACTAGTTGGAAAAACTACGCATTTGTTTGAGAGAGATAGTGATGGACACAACGTGTCTATCCAACATGTCTAGGAAGTTTCTTTAGTCAACGGAGCATGCATGTTTTGCATATTTTGCGCAATTTTTTGTGGGAGTGAGTCCTGGGGTCACTGCCCAGTCAAACTCTTTGTTTGACCAACTGGAGGCTCGGTTGATGTGCTTGCGGGTAACGTAGCTCGAAATGGCTCACTGGGAAACTTCTACATTGTTTTGGGTGGTAGTCAGTAGAGTCGATTCCAGGGTTCCACAGTGCAGACTGCCTGGGAGGTAGCCTCAAGCTCTGCACAATTGTGGGCAGTGGTACATAATTACTAAGACTGAAACTACACAATGCACTCAGTAGATGTCTGGTTGTTTGAGGATGGTCCAGTCGACAAAGCTTCGAAAAAATGACTAAGTGTGTGAACGAGTGACTTCGTACATGCATGACCTTGTGAACACACACTGAACATGACTTGAAGAAAAGACACCTCAAACCAACAAGACAACATACACTCACTGTGACTAATCGATAGTGTGAGTGAAAAATGTGACACTTGTGATATATCGTTGAATGATTGTGATGACGCTTGAGTGACAGTGCATACAATCTCTTGTTTCAGTGTGATGTATGTTTACATAGTGGACACAACTTGTACACAGGAAGGCGGACCTTGTGCATGGCCAGAACATGACAACAAGCATGAAATTTTGACAAACATACAAAATATGTAAGTTGAACGGTCAAGCGAGTAGGGTGCAAAGACTGGACACGAGCTCACTGGATGAGCTTGAGTGCTTGCAAACATCAAGGAAAAACCCAAGGTAGGTTCTAAAATTAGATGCAGGCCAAAATTTTGGAGGGTGTTGCAGCTACTACAACATTTTCATAATTAATTTCAACAATTTCATCATATTTACCCGCCCTAATGTAACACCCTCCTCCCACATCTACCCAAGTAACTGATCAATTGGGGTAAACACGTGACAAGAAGTTACTATGATAAGATTCAATCTCTTATGTCACATTAAGGAAGTGGAACTGATGGAAACAAACCATACAAACCTTCCACAACAAAACCAATACTCATAGAAAACAACCCAACCTCTCAAGTAACCAACCCCTGAGTCCCTATCAGTTTTTTGACCAATTAAGCTCTGAACTTTCCCGTGATATGGCCATGCCAGCATCCACAGGGTGCTAGACGCTCCCATAGTATGGCATGCTAGCATCCAAGGACTATTTTTCTCAGTTTTGTGCTAGCATCCCCTAGATTTGGGCCACTTTTTAGGCCCAAAGCCCCGTTAACTGCCTATAACTGAATGACACCTTAAAAACATAAATATAACAAGGGAATGATGATACAAATGCAATTACATAAACAAGCCATTGACAGGCCCCCTACTAGCCGTGGCAGGTATTTTGTCAAATATATAACAAATATGTAATCTATAGGTGTAAACAACATATCTAAGAATAGGGGTCTCATACTTATTTGAGCATCACTAAGAATCATTGATGCCTCAACACATTAGCTACAACATCCATTAGTCCATTGACACATTTTTCATTCATTTACAAATAAAAATATGATGACATCCATACACAACCACTACGATAATACATATTAATAACCAAAATAATAACAATGGAAATACCAAGGAAACAACAGCCATATAATCCACATATAAACCAACATAATATTTGTGATATAACAAGGATAAATAACCTCATATAAATGATTAAAAAGAAAACCCAGTATGTGACTACCACATTCCACCTGACCATAGACATGTGATCCAGATGGATATTTATAGCCCCCACCTATTCCACCTAGACCCACCAATTAGTTTCATCTATTTCCATAATTGTAGTAGAGTTTATTATTTTTGGCACTTTTTCAGGTCCTGAACATCCAGAGCTATTTTGAGGCCCTAAACGATGGTTTTTTCTATTTTGTTTTGTTTTGTTTGTTTGTTTGTTTTTCTTTTTTCCCGTAAAATAGCAATTGGTAGTTTTTATCGTAATCGAGTCAACAACTATAGTACTCAGAGTTATCTTTCCAACGAGCTATCATATGCCTCAAAAAAAGATGATATGACCAAGTTACGACTCAGGAAGTTGCCTACCCAACTAACCCCAATGGGGCCCATAAACTCTTGGTGTTACATCTCCCGGGGTTAGAGTTTTGGTTGTTTAGGGTTTTCTCTTACTGTTAAATAATAGAAAGGCTCTTGAGCCTCATTGTAACTTACTTCAAAGGCATGTAGCCACCACATATCTTCACAGAGGTAAGCTACCATCACCCGAGCTATCTTATTTCCATTATGTTTGTAAGGATAGTTCAATATTTTTTCTATTAATGAAATGAAGTATTTTTATACTATATCTCTGTGTTTATGATTATATCTGTAAGTTTTTGTGTTCTTATTTAAATCTAGAATAGTGGTATCAGAGGAGTCTGCTCTTTCTCTGTTTTTCTTTGCATGTCCCCAACGAGTTCGGCATATAAGGAGTTAGGGGTTGAATTGGTCAAACCATTGCATGACCATCCTCAAAAATCTGGATGGCCTCCAATGAAGGATGAAAAAAAATATGTGGGGGCATGAGATCCTATAAAAATCTTGCTTGAAGAAGCCCTCAAGCGACAAAGGAACGCGATGATGGACAACTTTGCCCAAATCCTTCAGCGACAACTTAGGGGTGATGCATCTACTTCAACTGCTACTCTGGAAGCACCACACCCTTTAAGGTACAACTTAACTTTGACATTCCCATATTTGAGGGTCATATAGATGAAAATGTCATAGATAAATGGTTAAATCTGGTAGAAGGATATTTTTCTATTCATGATTTTTCCTGTTGGGAAAAGATCACTTTTTCACTTCTCAAAGCCATCCCCCACACCAAGGACTAGTGGGAAACCTACTGCGAGCAGAAGGATGACAGTTAGGCCTCATTGTTTTCAGCTGCATCCACTTGGAACTCATTTTGGGATGCCATCAAGGACCAGTACTACCCTGCTAGAAGCTATGAGGATAAATACATAAATTGGACCACTCTGCAGTAGGGAAGGGACGAAGACATGCTGTAGTTTACTAATATTTTTCATACCCTTAGCACAAAGTTGGGTATCAAGGATTCTGAGTGGAATTTGGTACTCAAATACCCCATATTCCTACAAAAGTACATGCAGGACAAGATGGATTTCCTAGAGATCTGCTCACTTCGTACAATGTACTAATACATTGTCAAGATTGAGTATAAGTTTAAACAAAAGAAGCGAGACTTTGGATTTGTGAATCCAAACAACAAAGGACAAAGCCAACACGGGGTGACACAAGATAACCTGTCAAAGCTGCGAGAAAAAAACACAACCACAAAGTCAAAGAAGGACACAGGAAAGTGGTGTGAGTTCCATAAGAGCTCCACTCACAACACAAGTGACTGTCAAGCCAGGCAATCGTTGGTGGCCGAGTTGAAGGCTTCAAAATTAGATGCATGTTTAGACCCTGAGTTAGAACCTAACAAAAGGAATGACAAAGGGAAGTAAATTATTGATGTGGAGCCCAACACTACTATTGCCATAGCCAAGATCAAGAAGAATGAGCCCAATGATCTAGAGGAGGGGGAGCATCTTTTCCACTCACAAATGTAGGTGATGGTTTTGTCTCTTTAATTCATTTTTGGTAGTGGAAGCCAGAAGAACCTCATTTTAGTAGATGTGGTGAAGCAGCTGGGCCTACTAACCATACCACACCCACAACCGTACAACATCGGGTGGCTTCACCAAGGACGAGATCTTCGAGGAAACCAGCAATGCTGCCTTCCCTACAGAATCAACGCCTTCACAAATGAGGTATTGTGTGATGTTGCTCTTCTTGACGTTTGTGACATATTATTAGGACAACCATACTTGTGGAAGCGACATGCTATATATGAGTCTAGGCCTCACTCTGTGATTATTTCTTTGGTTAATACGTTATACAAGATACCAAAGGTAGCCCCACCTACCACCACCTCTTTGATCTCTCCTAAGAAATGCAGCAAGATCATCTCCCAGACTAGGAAATTTATTTTCTTTCTAGTTCACTCTCAAAGTAAGGGGAAGATTGTAGCCACAAACATGGCCCCTGGGAAGGGTTCATCCACGCAGCAGAAGAAGCTGGATACTTCATGAAAGAATTCAAGGAAATCTTCTCCTCACCCAAAGGGGTACCTTTGCACTGTCAGGTCAAGCATTTGTTTGATCTGACTCCTGGAGCTCCTCTACCTAAAGGTTCAATATATCATCACTCCATTGTGGAAAATGCCAATTACAAGTAACAACATGATAAACATTGGGTGCCACAAAAGTTTCAGTTGGGCGAAAATTTTTGGTTGAATTTGTAGAAAGAACGCCCTATAAGAGCCCATAGGAAGCTCAGACCACTTCAATATGGTCCTTAAACCATAACCAAAATTGTGGGAAACAATGCTTCGGAGCACAGCATTCCCCCATTCCTTGGCTTGCACCAAATGTTTAATGGGGACCTTCCTTGACCATGCTTCCCACCATTACTGGACACATCAATGAATGCTAAACATCTAACGTCATGGAGGCTTTGCACGCAATGGGGACTATTGTTTCCTAAAGGGGAAGGAATGATCCAAGTGGATATTGGTGGCAACCCACCTATTCCACCTAAACCCCCGAGTCAGTTTCATTTGTTTCCTTAATTGTAACACAGTTTACTATTTTTGGTAGTTTTTTAGCTCCTGAACTTCTAGAGTTGTTTTGAGGCCCTAAACAACTTTTTTTTGGCTAAATATCAATTTGAGATTGCTATTGTAATCACATTAATAGTTGTGGTTCTTGGAGAGATGTTTCTAACAAGGTATCATACACATCAAACGGAGATAATATGACCATGTTATGACCCCAGGAAGTTGGCTGCCCAACTAACCCCAATGGGGCCCATAAACTCTTGGTGTTACATCTTCTCGGGTTAGGGTTTTTGTTGTTTAGGGTTTTCCCTTATTGTTCAATAGTAAAAATGCCCTTGAGCCTCATTGTAACTCAGTTGAGAGGCACGTAGCCACCACATCTCTTATAAGAGATAAGCTACCATCGCCCGAGCTATCTTATTTCCATTCTCTTTTTAAGCATAGTTCAATATTTTTTCTATTAATGAAATGAAGTGTTTTTCTACTGCATCTCTATGTTTATGATTAAATTTGTAAGTTGTTGCATTCTTGTTCAAATCTAGATCAGTGATTTTAAAGTAGTCTGCTCTTTCTCTATTTTTCTTTGCATGTCCCCAACGAGGTTAGGATATAAGGACTTAGGGGTTGACCTAGTCAAACCTTTACAAGACCATCCTTGCAAATACAGACGGCCTCCCATGGTGGATGAAAATAAATACAAGGGGTAAAGAGATCTTGTCAAAATATTGCTCGAAGAAACCCTCAAGTGACAAAGGAATTTGATGATGGACAACTTCACCTAGGTCCTTCAGTGGCTGCCCAGGGGTGACACATCTACTTCCAGCAGCTACACTGGAAGCACCACACCCTTTAAGGTACAAGTTAACTTTAACATTCCCATATTTGAGGGTCAGATAGAGGTTGATGTTCTAGATAAATGTTTAAACCTACTAGAAGTATATTTTTGTCTTCATGATTTTTCCAACCGGGAAAAGATCACTTTTTCACTTCTCAAAGCTGCCCCCCATGTCAAGGACTAGTGGGAAACCTACTGCAAGCAGAATGAATAAAATACGACCTCATTGTTTTCAGTCACACCAACTTGGAATTCATTCTGGGATGGCATCAAGGAGTAGTACTATCGTGTCAGAGGCTATGAGGATAAATACATAAAGTGAACCATGTTGCGGTAGGGAAGGGACCACGACGTGTGAGAGTTTACCAATATTTTTCATACCCTTCGCACAAATTTTGGTATGAAGGTTTCTGAGTGGCATTTGGTACTCAAATACCACAACTACCTACATAGGTACATCTAGGATGAGATGGAGTTCCTGGACATATCCTCACTTGGCACGACATATTGATATGCTGTCAAAATGTAGTGGAAATTTAAGCAAAAGAGGCGAGACTTTGGATTTTCGAATCTGAAGAACAAATTACAAAGCCAAGGTGCGGTGACCCAAGAAAACCCATCGAAACTGCAAGAAAAGAACACCATAGCAAAGTAAAAGGAAGGACATAGGAATGTGGTGTGAGTTCCGTAAGAGCTCCACTCACAACACAAGTGAGTGTCGGGCCAAGAAGTTACTGGTGGCCCAGTTGAAGGCTTCAGAATTGGATGCATGGTTTGACACTGAGTCAGAACCTGACAAGAGGAATGAAAAAAGGAAGCATATTATTGATTCAGAGCCTAGCACCACTTTTGCCACATCCAAGATCCATAAGTATGAGCCTGAAGATATCGAGGAGGGGGTGCTCTTTTCCACTCACAAATGTGGTTGAAGGGTTTGCCTATGCAATTCATTGTCGAAAGCGGTAGACAAGAGAACATCATTTCCCGAGAGGTTGAGAAGCGGCTAGGCCTACTGACCATACTACGCTCGTAGTCGTACAACATCGAGTGGCTTCACCAAGGACGAGATCTCTGAGTTAGCGAGCAGTGTCACCTTCCCTACAGCATCAAGCCCTTCACAGATGAGGTATTATGTGATGTTGCTCCTCTCAATGTCTATGATGTATTATTAGGACAGCTATACTTATTTTCTAGACGTCCCTCTGTGATTATTTCTCTGGGTAATACTTTATACCAGATACTGGAGGTATCCCCATGTACTGTCGCCTCTCTGATCTCTGCTAAAAATGCAGCAAGATCATCTCCCAAACTAGGAAACTTATTTTATTTCTTGTTCAATCTCATAGTAAGGGGAAGATCATAGCCACATCCATGGCCCCCAAAAAGGGTTCCTGCACACAACAGAAGCAGGTGGATACAGTCATGAAAGAGTACCGGGACAACTTATCCTCACCCATAGGGGTAACATCCCATTGTCAGGTCAAGCATTCGTTCGATTTGACTCTCAAACTACCCTCGACCATGCTTCCCACCATTACTCAACATATCAGAGATTGTAGAACATCTTAGGAGGGACTAGGTTCAGCAGAAATTTCCTCACCTCATGAAGGATCTACACGCAATGGGAACCATTTCTTCCTAGGGGGGAGGAATGATCCAGGTGGATATTAGTGTCCTACCACCTATTCCACCTAGAATTCCTAGTTAGTTTCATTTTTTTCCTTAATCGTAGCACATATTACTAATTTTGGCAGTTTTTCGGGTCCTCAACTTCCAAAGCTATTTTAGGCCCTAAAAGATGTTTTTCGTGAAATAGAAATTAGCCATTATTGTCAAAATTGTGTAACAGTTGTACTTCTCACAAAGATCTTTCCAACGAGGTATCATATGCGTCAAACAGAGGTAATATGACCAAGTTATGACTGTACGAAGTTGGCTACCCAACTAACCCCAACGGGGCCCATAAACTCTTGGTGTTACATCCTCTCGGGTTAGGGTTTTGGTTGTTTAGGGTTTTCCCTTATTGTTCAATAATAAAAAGGCCCTTAAGCCTCATTGTAACTCAATTGAGAGGCATGTAGGCGCCACATCTCTTATAAGAGATAAGCTACCATCACCCGAGCTATCTTATTTCCATTCTGTTTCTAAGCATAGTTCAATATTTTTTCTATTAATGAAATCAACTATTTTTCTGTTGCATCTCTATGTTTATGATTATATCTGTAAGTTGTTGTCTTCTTATTTAAATCAAGATCAGTGGTATCAGAGCAGTCTTCTCTTTCTCTATTTTTCTTTACATGTCCCTAACGAGGTCAGAATATAACGAGTTAGGGGTTGAACTCATCGAACCTTTGCAAGACCAGCCTCACAAATCCTGATGGCCTCACATGACAGATGAAAAGAAAGATGAGGGGGCATGAGATCCTATCAATATCTTACTCAAAGAATCCCTCAGGCGACAAAGGAACATGATGATGGAAAAATTATCCCAGATCCTTCAGCGGCTATCTAGGGGCCGCCCATCTACATCTAGTAGCTACTCTAGAAGTGTTGCACTCTTTGAGGTACAAGTTGACTTTGACATTCCCATATTTGAGGGTCAGATAGATGCAGATGTTGTACATAAATGTTTAGATCTGATAGAAGGATGTTTTTCTATTCATGATTATTCCATCTGGGAAAATATCATTTTTTTCACTTCTCAAAGCCACCCACCACATCAAGGACTTGTGGGAAACCTACTGCGAGAAAAAGGATGAAAGTACGACTGCAACCTTCTCAGCTGCACCCACTTGGAATTCATTTCGGGATGCCATGAAGGAGCAATACTACCCTATCAGAAGCTATGAGGATAAATACATAAAGTGGTCCACGATGTGGTAGGGAAGAGACGAAGATGTGCAAGGGTTTACGAATATTTTTCATATCCTTCGCACAATGTTGGGTATGAAGGATTTTGAGCGGCATTTGGTACTCAAATGTTGTAGTTGCCTAAATAGGTACATCCAAGATGAGATGGAATTCCTAGACATCTCCTCTCTTGGCACGAAATACAGATACACTATCAAGATTGAGCAAAAGTTTAAATAAAAGAAGCAAGACTTTGGCTCTACGAATCCGAAGAACAAAGGATAAAGCCAAGGCGAGGTGACCAAAGACAACCCGTCAAAGCTGTAAGAAAATAATACCACCACGAAGTCAAAGAAGGACATACTAAAGTGGTGTGAGTTCCATAAGAGCCCCACTCAAAACACAAGTAAATGTCGGGCCAAGCTGTTGCCGGTGGTCGAGTTGAAGGTTTCAGAATCATATGTATATTCTGACCCCGAGTCAAAAACCAACAAGAGGAATGAAAAAAGGAAGTAGATTATTGATATGGAGCCCAACACCAATTTTGCCACCACCAAAATCTAGAAGAATGAGCCTGAACATTCAAAGGAGGGGAAGCATTGTTTCCACTCACAGATGTGGGTCAAGGGTTCGCTAGTGTAATTCATTCTCAACAGCGGAAACCAAAAGAACCTCATTTCAGCGGAGGTCATGAAGTAGATGGGCCTACTAACTGTACCACACTCACAACTGTATAACATCGGGTGGCTTCACCAAGGAAGAGATCTCTGAGTCAGCTAGTAGTGTCGCCTTCCCTATAGAATCAACACCTTCAGAGACGAGGTATTGTGTGATGTTGCTCCTCTGGACATTTGTGATGTATTATTAATACAACCATAGTTGTGGAAGTGACATGTTGTATATGAGTCTAGGCCTTTCTCTATGATTAATTCTTTTGGTAATACATTATACAGGATACCGGAGGTAGCCCCACCCACTGCCACCTCTTTGATCTCTACTAAGAAATGCAACAAGATCATCTCCCAGACTAGGAAATTTATTTTCTTTATGGTTCGCTCTCAAAGTAAGGTAAGATCATAGCCACATCCATGTCCCCTAGGAAGGGTTCCTCCACACAATAGAAGTAGGTGGATATTGTCATGAAAGAATATAGGGACATCCTCTCCTTAGCCACAGGGGTATCGTTGCACTATCAGGTCAAGCATTCTTTTGATATAACTCCTGGAGCACCTCTACCCAATGGGCTAAAATATCACTGCTACACTGTAGAAAATGCTAAGTATAGGAAATGACATGATGAACATCGGGTTCCACATAACTTTTAGGTGAGAGATAAAGTCTAGTTGCATTTACAGAAAGAATTCCTTACAAGAGCCCACCAAAATCTCAAACCACTCTAATATGGTCCTTACACCATAATCAATGCTGTGGGAAACAATGATTTGGAGCACAACATTCCCCCAACCCTTGAATTTCACCGAGTGTTCAATGTGGACCGCTCTCAACTATGCTTCCCACCATTATTGAACACATCAAAGATTGCAGAACATCTCACCAAACACCACGCTCAACAGAAGTTTCCTCACCTCATGGAGGCTCTTCATGCAATGGGGACCATTTCTTCCTAAGGGGAGAAAAATGATATAGGTGGATATTGGTGGCCTCCCACCCATTCAATCTAGACCCCCTGGTTAGTTTCATATGTTTCCTTAACTGTACCACAATTTACTATTTTTGGCAGTTTTCAGGTCCCGAATTTCCAGAGCTATTTTCAGGCCCTAAATGACGTTTTTTGGCAAAATAGTCATTTGTGAATCATATGGAAAACACATCAATAGTTGTATTCATCAAAGAGATATTTCCAACGAGGTATTATATGCATCAAACAGAGATAATATGACCAAGTTACGACCCTGGGAAGTTGGCTACCCAACTAACCCCAACGGGGCCCATAAACTCTTGGTGTTACATCTCCTCAGGTTAGGGTTTTGGTTGTTTAGGGTTTTCTCTTATTATCCAATAATAAAAATTCCATTGAGCCTCATTGTAACTCTATTCATATGCATGTAGCCATCACATATCTTCTCAGAGATAAGCTACCATCACCTGAGCTATCTTATTTCCATTTTGTTTGTAAGCATAGTTCAATATTTTTTCTATTAGTGAAATGAAGTGTTTTTTTGTTGCATCTATGTGTTTATGATTATATCTATAGGTTGTTGCATTCCTATTTAAATCCAGACAAGTGGTATCATAGCATTATTATCTTTCTCTATTTTTCTATGCATGTCCCCAACGAGGTCGGGATATAAGGAGTTAGGGGTTGAACTGGTCGAACCTTCGCAAGGTCAGCCTCACAAATCTCGATGACCTCCCATGGCAGATGAAAATAAAGATGAGGGGGTAGGATATATTATCAAAATATTTCTCAAAGAATCCCTCAAGTGACAAAGGAAGATGATGATGGACAACTTTGCCCAAATCCTTCAGCAGCTACCCAAGGGTGATGCATCTACTTCCAGCAGCTACTCTAGAAGAAACACACCCTTTAAGGTACAAGTTAACTTTGACATTCTCATATTTGAGGGTCAGATAGATGTGGATTTCGTAGGTAATTGGCTAAATTTGCTAGAAGGATATTTTTTTTATGATTTTTCCAGCTAGGAAAATATCACTTTTACACTTCACAAAGCCCCCCCCCCCCCAATGTTAAGGACTAGTGGGAAACCTACTCCGAGAAGAAGGATGAAAGTATGGCCTCACTGTTTTTAGTCGCAGCCACTTGGAATTCATTCTAGGATGCGATTAAGGAACAATACTACCCTGTCGGAGGCTATGAGGATAAATACATAAAGTGGACCATGCTGCGGAAGGGAAGCGATGAGCCTAGGTATTGCAGCAAGAATGATGCAACTCCCAGGGCTACCAACTTTACTTATCAACCCTGGGTTCATATGAATGTGGAAGTGACGGTTCTATATGCACAAGTAGAAGTGAAGGTACTATCTGTTGTCACTGCTCATCTGGCAAGGGACCCCAGGGGTTCCAAACCAAACTTCTATAGGGTCAGAAGAAGATTGATTTTGATGGAAGAAGAGCAAATATATTCTAAGGTAGAGCTACTCTACTACAGTAATGAATAAAACAACATGTAATGCTAACTCGCACTAGACAACCATCTAAACAACTATGTGAAGAAGAATTGCTAAAACAACAATAATCTAATGCCACTATCTAAGTTGTAGAAGTAAAAAGCATCAAAACTAGACTAAGGGGTAAGCAAAGGAAACTAAGCTACGTATTTAAGTGGAAGAGCAGTCAGAGATCAAAATTGGTCAAAAGAGGACATAAGGGAGCAACAACGCATAAGAACCATTGGATCAGTCAGGTGAAAGGAAAATAAATGGCTGAGATCGAATCACAAGAGGGTACGTAGGTAGATGGTTGAACAAGGTTAACTAAAAGGATGGACGGCTAAGATTATATCACGGAGGCTAAGTGAAGAGATGGACAGATAGGATTAATCGATAGATGGATGGTGGAGATTAGATCACGGGCAAAAAAAAGTGTGGAAATGGTAGCAGGTTTGTGGAGGTGGTGAGCTGTATTTCATGTGCCCTCAAAACCATATGATGTATTTTGAAATTTCACATGATTAGACTTACTGACCGACATGTAGCACGAGAAAATCACTTTTCTCGTGTGCTCTCGGGCAGATAATGGTTGGGCAGAAATTTGCGCGATATGGCGTGACAGCCGCCTGATTTGGCTATGCAGATCAAGAGTGGACATGGGCCAAGCTAGTTAGCAAGAAGGTGATGCGATGGTTGATAGTTCAGGAGACAGATCAACGGTGGAGATTGGAGTGCGTAAAGGAACATGCAGAAATGAGGGAGCAGATTTAGAAGGCGGTAAGTTGTATTTTGTGTGGCCTTAAAGCTGTAAGCTGTTTTCTAAATTTTACGTGATTAGCCTCCTTGGGTGACACGTAGCATGGTGAAACCACTCTTATCGTGTGCCCTTAGGTGGATAACGATCGGACAAAAGTCCACGTGATATCGTGCGATAGCCATCGGATCTGGTAGGGCAGGTCAACAGTGGAGATTTGACTGAGCTAGTTGGCGAGCAGGTGCGTGATAGCCATCAGATCAGACAAGGTAGATCGATGGTGGGAATTTAAAGTGCACAAAGTCAGCGTTGAAAATGATTTGGGTGGTGATTGGTTGGGTTTTGCTATGTAAGGCAATCTAAAGGTAAAAATTGATTACAATGTGAATTAACAGCTTTCGCTCAGGCATTTCATGTTGAAGGAGAATGGGTGTATGAGTGGGGTCTTAGACAGAGGGTGAAGGAATAAATGACCATGAAATGAACCATGTAACGACATCAAAAAACAAACTCCATGCAAAATTGAAACTCTGTGTTTTTGGGGTTGCTGCAAGGTTTCTTCCTCACGTCATGGTCCCAAAGGGAGGAGCTGAGGCTGAGACACCTATGGACAACCTTATGAATCTTCTTTTTTCTATCCTGCTAATTGAATGAAAGCATAAATGATCTACTTTGCACTACTGTAATGTGACTACAAATATTTAAGCAAATGAACAATTAAACAATAAACCTCTGTAATGGAAATGCAGCTACTTAAACAAATAACTAGTTAAACCATGAATCATCTACTCTATACTGTGGTGATGCAAATGAAACTACTTAAGAAAATAAACAACTAAACCATGAAGCTATGCTAGTGCTGTAATGGAAATGAACTACTTAAGAAAATGAACAGGAAACCATGAATTTGTACTACTACTGTAATGAAAATGCATCTAATTAAGCAAATGAACAGAAAACAGGAATCTATGCTAGCATAACAATACAATAAAGAGGAGCTTTGGCTACTAGGGTCGGGCCCTAACCCAAGAGCTTCAGCCCTTTGAGTTAACTCAGTGCTAGCGTAAAACAAAATCCATCTTCATTATAAATCAAAAATTGTTACAAGACTTGTAACTTGAAAACAAAGTAGAGTTCTACAGTGAGAAGTTTGAATTCCTGCTAACTCATCATAACTAAACAAATTGAGGTCCTAAGCCTCTCTACTTATACATCTGAAGTCTCCAACAAATTCCTTCAAAACTATCGAGGCACAACTCCAAATTCAATGATAAACTCGTGCTTTCTCTTTCACTAGCTCGACTGCCTTCTAGTATGGAGGCTTGGCTCCCAACTCAAGATAAACTCGTACTTTCACTTACTTGGCTGCCTTCTAGTACACGTGATTTTCTTTTTTTGCACCCTCACTTGCTTGGCTACCTTCTAGTACTCCTGATTTAGTTTTTTGCGCCTTCACTTGCTTGGCTACCTTCTAGAAGGGTGTCATTGGTACATTCAGCTGATGGAGGGATATTGAAATGGAGGAGCAATAAATGAGGAGGATTTACCTCCTGTAATTCCTCTCCCTTATCCCATTCGATTTTTTACCAAGGTCTTTGCCATAGTTCCTTTATTTTATATTTTATCCCTACATCTTCCTTGCTCTTATCCTTTATTCCTGCATTACATGCACATTCGACCACAAAGCAAAATATCCAACTCTACTCATCTCATAAACAAAATATAATCAAAAGTATGCAATAAGTTGTGAGAATAGTTGGTTTGACTAATCTAGGAGGTGAATTAAGGTCAATTAAGGCCCATATAATTACTCAATGATAAGGCTCACCATCACCCCCCTACTGAAAGTGTTGCTCATCCTCTGAGCAACTTAATGGCTTTGGTAGCCTCTCTAACATCTCATGCTTCTGATGTGGTCTCTGCTTCTTGTTTATAGAAGCCTTCTTTGCTTTCTACTTCTTCCCACTGATATTCTCTGATCTTCAAGCTATGTGGTGGTGTTTTCCATCTCCTTATGCAGACATGTATATTATCATTTCTTGGCAGCCTAAACATGTCCTCAAAATGTGAAATTGCCTGCGCTTGAGCAACAAGATATCAAGGTGCCAGTAGAGGATTATTTACAATTAGATTATGGGTGCTAATTAGGGCCATGGGATTTGATTTTTCAGTTGCTTATCTGTCCTTAAAGCCACTTGTCTCTTTTGCTTCTTGCTGCTCTTTCTTGTTCTGAAAGGTAGAGGGGTTTGCCTCCTTCTTTTCCTTTTTTTGCTTAACTGGTGTGCTGAGAGCAGTGATGGCAGTTGCTACCTTCTACTCAAGGAGCTCTGGATACACCCTAGGTAACCCCTCCTTTTGTTCTCCCCCTTCTAATTCAGTGACTTCTTCCTCTTTGTTTTTTCTTTCTCATCTCTATCAGTTTCTTGCTTTGTCTCCTCCTCTGTTTCAATGCCTTCTTTCTCTTCTGTTTTAGCATCATCCTCTATATTAGTTCCTTCTTCATCCATCTCATCCCCATCTAGCTTTGTATCTTCTTCTTCTTGTTTTTCCTCCTCCTTACTGACATAAGAACTAACATCATAGATGAGGGTTTTGATGTTATCCTCTATTGGTAAGTCTCAGAAGACTAACCATGTTCTAGGGATCTTGAGGTTTTGGAGGGCATCCTCAATGAGGATTCTAGTCGACCCATGGTGAACTAATTGTTGGGAATTTCCTGTCTTTTCTTTGCTACTAGAGTCCACGAGTGATTGCATTAGAAAATAGGGTATGCTAAGTCTTTGGTGAACTGGTGTTTCTGCCCCAAATCTTAATTCTTCAAGCTCTCTAAAATGTAGCCATAAGCAACATTGTATCTTCCCTCGCATGAGATATACTTGATGAGCATCTTGCTTGTGAGGCTTGAGGAGGAAATAAGAAAATTCTTTGAAAGAAAAAACAGAGTTTCGTGTGTATGTAATCCACTAGCTTTCTAAAGGAAATTGGCCACATTTTTACTTATAAACCAACTACCTCTTAACCTTTACAACTTTTGATCAAATGATGCATATGAGTGAGTGAGTAGGATACTTACCTGTGGCCTTAATTCCATGCTGCAGTTGTCAAAGATCAGAGGTGTTGCTGATGGTCATTCTTCTTCCTCCTCTACTGTCTGCTGATGGTTTCTTGACTGTAGATTTGATGTTGTTGCTGCTGTTGTATGGTCATCATTCTTCCTCCTTTGTTGTCTACTGATGGTGTCTGTGACTGTAGATCTGATGTTGCTGAATGGATAGAGGGAGTAGGAGTGTGTGTGGATGCAGGGATGATGGTAATGGATGAGGTGAGGGGTTAGATCATGTCTAGAATGAATTTTGGGGATCTAACCAATCTACCAGTCAGGGGATCCTGTAGAAAACACAATTTTCACCTGAATTGGAGTAATGAAGTGAAAAACAATGGAATTTATGGAGGGATGCATGGTAAGGAGTGGAGGAGATGAACATATGTGAGGCAGGGCTCCCTTTGGATCTTCTCTTTGCTCCCTAATTGTCTTTCTCATCCTCCTGCAAATAAAAAAGTACCTTTTTTTTCTCTTATTATTTTTTGTATATATATATATATATATATGTATATTTAAAAACACCTAGGCTACCTCAGATAGGTTTTCACCCTAGATATTTTCCCTGGGCACTTCAAGGAAGGTTTTCACCCAGGGATCTTCTTTTTCTTTCCATTTTTCTCATCCTTGGGCCGCCTCATGGATGTTTTCAACCCAAACATGGAACTCATGTGCCTCATGAAGGTTTTCACCTGAATCCTCATTCTGTTTTCTTTCTTTTTCAGTGACCTGATGAGGGAGGAGCTGAAAATTGCTCCACCACCATCATTGTCTTATTGATACTATCAATGAACTATTGTTTAGATAAAGGCCTCTTCTACATTTTCAATTTGTGTCCATTAACTAGTAATGGAATGGCTTCTTCATATATAGTTCTGATCTGCACTGAACTATTGTCATGTCATCTTTCCATCACATAAGGTTTGAGCCATCTTGTCCTTATCTTACCCTTGAAGTCTTTATACCTGGAGTCATATAACAATGCCCAGTCTCCTTCTTGAAATTGCTTCTCCTTAATATGCTTGTCATGCCAAATTTTCCTCTAAAGCTGAACTATCTCTCTATGGAGGATGGCTTGCATTCTGAATTCATCCAATCCATTCAAATGGAACAATCTTTCTTTATGTGCATGACTGAGATCCACATCTAGCTGGGCTGCCATCCTCAATGTATTATATTGAAATTCAATGGACATCAAAGCCTTTTTCCCATGGACCAGCTCATAGGGTGTAAATCCGGTGTGGTCTTCCATGTCGTATTATAGGCCCAGGTGATCTCAACTAGTCTTTCTACCAAATCCTTTCTACTGTTGTTCAATACCTTGGCTAGGATGTTCTCCAGTGCTCTGTTAGTCACCTCCACTTGCCCATTAGCTTATGGATGATAAGGAGTGGAGGTCCTATGCTTGATTTTGTGATGCTTAGGCAGTTCTTCAATCATGTTGGAGGTAAACTGGCTGCCTTGGTCTGTGACTAGCTCTCTAGGGTACCCAAATTTGTAGAATATATTCTCCCTTAGGAACTCAACCACCTTCTCTTTTGTTGTTGCCTTAATTGCCTTGGTTTCAACCCACTTAGTCAAGTAATCATTGCACACAATAATGTGTTGTTTTTGCTTTGAAGGAGTATTGATAGGCCCAATGAAGTCCATGCCCCACTTGTCAAATGGCTCAAAAGTCGCTTAAGGTTGTAGGGGCATTTCATCTCTCAGAGTAGGCTTTCCCATCCTTTGGCACTGATCACACTGACTAATGTACTTTTTCACATCTTGATGAAGAGTAGGCCAATAATAGCCTGCTTGCAGCACTTTGAATGTTGTCCTCTTTGCTGCAAAGTGACCTCCACAAGGCCCATCATGACAAGTCAGAAGGATATCAAAAACTTCTTCTTCCCTGACACACCTTCTCAAGATCTGATCTGGGCTAAGTTTGAATAGATTTCCCCTAATCTAGCTGAAGGGGGCACTTTTCCTAGTTATCTTTCTCTTCCCTCTGGAGGGCAAGTTTGGTGGGAACCATGTTGATACTGAATAGTTTTCTATATCAGCAAACCATGGGGAGAGAACTGAAATAGCAAAAAAATCCTCGTCTGGTAACTGATCATCCACCATTCCTTCTTCACCTACAGGCAGATTCATCCTAGATAGAAAGTCACCAACAACATTCTCCTTACCAAACTTATCAACAATAGTTAGATCAAACTGTTGTAATAAAAGTAACCATCTTATGATTATAGCATTTACATCTGGCTTGTTCATTAAATATTTAATTGCAGCATGATCAATATGCAGAAATGTTCGATAGCCTGTAATGTAATGCCTAAAATTGTTCAATGAATGCACAACAACCATGAGTTCTTTTTCGGTCACAGTATAATTTAACTCAACCTTTGATAGGTTTTTACTAGTAAAATAGACGACATAGTACAATTTATCCTCTACCTGACCTAAGGTTTCTCCTATGGTTTTGTGTGAGGCATCAACATGAATATGAAAAAGGAGGGCCCAGTTTGGGCCTTTGAGAATTGGTGCAGTGGTTAACTTCCCCTTTAGAATGTCTAAGGCCTCTTGACAGCTCTTTGACCATATAAATTCAAAACCTTTGGCCAAAAACCCAAAAAAGGAGAGGCCAACTTACTGAAGTCCTTTATGAACCTTCTATAATATCCAGCTAACCGTAAGAAACTCCTGACATCTCTCTGCTTTTGTGGAGGTGGGATCCTTTGGATGATGGCTATTTTGTTTGGGTCCACCTACAGTCCTTGCTCATATATGGAATGACCTAGCATAGTCACTTCAGTCATTAAGGATTCGCAGTTTTATGGACTAAGAGATAGGTTCATTTCAATGCATTTGTGTAATACTTTTCCTAGGTTAGTTAGGGCTTCTTGAAAATCACAGCCATAAGGTGTAAAATCATCCATATAGATATTTACAACATCATGTACTAATTCAACAAAAATACTCAAGACTGCTCTCTAGAAAGTGGCAGGGGCATTGCATAAGCCAAAAGGAAGGACCCTATAGGCAAAATTACCCCAAGGACAGGTTAATGTGGTTTTATCCTGGTCTTCTTGGAAGATTTGGATTTGGTTGTACCCATTGAATCCATCTAGGAAAGAAAATAGCTTCTTCCCTGCCAGGCCATCTAGCACTTGGTCAATGAAGGGTAGGGGAAAATGATCCTTCTTTGTGGCTTTGTTCAACTCCCTATAATCAACACAAATCCTCCAATTAACATTCTTCTTGGGAACTAACACTAAAGGAGAGACCCACTCATTATTAGAGATAGGGTAAACGAACCCTGCATCTAACAGTTTTTGCAGTTCTTCTTTGATTATGTCTTTAAGGGCTAGATTCATTCTACTTTGGGGTTGTCTGACTAGCTTGCAACCTTCCTTGATGTATATGTGGTGAGTACACAGTGAGGGGTGTACTCCCTTGATTTCCTTGTAGCTCCAAGCGAAGGCTTCTAGGTTTTCTTTCAACATATTGCGTAGCTTTTCCTCTTCAAGAGCAGACAGAGATGGGTTGATTTTAAATTTTTTTCTTTGGGCAAAGTTCTATGGTTTTGACTCGGATTGGGTTGTAATTGGCCAAGCATAATTCAATTTGATGATTTTTTAGTGTTTCCTTTACTTCTTCCTCTAATGGTAATGAACTAGGAGTTGGACTTTGGAGCAGGTGTTCAATTAAGTCATCCTCCTCTTATTTTCCTCCTCCTATGATTACTTCCTAAGCATAAAGTTGGGTAGAATAAATCTCATCTTATTCCTCCTCCTCCAACCACAAAGGTAAATCATGTTCTAAGGAGGGTTGAGTAGGAGGGTATAAGACTAACTATTTGGACATATGCCCATTCTTGATGGTAATATTCCCAACTTTGCAGGTAATGTGGGCATCAATTGTGGCCAACCATGGACTCCCAAAGATGAGAGGGTAACCAGCAAGCTTAGCCTTATGTTGGAGAACCAGGTAATCTGCAAGGTACTCCCAGGAGTCAATGGAGACCATCACAGCCTCCACAATTCCCTCAGAGGTGACTGTGGAACAGTCTACAAGTTGCATAACTGTTGTGGTCTTCCTTAATGACCCTTGGAGCTTAAACTTGAGCATGGTGTCATTGGTCATCACATTAATGGTAGCCCCAAGATCAATCAAAGTGTGTGGAACAATGGTGCCATTAATGTGCACATCTACTACAGGGCTTCCAAGGTCTAAGTATTTTTGACATATTAATTGCCCCAACATTAGGTCAGATAACTTCCAAATGACATTAATGGTAGGGGCATCCCTTTTTCTTCTTCCTGGATGCTTGAAGCACTTCTCCTTAATCAAATTATTGTAGATAGGAACATCTTTGATTGCCTGGAGAATAGGGATCTTTACACATAGATTCTTCAATTCTCCCAGAAGTTCAGTTTCTTCTGGGGTAGGTTGGAGTGGTTGGGCTAATCTTTTAGGAAAGGGTGGATTTTATTTAAGGTTGCTTTCCTCTCTTTCTTCCTCAACCTTCCTACTTGGAGAGGGAGGTTGGTTATCTGGGAGAATTTTCCCATATCTTAGGTTGATCTCCTGGATTTCTACAACATAAACTAGGTATGATGTCTCTCCATTGTATCCTTGTTGAACTTGCCTATTGTTTGGGTTTGGATTTGGTTGGGTAGGCATATGGGGTTTCTTAGGTGGATCAGAGTGCAAGAGTTGTGGTTGGGTAAGTGGTGGAGGCAATAGGGCTAGAATATTGTTGAATTGGGTCGTCCACCCCTTGGGTGGGGTATTCCACTGATGTTGTGGCTGAATGTAAGGTTGAGATGACTGGCTGGCTGGCTGGGAATGATACTGAGGTGCATAGGACCAAGGAGGTGGTGTAGACCAGGAAGGATGAGAAGGGGGTCCCCAAGAAGGTATAGCTATGGTTTGGTTGGGTCTGTAATATGCATGGGATGATCCTTGTATACCTTGCTGGTACGGTCTAGGCCCAGGAGGTCTCCTTTGGTTGATGTAGAAAAGCTGCTCAATGACTCGTTCAATGCCTTGATATATCGATTTAAGTCCAGGTAAAGATGGGCACTTGTCTGTGGAGTGGTTTTCTTCACACATTCAAAAAATCTCAATACAGTTCAATGGGCATTCATTCCTAGGATGCCTCCTAGTGCATCTAGGACAAAATATGGTTGAGGCTCTCTTTGCTTCCTCTTGCTTCCTTTTGATATTCATGGTATCCAATTCCAAGGCAAGGGTTTGCAACATATCACTTTTGAAGTCCTCCAGCATATTTCCAATTTCACCCTTGATGGATGAGTTGGAAGATGATGTATTGGCCATAAGTTGACTACTCCTACCCTTTTTCCTGGTTTCCCTAGAATGGTTTCTAAAGATAGTCTTGATATCCTCATAGGGTAGTTGGTAGATATCTCCTCCTGCTAACAAATGCAAGGTATCTAGGATATCCTCCCTTACTCCTCTAAGCAGGACCAACTTCAGTGACTCAGGGTCAAGTGTGCACCTAGCCCTTTTGTAATTGAGTTGGAATCTTTCTTCATAGTCTTCTAAGTATTCATCCTGGCCTATGGTCATCCTAAAAATATCTTCTTTAGTTTCCTTTGACCTACAGTAGTCATTATATTTGTTGTTAAAGGCTTGTTGCATCTGAGCCCAAGTTATGATGCTATCTCCAGGTAAACCCATGAACCAACACAATGTTGCATCCTTCAGGGTAGATGGAAACAATTTTAACTTTGGCTCATCCTCTGTATAGTAATAGGTTTGGTATATAACAACAAACTCAAATAGGAATGTGTTAGGGTCCTCTGTGGTCAAGCCATGGAAATGAGGTAGAGAAGAGGGGCTTATATTCTTTATTATAGTGTCCCCATTGGTTTCCCAAATGGGGAAGGCACCCTCAATTCTCTCTCTATCTCCTCTGTCATCTTGGTTTTCAGCCATTGGTTCTCTAGAAATGGGTTCTTCCTCTTCTTCTTCCCTTATAAGTTCTTAAAATATGTCAGGTTGCTCACCTAAAGGTTCTTCCAATTAATAGTCATCGAAGAAGAGAGAAGGTTGACAGTTGGATGTAGTGGGGCTATTTGGCAAGAATTTTCCCGAATTGTCCCTATTCCTACGAGGCATGAAAGGAAATGCTTTTGGGTTGGTTTTTGTAAGATTTTATTTAAAGCTGGAAAGTACTCTGTAGAAAGGAAATTGTTGATTAAATAAAAAACTATTAACAGAATGGAAACTACTTGCAGAATGAAATTGTTGATTGAATGGAAAGACTTCTGATAGAAATAAAACTACTTGTAGAATGAAATTTCTTAATTGAATGAAAAACTACTAACAAAAAGGAAACTACTTGCTGAATTGAAATTGTTGATTGCATAATGGAAAGGAAAACAGATAAATGAAAAATGAAAGAAAGAAACTAGATTACTTTTGCAGAAATAAACTAACGGAAGAAAATTGAAGACTAGAAGTAGAAGAAAAGAAAGTTAGAGACTAGAAATAGAAGAAGGAGCAGTAATTCACATCCTACTCTCACACCTCCTCGACAAAAATGCCAAAAAAAGTGATGAGCCTTGGTATTGTAGCAAGAATGCTGCAACTCCTAGGGCTACTAGCTTTACTTATCAACCCGGGGTTGCTACAAACTTGGTGGTGACAGTGCTATATGCACAAGTAGAATTGAAGGTACTGCCTATTGTCACTGCTCATCTAGAAAGGGACCCTAGGGGTTCCAAGCTACACTTCTATAGGGTCAGAAGAAGCTTGATTTTGATGGAAGAAGAGAAAATCTATTCTAAGGGAGAGCTACTCTACTGTAGTAATGAAGAAAACAACTTGTAATTCTAACTCACACCAGACCCTAACGACCCATCTAAACAGCTATGTGAAGCATAATTGCTAAAACAACACTAATCTAATGATTCTATCTATGTTGCAGAAGTAGAAAGCATCAAAACTAGACTAAGGGGTAAGAAAACAAAACTAAGCTAAGTCTGTGTTTAAGCGGAAGAGCAGTCGGAGATAAAAATTTGTCAAAAGAGGACATAAGGGAGTGATAACGTATAAGAACTGTTGGATCAGTGAGGTGAAAGGCAAACGAATGGTTGAGATCGCATAGTAGGAGCGTACGTAGGTATATGGGTGAATAGGGTTAACTAATAGGATGGAAGATTGAGATTATATCACGGAGGCTAAGTCAAGAGATGGACGGGCAAGATTAATCCGCAGATGGATGGTGAAGATTAGATCGCAGCCAAAAGAAACATGCGGAAATGGTAGCGGATTTTTGGAGGTGATAAGCTGTATTTTGTGTCCCCTCAAAACCATATGTTGTATTTTGAAATTTCACATGATTAGCCTTACCGAGTGGTGGGCTCCAGTATTGTAGCAATAATGCCACAACTCTTGGAACTCCCTTCTTTAATTTTATCAACCCGGTAGTTCGTAACAAACTTGGAAGCGACGGTGCTGTATGCACAAGTACTAGCTCTTGTCGCAGCTATCACTTGGTCAGCTGGCACAAGTATGCTAGGGGCTTAAGCCAACTTCTATGAGCTCTTAGAAGAAGCTTTTTAACTGATGGATGAAAGCTAACTCAAAGGAAGCTAATATACTTGCGGAAAGAAACTGAAAGCCAAAAAGAAATGCAAACCCTAGCAAACCCTAATTCTACTAGCTAGTCCTACTGATGCAAAGATGAGAATGAAAACTACTGAAAGAGATGCCATTACTTCTATGAAGGTAAGATACATGTGTCTAGACTACCTCTACCTGAAGAAAACATCTTTTTGTATTTTTTAATAAGTTATTAGAATTATCATGCATGTTCTTTTAACTGGCCTTTTACTGTGCAGAGGTGGATCAAGGAGGAGAAATGCTTGGAAGAGGTCGGGAAGGTTCAGAGAGGGTCTAAGGAGTCCCCAACACCCTTCCATAGAGTTTCACAGAGTTTGGCTATCAAGAAACCTCATTCGTGAGCTTCTATAGGAAGTCTGCAGGGGTTCTACAGGATGTTCTAGGATTTCTACAGGATGTTCTGTAATTTTTCTACAGGATGTTCAGAAATGGGGTTTTGAAGCATGGATGGAGGGAAAAAGGTGGAGGAACAAGTATGGAGGTGAAATAGGGGTGTAGGGGAGTTCAAGACTTGGAGGATGGAGTTGAGGAGTGGCGTAGATGGTGAGATTTGTTCAAGGAGGGATGAAATGATGTTGCACAAGAAGATGAGAATCATGGCAAAGTAAGCGAATGAGGAAAATGTAAGGTAAGGGTTCTGAGTGAAGGGTGAAGCAGGTAGGTTGGATGGAGTATGGGCAGGTAAGGAAGGATAACAGGTACTATGCAAGCGGTTTTTCAAACTGAACAAGCAAACACTTATAAAACCTATGACCTAGTTACTTCACTCTAATCTGACCTAACAGCAAAAGGAAATGAACAGAAGTTTATTCGAAGTGAAATACGTGAAATAACTATGCAGCTAAGCAATCATAAACTGAAGCATGCAATCAAAACTGATATCAAGTTTGACAACTAAACATCCAACACTACTAATTGCATGGTGAAGCAAAAAGACAGCGTTTTTGTTGGCAACAAAGTCACATTGGTCCCAGCTCATGATTCCACTGAGGGGGAGGTGAGATCCAAAGTACTTGGTAGCCTTTTTCTGAATATATTCCCTGTGATTAACCAATCAAGTAAATCTGAACATGAAGAACCTTTTTAATCATCAAGAGCAACTTAAATAACAACACAACATTTAAATCTAAATAGCAGATTTTATTCTAAGAATGCAGCAAAAACACATAAAGATAATCAAAGGAGGTATTGGGCGCTTGAGATGGGCCCAACCCCAAGAGCTATAGCCTCCTAAGAGAGATTTAGAGCTGGTGCAAAGCTGGATTCATCTTTATTGAGCAAGAAAAGAAGAGTTACATCAAAACTGTCCACAAGGAGAACTTGAAAATGAGCTGAAAGCAAAGCTAATCTATTGCCTAAAAATCGAAATACAAACTAGCTAACTTCTGCCTACAAAATGACTAACTATTGGCTACAAAATGACTAACCACTAGCTAACCCCAAATGAGGCCCTAAGCCTTCTTATTTATACAAATTGAGGACCCCAACAGTCCTCCTAAAGTTTAGGGGCTCGGCTGCCCAAAACTTGTAGTTAACAACAGTCCTACTTGACTTGCTTGGCTGCCCTTGTGGTAATTGATTTGGTGGTCCTTGAACTCTGAGCTGATGGTGGATAATTCGAGGTAAGGGCCCATAAATGAAGGGAACACCTTCCTAAAAATACTCTCCACGAATTTGGCTACCAAGTGCTCATTTCAACCATTGACTTTGTCTCCAAATTCACCAAAAAGGCTACACAAAGCACACATTAGACTTGTTGGCATAATGACTAACCCAATTCACTCTATTAGCATAAATATAATAAAAAACATGCAATAAACTAATGAGAATGGTGGATTAAGTCGAATTAGGAGGTTGAATGAGCCCAAATAATTATCCATTTTTGGGGCTCACCATCACCCCCTACTGAAAGTGTTGCTCATCCTCTAAGCAACCAATCTATCTCCTCATCTTTGATGGCCCTGGTGGCCTCCCTGTCATCCCAAGATTTTGAAGTGATGTCCTCTTCTCAGTCATGACCATGCTTTTCTCTCTGCTCCTTCCCACTGCCTGTGCTTCTTTTCCTAGAGAATTCTCAACTTCCTATAGAACTGTCTCAGCATCCTGTAGAACTGTCTTTGAGTCCATTATCTGAATTCTCTCTCTCCAAGTGAAGTTTTTTGGCTTCCTCATTCATAGGTGATGGACATCCTTGAAGGAGACTCCTCCTTTGGTGTGGTAGGGGTGTCAACAATGGTGATTGGTTCTTTGGACGGTGGTTGAGGTCTGCCGGTTTTAATTCTTACACTTCTTCTTGCCTTAAAATACAGTGAGGGCTCCCTCTTTTGCTTCTCCTTCTGCTTGGGGGATGTGCTTAGGGTGGCCAGCACAACTGCTACCTTCCTAGCTAAAATCCTGGCCAATTTCTCCTTCTGCTGCCCTTTCTTCAGACTTCCTGTAGAAATGCCTGTAGTGGCTGGTTTCTGGCTTCCTGTAGAAGCAGTTGGCACTGTCTTAGCCTGCTTGGCTGAGGGTGCTTTTTCCTTTAGCTTGGCTGATGCTGCCTTAGGGGTGCCTTCACTAGCCTGGGCTTTCTCAGTCCTCTCTATCCTACTCTGCAGTCTTTTCTCCCTGGATGTTTGTGTTATTTTACCACCCACTGTTTTGGCCTCAGCATCCTGTTTTTTTCTCCTGCTTTTCCTCTTTCTTTTCTGGTGGCCTTTCCGGTGATGGTCTGCCCTGCGTTTCCTTGCCCTTAGCTAGTTTCTCTGTCTCAATTTGCTCCTTTTCCTCGCTGCTGGAGGAAGTGAGTTCTTCGGCCAAAATTCGGATGTCATCATCCTTAGACATATTCCAAAAAATTCCCCAGGAGAGAGGGACAGTGTAAGTATGGAGTGCATCTTCCATGAGGAGCTTGATAAGCCCATGATGGGCCAGCTGGTCTGGTGTCCCCTCCCTTAGCTTTGTGGCACATTCCATCAAGGATTGCAGGAGGAAGTAGGGGATGCTCAATTTTTGTTCTGAGGGCAGATCCATTTGATGCTTGAGTTCTGTTAGTAAACAGAAATGATAACCATATACAATGCTGAATCGCCCCTCACATGTAATATACTTCATAACTTGAAGGCTGACCTCGCTCCAATAATGGCTGAAGGCTGGCTCTCCGGACCCCATTCTTATCCTCTAAAAACTGTTCTTCTGGTAGAAAAAATTCCTTTTTGGCTTTTTGGCCCAATGACCTCTCCTCTTTACTCCATGATGTCCCCAATGGCAGCTCAGTGACTCGAATAATGAGTTGTGGGGTCAGTTTTAGGGTCAACCCTATGAAATTTACAGTGGCCAGTAGTTTGGATTTAGGCTGTAGGGATATTAGGAATTCGTCGGTTACCTCATCATCATAGCCTTGGATTCTGTCACAGAAGGTCATCCAATTGGCATGGGTAAACAGGTCTACCACCTCGGGAGTTCCCCTCAATTTTTTTGTATTTTCCTTTGCACCAAATCCCCATTTAGAATGCTGCTGCTGCCCAAATTCGACTGACAAAAGGGAATTAGGCTCTCTCAGACAGGGCGCAGAGCTTGTTTTTTATTCCAACCACATAACAGTCACAATTTTTTTTATGCACAAGTAAGCCTTACAGTGGTTCATCATTATCATATGGAGCATTTGTTAACAGGAACCTTGGAAGAGAATGTGATGCAACGCTCTTTGAAAGAAATTCCGTGTATCCCATGAGCAAACAACCATTCTTGACCCACAGGCAGACTGGTTTTAATTGTCCCCATTTCAACCAAGCTAGTTCACCACCTTTCGAAATATCATGCATGGGAATGGTGTTTTTGAGCCTACCTTTCTTCAAGCTCCAAACTTGATGAAGAAAAACTCAGGCTCCTCTGCTTCAGAAGGATATAACGTACTTCCTGTAGAAGACCCCTCCCGTTTCCTGTAGAATGTTATTCTGCCTTTGAGTGAGCCTGATACACTAGAGAAATTTGAACCAGGCCGCAAAGCTCAGTGGAGGACGATAGGTTAACCAATTGTGGGAGCAGAGGATGCATACTTCAGCTAAGAATGTTGCAAGTGCAAATTAATCAGCGGATGGTGAGAGTCAGCCGAGCATTTTTAATTGTGGCGTGATTTGTGGTGAGGTGGCAGAGACATGCGTTGGCCCATGCAAACTGTTGGTCCCCTGCAGTGCTTAACTATTTTTTCTCTGCCTGTAATTTCGTCCATCAATCACGCTGAAGTTTAACTGTCCATCACTACCTGTTTTCTAATTCCCTCTTGAGATGGCTGAGCGCACGTGTCTCATTCACCCACCGAGCGCTATTGAACTGGATGACGGTGGTCAGTTAGCTGGCCACTGATTTTTTTAATCCCGACCATCTCATTGCTCATGCAGTTTCTAAATTACATTCATGCAATCAGAGGAATGAGTTTCAGTCACGTACCTGGAAGTCCAATGGCTGCTGTGAGGTGCTGTGGCCTGTCATTTGCTGCATGCACTGGTTTTTGCGGTTGCATGTGGCTTGGCTGCTGATTTTTTTTGGTTGTTTTCCTTGTGCAGGTGTCCTCTGACCAGATCTAAGCTACAAGCATTTGTTTCCACGTTCAAATCTGCAACTTCAAGCTGCTGCTGCTGAATTTCACAGGACCAGAACTTGTTTTCGCCATTGCTCCCAAACGGTAAACCGGATTGATCTGAAACTTGCTGAGCGCATTCCTATCATCATTATGCACCTCCCATAGCAAAATCGTGATCAATGGATGCACAGATTTCGAGAAAAATGGAAAATGGCTGAAGATTTCAGAGATCAATTTCTCAGAAATCGTGCATCGGAATTGGTTGAAACTGCTTGGGTAGGCTACTATCACCCATGTGCATCTCCCCATGAAACAGGTTTTAAAACGGATGCACGGATATGGAGAAAATGCAAAAATGGCTGATGGTGATGGAGGCTGATTTCTTGGAAACCGTGCACCAGAATTGGCTGAAATTGCTCAGGCATGTTGCCGTCACCCCTGTACAATCCCTCGTAAAATGGTTTTTCAAATGGATGCATGGTTTTCAAGTTATGGAAGAAACAAATTTTGTTCTAGGTCTTTTGCTTCAAGGCATTTTGCAGTTTTGTTGCATGGTAAGAAAAATGAACTTGGGCTGTGATGCAGGTATGGAGATGATGGAGGAGGAGTTTGAAGATTGCAGGAGGACTTCTGAACCCTTGAGGAAGCTACCATGTTCGCCAAACTGCCTTTTTGAAATCCATTTCTAGCTTCCTACAATTTCTACAGGAACTTCCTGTAGAAGCACAATGTAGAAGCACAATGAGGTGGAAAAATGATGGAGAAAGGCGAGGGATGGACACAGAGGTGCTTGCAGGCCTAACCAATAGATTCCAAGATTTAGATTCCCTTCCAAAATTGAATCTGTCTCGCTTGAAGGTTCTACAGGATGTTTCCTGTAGAAATACAGAACTTCCTATAGAAGGCACAAAAACTCCTTTGTCTTTGTTTTGAGTGATCCTCCTGACCTGCAATGTCATTGCTGCAACCTGAAATTATTCAATGGAAATTAGATTTATTTTTATTTTTCTTTTTCTCTTTTTTTTCAAAAAACAACTAGGACGCCTCATGGAGGTTTTCACCCTAATTGCCTGCCCTGGGTGCCTCCAAGGGAGGTTTTCACCCATAGATCTTATTCTCTTTTCTCTTTTTTCCCAACCCATTGACCGCCTCATGGAGGTTTTCAATCAATGAGCCAATCTAAGGCGCCTCCGAGGAGGTTTTCACCTTAGATTTTTATTCTCTTCTTATTTTCATTTTTTTCTCTTTTTTTCTTTTTTTCTTTTTTTTTTCTACCCTACCCTACTTGAAAAACAAAATCATTTTCAAGTGTAGGAATACTTCCAATGGAGCCATGTGCACATCGAGATTAGAGACAAGATGATGTGAAGCCTCGAAATGCATGCTTTGACGGGTACCTGGATTTCAGAGACCAAATGATTTGACTTTGAAGGGATGAAACATAGCTGAAGAAGATAGTACCGTTGCAACTTAGTGACCGTCTGAAACCATATCTCAATATAGCTCTGATATCCTTGGTCCTTTTGTTGATCTGGATCATGTTTCATGTCACTTTCTACTATGACTTCCTCATCTTCCTCTTTTTGCTGATCTTTCTCTTGAATACATGAAAGATTTGATGGTAACCATGAAGGATCTTTCTTTATCTCTGCTTCTGATGTCTTCTCTTCATCAAGTAAAGCCCATGGTTCTTTGATTTCCTCTTCTGAATCTTCTTTTGCCTGATGTGGTCCTTCAATGCTTTCAATATAGTCTCTTTTTTGCAATACTCTTTCTGAGCTATGGTGAAGATCATTGAGCTCAAGAGCAGTTGTTTGGACATGTTGTGCCTCAGCTTTGCAATTGGGTCGAGTTGCTCCATGGTATGGTTTTGGAAATGGTGGTACGGGTAGTTGAGTGGAGGTGTGTATTTGAGATGGATGCGGATGGGGTTGTGGTTGGGTAGGCATTTGGGGTTGCCTTGGTGGAGGAGGAGGTGATGGTTGCGGTTGAGCAGGTGGTGGAGGAAAATAAGTGGGAGGAGTGTTGTACTGGGGCCTCCACCCCTGATGAGGTGCATTCCACTGAGGCTGTGGCTGAGCATAAGAGTGAAACAAATGAGCAGCTGGTTGGGCATAATATGGAGATGGATCCGACCAAGGAGGGGCTGTGGACCAGGAAGGATGAGTAGGGGGACCCCAAGAAGGCATGAAAGTGGCTTGATAGGGGTCATAATAGGTCTCGGGTGTCCCTTGCAGTTCCTGCTGGTAAGATCTAGGTCCATGCGGCCTCCTTTGGTTCATATAATAGAGTGATTCAGTGGCTCCTTTGGCTCTCTGATATGCAGCTTTGATTCTGGGTAAGGAAGGGCACTGATTTGTAGGATGGTATTCTTCACAGACAAAACACACTTCTATGGAGTACAATGGACATTCGTTCCTAGGATGCTTTCTAGTGCACCTAGGACAAAAGATGACCAAAGCCCTCTTGGCTTCCTCTTGCTTCTTTTGGATCCACAGGGTATCCAATTGCCTGGCAAGAAACTACCTCATATCACTCTTGAAATCTTCTATCTGATCTTCAAATTCATCTTTGGATAAGGGACTGCTCCCAACATTTCTGCTTGTAGCCATTTGCTCCAGAGGAATGGTTTCTTCTTCTTCTTCCCTTGAGGTTCTTCAAATATGTCTTGTTGTCCACCTAAGGGTTCTTTAATCACAGCCATCGAAGAAGAGAGAATGTTGGCTGTGTGGAGCAGTGGGGGTTTTGTGCAATCATTTTTCTAACTTATCTCTACTCCTACAAGGCATGAAATGAAATCTTTTTGGTTGATTTTTGTTTTTTTCTACTTCTACTTGCAAAACTGAAATAGATTGAACTGCAACTAACTATCTTGCTAAAATGAAAATGTGGAATTGAAATGAAAGCAGGAAAGGACTAATCTATTTTTCTCAAATGAAATTGCAGGAATGAAATGCTAGTCTACGCTTGCGGAATTGAAATGCTAATCTATGCTTGCAGAAATGAAATTGCGAAATTGAAATGCTAATCTATGAAAGCGGGAAATGCTAATCTACTTTTGCATAAATGAAATTGCATAATGGAAATGAAATAAACTACTTAGCAGAAGATTGTAGTGGAAAATAGAAGAAAAGCGGCAATCACCAATACTCTGACGCTTCCTCGGCAACGGCGCCAAAAAGATGGTGGGCTCCAGTATTGAAGCAATAATGCCACAACTCCTGGAACTCCCTTCTTTAATTTTATCAACCCGGTAGTTCGTAACAAACTTGGAAGCGACGGTGCTGTATGCACAAGTACTAGCTCTTACCGCAACTGTCACTTGGTCAGCTGGCACAAGTCTGCTAGGGGCTTAAGCCAACTTCTATGAGCTCTTAGAAGAAGCTTTTTAACTGATGGATGAAAGCTAACTCAAAGGAAGCTAATATAATTGCGGAAAGAAACTGAAAGCCAAAAAGAAACGCAAACCCTAGCAAACCCTAATTCTACTAGCTAGTCCTACTGATGCAAAGATGAGAATGAAAACTACTGAAAGAGATGCCATTACTTCTATGAAGGTAAGATACATGTGTCTAGACTACCTCTACCTGAAGAAAACATCTTTTTGTATTTTTGAATAAGTTATTAGAATTATCATGCATGTGCTTTTAACTGGCTTTTTACTGTGCAGAGGTGGATCAAGGAGGAGAAATGCTTGGAAGAGGTCGGGAAGGTTCAGAGAGGGTCTAAGGAGTCCCCAACACCCTTCCAGAGAGTTTCACAGAGTTTGGCTATCAAGAAACCTCATTCGTGAGCTTCTACAGGAAGTCTGCAGGGGTTCTACAAGATGTTCTAGGATTTCTACAAGATGTTCTGTAATTTTTCTACAAGATGTTCAAAAATGGGGTTTTGAAGCATGGATGGAGGGAAAAAGGTGGAGGAATGAGTATGGAGGTGAAATAGGGGTGTAGGGGAGTTCAAGACTTGGAGGATGGAGTTGAGGAGTGGCGTAGATGGTGAGATTTGTTCAAGGAGGGATGAAACGATGTTGCACAAGAAGATGAGAATCATGGCAAAGTAAGCGAATGAGGCAAATGTAAGGTAAGGGTTCTGAGTGAAGGGTGAAGCAGGTAGGTTGGATGGAGTATGGGCAGGTAAGGAAGGATAACAGGTACTATGCAAGCGGTTTTTCAAACTGAACAAGCAAACACTTATAAAACCTATGACCTAGTTACTTCACTCTAATCTGACCTAACAGCAAAAGGAAATGAACATAAGTTTATTCGAAGTGAAATACGTGAAATAACTATGCAGCTAAGCAATCATAAACTGAAGCATGCAATCAAAACTGATATCAAGTTTGACAACTAAACATCCAACACTACTAATTGCATGGTGAAGCAAAAAAACAGCGTTTTTGTTGGCAACAAAGTCACATTGGTCCCAGCTCATGATTCCACTGAGGGGGAGGTGAGATCCAAAGTACTTGGTAGCCTTTTTTTGAATATATTCCCTGTGATTAACCAATCAAGTAAATCTGAACATGAAGAACCTTTTTAATCATCAAGAGCAACTTAAATAACAACACAACATTTAAATCTAAATAGCAGATTGTATTCTAAGAATGCAGCAAAAACACATAAAGATAATCAAAGGAGGTATTGGGCCCTTGAGATGGGCCCAACCCCAAGAGCTATAGCCTCCTAAGAGAGATTTAGAGCTGGTGCAAAGCTGGATTCATCTTTATTGAGTAAGAAAAGAAGAGCTACATCAAAACTGTCCACAAGGAGAGCTTGAAAATGAGCTGAAAGCAAAGCTAATCTATTGCCTAAAAATCGAAATACAAACTAGCTAACTTCTGCCTACAAAATGACTAACCACTAGCTAACCCCAAATGAGGCCCTAAGCCTTCTTATTTATACAAATTGAGGACCCCAACAGTCCTCCTAAACTTTAGGGGCTCGGCTGCCCAAAACTTGTAGTTAACAGCAGTCCTACTTGACTTGCTTGGCTGCCCTTGTGCTAATTGATTTGGTGGCCATTGAACTCTGAGCTGATGGTGGAGAATTCGAGGTAAGGGCCCATAAATGAAGGGAACACCTTCCTAAAAATACTCTCCACGAATTTGGCTACCAAGTGCTCATTTCAACCATTGACTTTGTCTCCAAATTCACCAAAAAGGCTACACAAAGCACACATTAGACTTGTTGGCATAATGACTAACCCAATTCACTCTATTAGCATAAATATAATAAAAAACATGCAATAAACTAATGAGAATGGTGGATTAAGTCGAATTAGGAGGTTGAATGAGCCCAAATAATTATGCATTTTTGGGGCTCACCACCGAGTGACACGTAGCATGAGAAAACCACTTTTCTCGAGTGCTCTCACGCGGATAACGGTTGGAAAAAAATCTGCGGGATATGGCGCGATAGCCATCGAATCTCACTAGGAAGATCAATGGTGGAGATGGGCCAAGCTAGTTGGCGAGCGGGTGATGCGATGGCTGTCAGATTAGGAGACAGATCGACGATGGAGATTGGAGCGCATAAAGGAACATGCGGAAATGAGGGAGTAGGTTTAGAAGGCGGTAAGCTATATTTCGCATGCCCTCAAGGTTGTAAGTTGTTTTCTAAAATTTTACGTGATTAGCATCCCCGGGTGACACGTATCACATAGAAACCACTCTTATCGTGTGCCCTTGAGCGGATAATGATTAGATAGAAATCCACATGATATCATGCGATAGCCGTTGGATCTGGCAAGGCAGATCAATGGTGGAGATTTGACTGAGCTAGTTGGTGAGTGGGTGCGTGATAGCCATTGGATTAGATAAAGTAGATCGATAGTGGGGATTTAAAGTGCATAAAGTTAGCATTGAAAATGAATTAGGTAGTGATTGGTCGGGTTTTGCTGTGTAAGGCAATCTACGAGTAAAAACTGATTAAAACGTGAATTAACAGCTTCTGCTCAGGTGTTTCATGCTAAAGGAAAATGGGCATATGAGTGAGGTCTTAGACAGAGGGTGAAGTAACAGATGACTAGGAAATGAATGAATGACCATGAAATGAACCATGTAACTGCATCAAACAACAAACTCCATGCAAAACTGAAACTTTGTGATTTTGGGGTTGCTGTAGGGTTTCTTCCTCATGTCATGGTCCTAGAGGGAGGAGGTGAGGCCGAGACACCTGTGGACAACCTTATGAATCTTCTCTTTGCTAACCTGCTAATTGAATGAAAGCATAAATGATCTACTCTGCACTACTGTAATGCGACTGCAACTATTTAAGAAAATGAACAGTTAAACAATAAACCTCTGTAATGGAAATGCAGCTACTTAAACAAATAACCAGTTAAACCATGAATCATCTACTCTATACTGTGGTGATGCAAATGCAACTACTTAAGCAAATAAACAACTAAACCATGAAGCTATGCTAGTGTTGTAATGGAAATGAACTACTTAAGAAAATGAACAGGAAACCATGAATCTATACTACTATTGTAATGAAAATGCATCTAATTAAGCAAATGAACAGAAAACATGAATCTATGCTAGCATAACAATACAATAAAGAGGATCTTTATCTACTAGGGTTGGGCCCTAACCCAAGAGCTTCATCCCTCTGATTTAACTTAGTGCTGGCTAAAAACAAAACTCATCTTCATTATAAATCAAAAATTGTTACAAGACTTGCAGCTTGAAAACAAAGTAGAGTTCTACAATGAGAAGTCCGAATTCTCGCTAAATCTTTGTAACTAAATAAACTGAGGTCCTAAGCCTCTCTACTTATACATCTAAAGTCTCCAACAACTTCCTTCAAAATTAGGGAGGCTTATCTTCTAAATCAATGATAAACTTGTGCTTTCCCATTGACTAGCTCGGTTGCCTTCTAGTAGGGAGGCTTGGCTCCCAACTCAAGATAAACTCGTACTTTCACTTTCTTGCTGCCTTCTAGTACACATGATTTGGCTTGTTTTGTACTTTCACTTGCTTGGTTGCCTTCTAGTACTCCTGATTTGGATGTTTATAGCTTCACTTGCTTGGCTGCCTTCTAGAAGGGGGTTGTTTGTACTTTCAGCTGATGGAGGGATATTCGAATGGAGGGACAGCAAATGAGCAAGATTTACCTCTTGTAATTCCTCTCCCTTGTCCCATTCAATTTTTTACCAAGGTATTTACTATAGTTCCTTGCTTTTATCTTTTATCACTTAATTTTCCTTTCTTTTATCCTTTATTCCTGCATTAGATGCACATTAGACCACAAAGAAAAATATCCAACTCTACTCATCTCATAAACAAAATATAATCAAAAGTATGCAATAAGTTGTGAGAATAGTTGTTTTGACTAAGCTAGGAGGTGAACTAAGGTCAATTAAGGCCCATATAATTACTCAATGACGAGGCTCATCAGGAAGGCACCAAGATGTGCCATAGTTTACTAATATTTTTCACACCCTTCGCATAAAGTTGGGTATCAAGGATTCTAAGAGACATTGATACTCAAATACTATGGTTTCCTACACAATTACATCCAGGACGAGATGGAGTTCCTGGAAATGTCCTCACTTGGAACGACGTACTGATACGTTGTCAAGATCAAATAGAAGTTTAAATAAAAGAAGCAAGACTTTGGATCTGTGAATTCGAAGAACAAAGGACAAAGCCAAGGTATGGTGACCCAAGACAACCCATCGAAGCTGTAGGAAATGAAAACCACCATGAATTCAAAGAAGGACACATGAAAGTGGTGTGAGTTCCATAAGAGCCCTACTTACAACACAAGTGAGTTTCGGGCCAACCAATAGCTGGTGGCCGAGTTGAAGGCTTCAGAATCGGATGCAAGTTCTGACCTTGAGTCAAAACTCGACAAGAGGAATGCCAAAGGGAAGCAGATTATTGATGCAGAGCTCAATGCCACTATTTCCACTGCCAGGATCCAGAAGTATGAGCCTGAAGACCGAGAGGAGGGGTAGCGACTTTTCCACTCACAAATGTGGGCGAAGGGTTCGCTGTTGCAATTCAGTATCGACAGTGGTAGCCAAAAGAACCTCGTTTCAGAAAAGGTCGTGAAGCGGCTGGGCCTACTGACCATACCACACCCGCCACCATACAACATCAGGTGGCTTCACCAAGGACGAGATCTTTGAGTTATCCAACATTGCCTTGTCCTCTCTTCCCATTGTAAACTACGTTGAACTACCCATCTAGTCCTCTTCAACCCTGTCTTATCTTCCCTCCAAAAATTGCACAAAAGCGCCCCTTAGGGTCCCACCTTGCATCTACCACCAGTTTCCTTCACTTTGCAATTCTACCTCCCAATGGCCACTACGCAGTTTTCCCAGACAGTGAAGATTGTGCCCCAGAGTTACACATCCCAGCCTGAACTGTTCTCTGCACAACCTAAGTGTCTTGTCCTCCCTCCCTATCACCAGAACATGAGAGAAATTCATCATGCTAGACTAGGAGGTTTTGGATTTGATGGTGTCCTATCATGAGTGAATTGCAGGAATAGGTACATTGATAGAACATGGTGATGCGATGAATGGGATGAAGGAGTGCATATGCTTGAACACTTCCTTGTAGTTGGATGGATGTACAAAGCACATCGAGCAACAACTGAAAGGAACACATGGATTGAACTATATTACAAGACCAAGACCATTGAAGACCCCTCAACATCTAGCCATGCAGAGGAGAAGACAAATCACACCCAAGTGTACATCCATCACGTAGTAGTGTAGTAGCTTCAAATGGACACCACAGTTAGCCAGCACATGTCAGTAGTATCATGTTGAGTTGTGTCATGAATTATCTTGGCCGCATCACCAATATGGGCCATATCTGTTGTAACTGAATGTAATGTAAAGTGAGAGTCCAATGGACGCACACAAGAAGTTGAAGAGTCATGTCAGTTGAAAGGTCATAAGAAGTTGAAAGGTCATGAGGATAGTCCAAGATTCACAAGGGTCAAGCATCACCCTTGGCTATATATACACCCCTCATTGTATGAGCAAAGACATTTCACCTTGGCACCTCCCACATAGCCTTGAGAGTAGATAGTCATTTCATTGAGGGGTCAGAGGAGTGGCTCCAATGTCCCACTATGGGGACTAGTGATTTATGGTGTGCAAATGTGTCTTGGGATTTTTTCTTCACCTAGAAGTCTATTAAGGCCAGCATGTTTTGATGAATGGTTTGTAGATGTTTATAATAATACTCTTTAGACATTTGTAATGCATGTTTGCTTAGTGTGTACTAAGATAGTTTAAATACTTTGGATGTTTCAGTACTTACATTGTTGAAGATGTGTTGTATTGTTTATCACTGCCCTCTTGTCCTTGTGGACTACTCCACAGGACATTAGGTAGACCATTCTTGTTTACTAGTTATAATGACCATCACCTCACTACTTTGCTGGATGGTGTACGGGATTTCCTTTGCACTTCAGTTTTAACGACTGCCACATCCACTCTAGACTACTTTGCTAGATCACGTGTGTCTCTTCTTGGGTGGTACTGCTACCTCTCACTTAAAGGCTCACTTTACTCTCCCCATTTGTAGTAAGAGAACCTTGACACAGTTACATTGTGCAATCATCAGGAACATGTTCCTTGTTGTTTGATGATGGCAGCGTAACATTCTCATGTGCTAACAACTAGAGCCAAGCTAGACTCTAAGTATATGGCAATTGGGCCTTCATATCAGATAAGACTCCTACACCAAATGATATGAGGTCTAGTTGGGACTTCACATCGGGGAGATCCCTTTGGTTGATGGATTTCTAGTACCATCAACAAAATGGCGCTAGAAGGAGGGCTAGAAGATAGGATGTGCCCGTAGAGTCTGGTTTGAATCTCTTATTTTGAAATGTCACTTCCTCACATCATAATCTCAATATGTCTTTCTATAAATCCCAAATGTACCATTCCTGCGGAATCTATTCATGACATGTCCAAGTTGAAGTTCAGTGGTTAGGGTGAACTATCTTTTCGTAACCATGTGCATCAATTTATTACTTTTTTCAAGCATCACAAAATAAATTCTGGAGATGTCTAGGCTATATTACCCACCCTCACATTTGAAGGTCATGTTCAATGTTGGTGTCACACATTACCCTTTGCCTTTATTGATTCATTTGATCATCTTTCTGAAATGATGACTAAAATGTTTGATGAGTATAGCCATAGGGATTTGCATGAAAAAATATGTTGTTCAAGAATGGATCCCGACAAATCCGTTGAGGACTTTGTTGATCACTTCATTCACATCTGTTATATAGTTCTTGAACATCTTTTGAAATTTGATTTCTTGAGAGAAGAATTTAAACTCTTGGTTCATATTTCTCAATATGGTGAACCTCTGTATTTCTCTTCCTCCTCAACTCTTGTGAACCATGAGGCACCTCAGATTAAAGAGGAGGAGCCGAAAACCTTGTTTTCTCCTTGTCCTCGTCCTTTTTTGGTCCTGATGTGGGTGCCCCCCTTGTGGTGATTGCAAGGGTAATAAATATGTGTAGCATGTCCCCAACCCATATTCTCATCTGTCTCCCACAAGTATGGTGGAATTTCCAGAATGGATCAGGATGCCTATAGTGAAGACTCACACCTCCATTCTGCAAGAGGATGTCATTGTTCATAACTCAAGTCTCAAATACTATATGTATCTCTAGCATCCTCCGTCATTTACAAGCCATAAGTCCTGTACCATGACTCGCTTGATCAATCTACTCCACTAGCCAGTTTCTCTCATTCTCTTGATTCTCAAGTTGTTGGCTCAAATTGTGACCAGGCGAAAGGTAGTTATATTACACGGGAAGAGGAGAAGAGATGTGAGGACACCATCAATCTTCCCTCTCTGTTTCAAAATTGTGTGCATCAAAATAATGAGCTTCCATTCTTGAATCATTCTCAATTTGCTAATCTCAGTGGAAAATCCTATACAATTAATTCTTTCTATCAACCCTCAGTCTTGGGTAGTCATCACTCCCATTCTTCCATATGCTATGACAAACACCCAAGCACATAATGTGATCTTCCATTTTCTCGTAAATACTCTAACTCAGATCTTCAATGCACTCTGGTCAAAAAAGATGTTTGTATAATAACTTCCTCTTCACCTCACTTTCCCTTGTGTCCTATCCTTCGCAATGCATCCACATGTGGTGGAGATACTCCATGTTATTTTTCTTTTTCATCCAATGAGTTATCTTCTCGATTGACATAAGGTGATGAGGTCCTCCAAGATAAAATTGAAAATAGTATAACTGTTATAGACATTTTTGTGCCTTGCAGCATGAAGCATGAAATGTCCATAATCTAAGGGATCCAAAGTCCCTAAACATGTTGTTCCTACCCCTAGAGGAACAAGGTCAGCAAACCACAGCACTGAAAATCAGTTCTCCACCTGAAAACACTCAAAAACAAGCAATTTCTGGATCATGTCAACTGCTCCACTGAGCATCTGCGCTAAATGTCAACTGCCCCTCTCTGTACCTGCGTTGAATGTCAAATCCAACAAAGGCTACCTGCGCTAAGTGAGATTGGACAAATGGCACAGTCATTCCTCAAGGTGTCAATGCCCAGGAAGCTTCCAAAATGACACTTGGATCAGGGAATTCGCCTAGTGATGAGTAAGAGGTTCTTAAACTCCAAGTGGAAGCAAGGATCTCCAAGTGGACTCAAGAACTGAAGTATAACTGAAGTGGGAGAGGACACTAGTCAGCTCTCAAGCTGACTCATCCTTTCTCTAAAACTCCTATATATAGAGCTCTCTCATGAGGTCTAAGGAGGCTGGAATTTTGTGAATGTAAGGAAGTGTTGTTGGTTTGAGTTTAGAGCTATTGGGTGATTGCTTTGAAGGAGGTGAAGAGGAGATTTCTTTCTGCTGGGAGGTGTCGCTGGATTGGGCCTCTTATGGTTGTAACACTCTCAGAACTTTACTTCTTCCATTAATAAAGCATTTGAGGTTCTTCTATATGCATGTGTCTCAATGGTGTATTGCTATACTTGTGTATTTGATTTATTCTAATCCTTGAATCAATTATGAATGTATGCTTCTTGTAGTTTCCCTCTTTTGCCTTTTTGCAGGATCTTTGTGTAGCTGGGCCAGTGAAAGAGCAAGGAGCTGGGAACAAGCAGCAAGGAGAGAAGATTGGATCAATCATTAGCGAAAGACATCGGTTAGTGGATCTCTTCCTCTCCTATTTTACTTTCATAAAGAAGAAACCTTAGATAGCTTTGCTTCGGTTGTTGTTGAGGTACTATCACCCTTAGAGTGGGATAGGGTCATTCCGTATTGGATACTTTTCCCTACAACAAATTGGCGACTCCGCTGGGGATCGTATCTTGTTGGTTGCTTGTGTTTTTGCTATTCATTTCCTAAACACAGGGAGTACCGAATCGAACTGCATTTGGATCTTTCAAATGCAAAGTAGAGGGCAGCTACTCTAGCTCAATTTCTGGGCATGTTTATGATTTGAAGAGCTGATCCACAAGGACTCTGAATAGCTCTTAGTGATAGCTTTTCATCCTCCTAATTACCCTTTAGTGTGTACTTGATTGATAGCTTCTGATTTGGCCAAAACCTGTGAATTTTTTAGCAATCTGTGACCCGGAAACCAAGAGAAACGAAAGTTTCGTTCTTCAGTGCAGGCACTGTGAAGGCAGTCTGAATTTCAGCGCAGTTCCCGAAGGGGCTACCTGCGTTGAATGTCAAACTGAAAGTGTACTACCTGCGCTGAACCAGTCTTGCCTTGTGCTACTGGGGTTCCTTGCTATTTCTTGCCCTGTTTTCATCCTTGTTTTTGCAGCCTATTATCAGTCAATGTACCTATCTGAAACCAACTTTCCTTGCCACTATTCCGCCTCAGGTTGTATAAAGAAACTTTGTTTGTTCTTTGTGTATTTCTTACATCATTTACAGTTTCCCATAACGAAAAGCGAACTAGTCTTGCTGTGGCCTCCTAGATCTAGACCTGTGATAAGTGTCGTATTGATCTTAAGAGTTAGTTTGTTTGCTGTTCATAGCTGATTGAGCTTTTGCTTTCGTCATATGGTTTGAATTTATGTATTTCTAGTGTTGAAACAAGTAAATCTTAAGGTGTCTTTTGATTTTGGACAAGCTTGTTTGTTTTCACTTGAAATTGAATTCAAAATTATACAACAACTTTCTTTTTGTAATACATCAACATTAAGAAAGAGAAAAGAAATACTTGCATTGTGCATGTGCATTTTGACAGTTTGCATGTTGATTTAGGAGAAAGTGCATTAGTGTGTGCTCTATGATCTGTGTGAAAAGATGATGTCTTTCTTTTCCCTCAGTAGTTAAGATTTTCAAAGTTGAAAGATTGAAAAGCTTGCTTATCATCTTAGACTGTATTTAGGAAGTTGTATTATACATCTCGTGGTGATCCATAAAGGCAAAATGCTAAACAAGATCAACTTAAAATGAATTGAATTTACATAACAACGCTTTGAAACATAACACAAACACATAGAGGTCTAAGCTAGAGACGTGTTCCGGCGTCGTTAAACGTGATATCTTAGCGTTGAGTGGTAGGGTGATTCCTCCACGGTGAAGCGATAAGTATCAATACGGACTTGTGCTCCCACGTACCGTCACGTATATATTAGGAGCCCCCTATAGGAACAAAGCCTTTATCCTTAGGAAGCCGTGTCGGCCGCCCTACTGATCGCAATGCAGTGAACACAGCATTCACGAAGATTGACCACCCGTACCGTAAAACGTATTCTGTGGTTTCGCGAAAGGTTTGGCACACCCTCTGCCTAGATCTCCAGAGCAGTTTCTTTTGGCCTTTTTCAAACTCTATAACTGAAAAAGTCCAACCGAGCATTTGTCACTTCGGGCTCGTTAAAACATCGAAGGAGACTAGAGTCATCTTTAGCTTTTTCTCGACTCTTAAAAAGTGAAAAAGCAAGTTGTGTCTAAAGCGTCGTTATAAAATTTATTTTAAACGGAACATAATCACCTCCTATTCCTGCGTTGATCTGTAGGTTGAGAACATGGAACGCCCCAACCAAGGAATTCCCCATGATGGAAATCCTAGTCCTTTCTCCTCTTGGGGAGAAGTTGGTGCACCCCACATGGCCACATTGTCGCTTCCAGGACTGACAATTGGCCTGCCAATTTGGCTATTCTCAACCAATGTAGTTCAGAACACCATGGTTCCTGAACAGTCGAGTCAACAGTTAGATCAGTCTAGAGCTGCCCACCAGCCTTCTACTTCCTATAACTCTTCCTCCAATCCTTCATCTTCGCAAGGTAGAGCCGGCAAAAGCCAAGCTCCCATGGAGAAGAAGGAAAAGAAGAAGAGAGAGAAGAAGAAGAAGGAGCCTAAGGCGACTGGGGGCAAGCAAAAGACATCTGACAAAAATCCACACACAGCACAGACCGGGCCTAAATCTCCATGTGTCATATGTAGAGGAGACCACTTCCATAGAGATTGTCCCTGTATTCCCCGGATACTAAGGGACTGATCCCCTCGTTTGCACAATTCGGGAGCATCAACCTCTGATAGCCATGTTGAATGCTTACCGTCAACCAGCGAAAGTGAAGGTTCAAGACAAAGAGGGGGAGTAAGATCTCCCTGCAGACTGTGTGAAGGCGATCACGCCATCCACCATTGTCCCTTCTTAGACGAAGCGAAAAGAGTTTTTGAAGATCGTCCGGTTTCACCGTTGAAACTTCCTCCTGGATACAAAAAATTCGTGCCAAGTCCTTCGTTGGTTGAAAATACAGCTGGCCCACTCAAGTGGTCGGCTGAAGCGTCAGTCACTGAAAATGAACCTACTGAATCCAAACCGGACGAAAGTCCAAAGGTCGAAACGGCAGTTGACCCGGTTCTCCCTTCAGATGTTTCATCTTCAGATGACACCGTCATTGAAGATTCATCTTCAAATGACACCCTCACTGAAGAGAATAAGGATGACACCATCCAGATTCTTTTCATCAACACAGACTCTGATGAGCATCAGGGCAATGCGCCCATTCCTTTATCGCAGGAAGGAACATCGTCAGGGTCATATCCGGCCGTATATTTGGTTCCACCACCAAGCAACCTAGTTGTATCCTTTGATTGGAATCAACTAGGCAGACCCCGGTTGCCAGCCAGTATACCATTCAGAATCATAGTCCAAATATACATAATGATAATGGCTGGCACTATCATTGATGAAGGGGCATATGTGAGTATCCTTTCCTCTATTGCTTGGAAAGCACTGGGTTCCCCGGCGCTTTTGCCTGAGATAAGAAATCTCTCGGGTTTTGATAAAGGAACCAGTCAACCATTAGGGATTCTCCCCAATGTACCTGTTACATTGAAAGGGAAGACCGTTCAAATGAACGTGATGGTCGTTCAAGGACCCTTGGATTATAACCTACTCCTTGGACGAGACTATATATATTGCATGGGAGCAATAGTCTCCTCACTCTTTAGAGTAATGTGTTTTCCACACGAAGAAAGAATAGTCAAACTCGTAGACCAACTTTCATTTCCGGGATCACGCATCGCAAATAGTCAAATACCAACCCTGAATGGTCTATTCAATCAAGAAATGTCTCCACCCCCAGTCCTTCTTCCCGATGAGTGCGAGTGATTCGGAAAAATAGGACTGGAACCCAGGGGGCATGCATCCTGGTCTGCTTTAGGCAGAGAAAACCTCGGGTATAAGGTAGAATTTCCGCGGGAGAATATGACTAGTCCGTACCCCGTCCGAAGAGGAGAGAGGGTTGTTCTAGATTCTTTTGTCAAGGTTATGTGAGTGGAATAATCTGCTTTTCATTCACCGTTGTCTATTTAGGTAGACGTCGCCGAAGAAATGTTTTCGTTTGAAGAAGTTAACAAAACAATCTTTGGGTAACCAGAAAGAGGTAAGCCTCACCCGTTAAAACAAATGTTTTAGCGGATAAGTAGGGGCAGCCTTGAAATTGTACTTTATACCTGGGGGCATGCAATCTTTTGGAGTGCAAGCAAGGGACGACTATTTATTTTTTAAATTTTTAGGTCCTCCCTTTAAACCTGTAGGTCTAACCCTTTAAACTCGTAGGATTAGCCGTTTCCGAACTTGCATAAAGAAAGGATATGGAGCATAGCTTCGTGAGATAAAGCTCCATAAAAAATAGCTATCTCACAGGAGACATTCTTATCTTATGACTGGTATATCGAGCAGTTTTAGCACATAGTTCATGCTCGTTAAAAAATAAACGCAAGATCGAGCAGTTTTAGCACATAGTTCATGCTCGTTAAAAAATAAACGCAAGATCGAGCAATTTTAGCACATAGTTCATGCTCGTTAAAAAATAAACGCAAGATCTGAGCAGTTTTAGCACATAGTTCATGCTCGTTAAAAAATAAACATAAGATTGTGAGCAGGCTTTCCCTTAGAGTTCAAGCTCATCCAGAAAAAATGAACTGGTAAATAACAATTGTGATCGTAAATTCATCAGCCATAAAAAGCCTTGGTCGTGTTTGCACCTGTCACCTCCACCGTCATTTGGCCGATCGTTCACCTCCATATGATTGTTTACCCATTTTGAGGAATAGCTGCGAAGAGTGATTTCACCTAGCCATCCTTGTGACCCTGCCGTGATTGGAAAATTCCAACCTGTACCTGGAATCTGCTGCTATCCCTGTTTATCACTCGTTCCTCAAAAGACGAGTCTTCATTGAGCTCTTTTCATCTGACTCGTAAAATATGAAAAGTTTGCCGAGTTTTGGCCTTCCAGCTCGTTAAACGACCGGAAGAGCTATCCCTCCTCTAGATTTTAATCTTTTTTGGACCTGAGGGATTATTGCACAAAAAGATCGAGCGCTTGTTTTGTTCGGCTCGTTAAAAGTACCGAAAACCCATCCCTTCTGTATTGTTTTATACTTTTTCGGACTTAAGGGATTAGATGACGAAAAAGGAATTTTGGAGTTAACTTTCTGTACCTTTTCAGACTCTCTAAAAATGAAAAGGACCGAGTTTTCCTTGTCGTTAGACTCGTTAAAATGATTAAATAGCGACAAACTTGTCTTTAGACGAGAACGAGTTTCCCTATCACTAGGCTCCTTAAAATATAGCGATGGGCTTGCCCGAAGGGCAGGTTATAGAACAAGCATATGTTATCCTCCTCAAGCTTGACAAAAATAAAGAGGTACTGGTCAGAAATGACTGGGGAAAAATTGGGAGAACCTCAAAGCTTTAATGGTAGCAAGTCGCTCTTGAACATGACACTTTTCCTCCGTACCACATCGGGTTGGGTTGTTTCATTCACCGGTCTCATCACCATGGTCTTCGCCAAACCATCCATATTTGGGGTAATGCTACCGATCCATCGCATCAGTGTCGTTATATGTTCAAGAGATGTCGTTCAGAAAGAGTCAACCCTGTCCCATCCACTGCCATACATTATCCTTCATCCATCCATGATCGCCACCCTGAATCATATGTCACAGATTGTATTCACCTCCACTAAAATCATTAGCTCCGTTCCGTGTCACCGATGTGGGATTTATTAAGGCCCTCCTTTGACGGATCGCTTCTTGTCGACTTCAGCTCATTATCCAAGAAGTTGATCTAGGAACAACCCCCTCAGTACTTTGAAGCTTGCATGCCTCAATGGCAAGTTTCTCACTTCCGGCGACAGGTATACATCAATGACCTTCGACCAGAAGATTTTGCGTGGTGTTCGACGCCAAGTCCTTTATTCACACCACGTGAATTGTACTGCAGTACCTTGAGGATCATTATCATTATCGGTGATTCCTCTCGCGCTTGTTAACGGTTTACATCATTGACCGGTAATCAAGCGATGTCTTTCCATGTTCGACTTCAGCGCAGTTCTCACATGGATCGACTTGTACTTAGAGTGAAGATCGAACGAGTTTGAAGACCCTGGATCTAGTTTCATCCATCCGGGCTGCGATATATATTCAGGAGATATAAAGACATTTGTCGTGTACATCATTGCAGCAGATGATCATCCTACTCAAAGGATGATAATTTCAGCAGAGAATTATCAGTCTACCATCAGACGATCGTCTGTTCTATGTACCAAAATGAATTTATAAAGCTGAGCATGGGAATGCCCGCCTCAGCTAGATCATGAAAGCAGAATGAAAAATAATGTATTGTATTGTATTTTATTACAGGTCACCTCTCAGCGTTTGAATGAACTTCAGATCCTCCTGATAAAGCATTTCACCCGATAAACGACCTCATGCTTTAGGGGGCAACTGTTATAGACATTTTTGTGCCTTGCAGCATGAAGCATGAAATTTCCATAATCTAAGGGATCCAAAGTCCCTAAACATGTTGTTCCTACCCCTAGAGGAACAAGGTCAGCAAACCACAGCACTGAAAATCAGTTCTCCACCTGAAAACACTCAAAAAGAAGCAATTTCTGGATCATGTCAACTGCTCCACTAAGCATCTGCACTGAATGTCAACTGCCCCTCTCTGTACCTGCGTTGAATGTCAAATCCAACAAAGGCCACCTGCGCTGAGCGAGATTGGACAAATGGCACAGTCATTCCTCAAGGTGTCAATGCCCAGGAAGCTTCCAAAATGACACTTGGATCAGGGAATTCACCTAGTGATGAGTAAGAGGTTCTTAAACTCCAAGTGGAAGCAAGGATCTCCAAGTGGACTCAAGAACTGAAGTATAACTGAAGTGGGAGAGGACACTAGTCAGCTCTCAAGCTGACTCATCCTTTCTCCAAAACTCCTATATATAGAGCTCTCTCATGAGGTCTAAGGAGGCTGGAATTTTGTGAATGTAAGGAAGTGCTGTTGGTTTGAGTTTAGAGCTATTGGGTGATTGCTTTGAAGGAGGTGAAGAGGAGATTTCTTTCTGCTGGGAGGTGTTGCTGGATTGGGCCTCTTATGGTTGTAACACTCTCAAAACTTTACTTCTTCCATTAATAAAGCATTTGAGGTTCTTCTATATGCATGTGTCTCAATGGTGTATTGCTATACTTGTGTATTTGATTTATTCTAATCCTTGAATCAATTATGAATGTATGCTTCTTGTAGTTTCCCTCTTTTGCCTTTTTGCAGGATCTTTGTGTAGCTGGGCCAGTGAAAGAGCAAGGAGCTGGGAACAAGCAGCAAGGAGAGAAGATTGGATCAATCATTAGCGAAAGACATCGGTTAGTGGATCTCTTCCTCTCCTATTTTACTTTCATAAAGAAGAAACCTTAGATAGCTTTGCTTCGGTTGTTGCTGAGGTACTATCACCCTTAGAGTGGGATAGGGTCATTCCGTATTGGATACTTTTCCCTACAACAATAATCACACAAGACTCTTCCCACCCATCATCATCTCTTACGTTGGATGAATACAACTAGTCAAATCATCCTTCTCATGCGATCTCACCGATTCATTTGTCTTTGGACGTACCATCAGAAGAACCTCCTCAATTGAGCAAATTTGATTGTTTTTGAAACCTATGATAGATATGGATTCCATCGTAGTTCTGAAATTAGCAGCAACAGTCATACTTAAGACATGCATGATCTGGTTCAAGTTTCAAAATGTGATTCAATGATTCTGGAAAGTATTGGGATGTACCATGGAGTCAAGGAACTTCAATGTTTGTTGATGGTTATGTCCGGACATTGTGACCTTGGTAAGCCCCCCAAACCAAATCAGATTTGGTTTCTCACGCACAATCCATCTATCTGCATGGTCTCAATCGATGTGAATTCCCATGTAAAACATTTTTGGCATTCCAGGTGTGATCTTTCAAATTTTCAAATTTTCACTTATGATTGAATCCACGAATCTATTACAGCGCATCCGTCTTTATGCACATATCTTACATGAAACTTTGGTTATGAGTTTTTGTCCCTCATGAAATCATGGAATTGTGAAGTTGATCATCTCAAAGACTATCTTTGCCTGCAATCATACTTATCAAAATTTCCCTCTCATGATCAGCCCCACTGTCTTCTTGTAATCCTTGTACTGAAAATTTTTCTGCCCATCACACCAGGAATCTCCCTGGGTGATGATGAACACACAAACCATCACACGAATCAAGTTCCTCTCCATTCAGCACACCCCAACTAATTTCACCCATTCATTGTGATGGAATCCTTTTTAACTTCTTATGATGACCATGATGCCTGCACAATTTTTCACCAGTTTCAAGAAGGTGGTCCATCATGTCTACCTCACAACGAACTTGCTTCCATTACTCAGAGCATTCACAAGATTGCACAAATGAATTTTTCTTCACTCATTTGAAACTAGGAATCTGACGTCTCAACCAGCTCATTTGATAATTCCTCTCATCTTATCATTTTCCCATCAACATGTCTGATGATTGTTTCTTCACACACTCTAATATTCAAGGTTTAGCATCTTTTTCCTCAGATTTCTGTAAAGCAAGTGAGGAACATCAACTTGCGTTGATGGCAAGTTCTCATTGTCTTGGCATGACTGTTGAGAATGATCAGATTTATTTTTCTTTGCAAGATTCCCATCATGATCCCATCTATCAAATAAAAAATTTACCCTTTCACATATCACGATTCTGTCCAAACAACCATTATGAATATCATGATCTAATCATTGAATTGATGGAACAATCTTAGTTGGAAAGCCATGTTGCAAGCAGCAAGATTCAATCCTTCCTCGCAATTGCTCAGAAGTTTGGTGCAAATGAGGACACACCCACAAGAAGCTTCTGAGGTTTGTTGGAAATTGCTATCCATGAAAGAGGTAAGTGTGTGTATTAGGTGGTTGTGACATGTCTTTCTACCCCCAAGTAAGACCTTTTTTCCCATGTGCAAGTTGTTCAAGTTTTTATATCTTATGTTGCACATCACCTTTTATCTGTTTTAATCGTTCGTATCTTTGTGGATGCAGGTTGGAAACAGTTACGGTGGCTTCACTAGAAATTTCATTTCACGTAACCCCAACCATTTAGCTGTTAGGATAGGAGTAGGATTAGCCGCATCTCAATTTTCCCTTCCTTGCACTCATCTTGCAATTGTAGTCCGTCATGGTTTCCTTATTCTTTTTTTACATCATGTCTTATTTAGCCATTTTTTTTTCTTGTCTTCTAGTTACATTACCTTGTTGTGTACTCCTTTCCTCTCATCTTGTTTTCCACTTTCGAGTTGATTTTTCCTTTTTTTTTCACTACGTGAATAAGTGTGGTTCCTGGACCTGTGTCCTGGCTTCTAAATGTGTATGTGGCTGGAGTTCAACGAGTCTTGTGACATGGAAGCCCTTGGCCAGTCCTATGTCCATCCTCCTTGTGCCTGGTTGTAATGTCTGGCCAATGAAGTCTTGATGGAAAATATGATCCATCCATAAGGAGAGATTTGGTTAAACCATAAACCTATGTCTAGTCTGGGAAACCTCATGCATGTAGTCAGTTTTCTTCTTTGGTGTGCAAGCTTATTCAACTAGTAGAAATAGAGAAGGGGAAAATCCAAATGAGCAAAATTGAATCAGAGGTCTTTACATGCTTCTCTTAAGGAACAACCTCTCCTGGTCTGAATAAGTCAGGATACCTCTCCCGCTCCAAAAATAAAAAAGTGTTTATGCACAATTCTCTTTCAAAAATAACAAAGGTGGAAGAAGAGAAAGGATTCTCGCACAGAGAGGTAAAGTAGGCAACTCCACTGGGGTACTATTTAGGCTCGTTGGTAGTGGAAAAATGCTTATGTTCTTGTGTGACTCCATTGGGGTACTATCAAGGCTTGTTGGCAGCAGAGAAACACCAAAGATGAAAAACTATACTCTTAAAATCTTAAGCTCATGAGCTAAACTACCCTTCCCAATTCGAAACATTGTGATCTAGTTGAATCTTATGTTGTGTTCAACTGAGAAGGTACAAAGGCGACCATGTCTTCCCATGGGGTAAGTGGGGAAGTTGAAGTAATCTGCAAAACAAATCAATACTTCCTGATGGACCAAGGCCCCACACTAAAACAAACCAAGATAGAGAAGCAAGAATTCAACTAGTGTGTCACCAAGTTTTTTAGCAGCTGCAAAACCCTCCTAAATCTTGGCTTGTACTCAAATTTTAGAGCCGAATTTGGCTCCTGTGATCAATCGTTCCTTAGTCACTTATTGGTAAGCTGATGATCTGAAGCTCCCCTCCTTGATCTTAAGAGTTTTTCACGCTTTATCTTATACAGTATGTGTCATCTTTGGGCACGAGATTATCATTTGTCATGCAAATGGAAGTGTGTTTTTCTTCCAAGGGGAAATATTTGTGTGTATGCATTGTTCTCATAACATAAACGTGTCTCGAACTCACTTCACACACTCTTGTCATAAAGGTTATTGCATTAAGTGAAATATTTTTTCATATGTTCTAGATGGTCTATGTCATATCACTAAGTGTTCAAGTGTGTGATCATAGTCAAGTTCTATCGTTGTTCACATTACTTCCACTGATCCCACAATTAGACAAATTCTAGAGTTTCCCTAGAAACTTAGGCTCATCCAACTTTCCAGAAATGCACACTTCAAACCTGCAATCCTTAATATTTTCCCTTTTCTTGTAGGAACTACATAATGCATAGAGAGTCTAGCCTTCGTTTCCATCAAAAACTACGCAGTGGTTTCCTCCAGCGTCCTTCCCAAAGCCAGAACCCAATGTTTCCAAAAACTACGCAGTGTTGTCCCTCAGTGGCCCATTCTGCCTTACATCCAGAAAATGCACAGAGGTGTCCTCTTAGGACCTCATCCTGTAGCAGTGTCTGGCACCCCAAAACTATGCTGTGTTGTCCCTCAATTGTCTATTCTTCCTTCCATCCTAGAACTGCATGGAGGTATCCTCCCAGGGTCTCATCCCAGCAGCAATAACTTCCTGATGAAACTATGTAGATGTGCCTCTCAGTGATTGCAAGGAAGGATGACATTCTCGATGAGTCTCAAGGAGTTGAGGAGAAAGATAAGAAGACCAAGGGACCCAAGGTATGATAGAAGAATGGACCACATGAAGACTTTGTTGGATGCATGACCCTTTGGTGGGTAGGTAAGGAAAGCAAAGAACATCTTTTGAAACACATCTCTTATTGTAGCTTGAAGTACTAATTATCATTGCCATATCATTCTGTCTTCAATGACATGCATAGTTTGAAGCACTGAATGTCATTCCATGTATTTCCACTATCTTTCTTTCTCCCTTTTTCTTGCTTAACCAATTGTCGTCTTTTGGCATGTTGATTGTTTTTCCATGCTTGCGATATTTTTCTAGTGATTTCTAAGGTCTATATTTGTGTGTTTGGGTTGTCTTAGCTATGTTAACACCAATCACACTCACACACAAATTTGTAATCACTGTTGCGCAAGTATCGTCACAGTCATCCAAAGGTCTATCCCAAGTGTCACACTTGTCTCTTTCACCTCTAGATAGTACAACAGAGGGTCATGCTTTGCTATGTTGTCCTGGTGATTAGTGTCATCATATTGTTGAAGTATGCTAAGTGTGTGATCACAATTTCGATTCTTCACAAGTTCACTTTCCTTTCACGCTTAGCCAATTTCCTGAAAATCTTTCGATGGACAAGCTCCACTTCACTGTAATATCCCTCCCCTTAATAATAAATAATAAATAATAAAAATAATAGATAATAATAAATAATAAAAATAATAAATCATAAATGATATTAAAAATACATACAAAGAAATAAATAAAAAATAATAAAAATAAAATAAAAAAATAGTAATAACCATATTAAAGCTCTAAATAAGAATAAATAGAAATAAAACAAGAAAACCATCAAAAAGAAGGAAATAAAACAAGAAATCTAAAAATTGATTTCATGGTTCTTAAGTTTTCGAGAAGCATAAGTGATAACCCCTTCATCTTGCATCAAGACTGCACCTAATCCTTCTTCTGATGCATCCGTGCATACAAGAAAGTCCTTGTCCATGTCAGGTACTTTTAATATTGGGGCCGTTGTTAGTCGATGTTTTAGCTCATTAAATTCTTTCTCACACTCACTTGTCCATTCAAACTTAACCCCTTTCCTTTGGAGGTGGGTGATGGGATTAGACATCTGTGAGAACCTTTCTACAAACCTTCTATAGTAGCCTGCCAATCCCATAAAGCTACATACTTCCTTGACATTCCGGGGAGATGACCAAGTCATTATAGTTTCAATCTTACTGTAATCAACTGCAATGCCTTTGCCACTAATGGTATGGCCTAGATATTGAATTTCTTTCTCAAAGAAGGAACATTTAGAAAGTTTTCCATATAGCTTATGTTCCCTAAGGCATTGTAGTACCAACCTCAAGTGTTCTAGATGATCGTTCTCATTACGAGAGTAAACGAGGATGTCATCCAAGAAAACTTGGACAAAGCGGTCCAGATATTTTCGGAAGACACTGTTCATCAAGTTCATGAAGGTTGCTGGGGCTTTAGTCAAACCAAATGGCATAACAATAAACACATACTGTCCATAGCACGTTCTGAATGCCGTTTTAGGTATGTCTTCCTCCTTGATTCTTAGCTGATGATAATCTGACCGTAAGTCTATCTTGGAGAATATTGAAGCTCCTTTTAGTTGGTCAAAGAGCTCATCGACTCGAGGCATGGGGTACCTATTTAGAATGGTGGCCTTGTTTAGATCTCGGTAATCAATACATAACCTAAGAGTTCCATCCTTCTTCTTTACAAAAATTACTGGTGCACCCCAAGGTGACACACTGGATCTTATAAAACCTTGATCAAGAAGTTCTTTGAGTTGTATACTCAATTCATTAAGCTCTGGAACAGTCATTTGATAAGGTGCTTTGGATATGGGTTCCACTCCTGGTTTCAAGGTTATGGAGAAATCAATTTCTCGAACTAGAGGCAAACTTGGTATCTCTGGAGGAAATACATTTGTAAATTTGGAAAGTAGTGGGTGCAATTTATCCGAGGACTTCTCATTGGTAGGAACCATTACTACCACATAAATTTTGCACCCTTTCCTCATACACTTATTAACTTTCTTGGGTGATATGAGGCGCAACGTAACACCACGTCTAATCCCTTTTATTACTTTGGTTTCTCCTTGGTCATTTTTTATGAGCACTGTCTTATTATAACAATCCAATATAGATTGATGGTATTCAAGCCAATCCATTCCCACGATTAAGTCATACGTTCCGAGAGTTGTACTATATAGATTCATCTTGGTATCACACCCCCCAATGTTAGCACTACAATCTCTTACCATTGACCCTACTGATTGCTGAGAGCCTGACGCCATTTTTGCCATTCTAAAGTTACTTTGCTCATGAGCTGTCAATCCACATCTAAGTATTGTTGAAGGTGAAATAAAACTATTAGTAGCACCTGGATCAATTAACACTGATAGAGGGATGTTATTGATCATACCTGCAGATTCTACTACAGTGGCTTGGTGCTCAGCCTGGCGATGGTTTGTAGCTACATGAATTTGATGTGGGTTTTGTGGTCTTTCTCCTTTTGTTTTGTATTCCTGTTGTTTAGTCCCTGTTTGATAGCTTGGACAATCTTTTCTATAATGTGGAGCTTTACATTGCCAAAATTCTACTTGTGCCTGCTTTGCACATTGTACTTGTCCTTGGTCACCAAACCTTCTACTCCTCCCATTAATCAAGTAGGGTTGACCCTTACGTCCTCTTGGAGGCGGTCGATAAGTTGCACTAGCGATCCGAGAAACAGTGCTTTGTCTTCCCCGAAATCTATATGGCTGCCCCCCTAGTTTATTTAGCCTCATTGTGGAATGCTCCTTTCCTGAACTTTCATCAACTACCATTTGTTTCTTCATATTGATTTTCCTCAAGACTTGTTTGGCTAAACTAGTGGTTGTTGCCATAGTGGTGGGTTTCCACATGGCGACTTTTGCTCGGACTAAGGGGTTGAGTCCATGTAAGAATCTTTCAGCTTGATGTCTATCATCAGCCATATAGTCCACGTGATGGACCAACGAATAAAATTTAGCTTCATAGTCCTCGATAGATCTACCATTCTGTCATATTTCATGGAAAGCTCCTACTTGTTGGTGTTTGTACTCCTCTGATACCATATGTAACAGTAAAGAAATAAATTAATTTCTTAATTAAAAAAAAAATATGCTGACAAATAATTTTATATCTATATTACCTGTGACCAAGGTTTGCCAGATGACAAGAAGGTTTTGGGGACGACTCTCCACCCAACCGTAGGACCAATTGTGCAAGGATTCTGCTACAACTGGCCACCCCCGAGCCCTCAATCAACGTACTACTGCCAATGACTCCTAATTCTTAGTATACCATTCTCCCAAGAGAATGAAAGATAGAATCTCGGAATGATAGAATACCCCCCATCCTCCTCACCATCTATTAAATAGAACAAACATTGGAAGGGGAACCACATGCACACACTCCATGTGTCTGCATGCAACCTTTTTTTTTGTTTTATTTCTTTAATTTTCTTTTGATTTTTAGCTTTCTTGTTTTATTTCCTTCTTTTTGATAGTTTTCTTGTTTTATTTCTATTTATTCTTATTTAGAGCTTTAATATGGTTATTACTATTTTTTTTATTTTATTTTTATTTATTTCTTTGTATATATTTTTAATATCATTTATTATTTAACATTTATTATTTATTATTTTTATTATTTATTATTTTATTTTCTTCATGTTGCCAACACCCTCTGCTGAACTAGTATAACCAGCAGGCATCGAAGGCCCCCAACACCCCGGGAAATCTCAAGGAATCTCTGTCCTTTTTCCCACTTTCGGCACCAGGCATAAGCTTGACCCAGTCTGTATCCTAGTCCAAGGCTGGCCCCAAGGCTCGCACCTAACTCAGACCTCATCTGCCCCAAGGCAGGCATTCGGTCCAGTACTCAATGACCCCGGGCATCTCGCAAGGGTGGCCCACTCCCTCCACAACTACTAAGGCGCACAGCCCCAGGCATCGAAGTCCTTTACATCCCTTCCAGACTTCGGCATCCCAATCCAATACTAGGCACCTAGCTGTTATAGACATTTTTGTGCCCTACAACTCCAAGCATGAAATGTCCATAAACCAAGGGCTCCTAAGTCCCTAAAAGTGTTGTTCTAACCCCTAAAGGAACAAGGTCAACAGATTACAGCTTCTCCCAGAAGTTCTCCACCAGAAACTGCTCAGAATAAGTCAAAACTGGATCATTTCAGCTGCTCCACTGGCTAGGTGCGTTGCAGTGCACCTAAATACACTGTGAGGGTGCGTTGCATTTCAAAAGCCCCTTTTGTGGGGTGTGATGGGTGAGAAATGACAAATGGCAGTGTCATTCCGCGAGGTGGAGAGACAATGGAAGCTTCCAGAATCTTCTCCTGTGACACTTGCCTCACTGAATTCGACCAAGGATGAGTAAGAGGCCTTCAGTCTCCAAGTGGAAGCAAGAACTAACAGAGAGAAGACACTAATCAAATCACAAGCTGACTCATCCTCCTTATAGATATCTATATATGGATCCCTCATCCCAGAGATCCAGAGGCTGGAATTTTGCATATTGTAAGGAATTGCTGTTGGTTTTTGAGACAAACATCAGAGTATTGGGTGATCTATGCTTTGTTTGAGGTGAAGAGGGGCTTCTTTGCTGGGAGGTTGATGCTGGGTCAGGAACCACCGGTTGTAACTCCTCCTGGATCATTTCTTGTTTATCAATAAAAACTGTTTGAGTTTTTCCTCCATGCTTTTGTATCATTGATGCTTGTTACATTTGTATGGTTAACTTAAATATGATCCTAAGTTGTTTATGAATATAGATCCATGTCTTTATATAGTGTTCTTCTTCTGTGATCTTACAGGTACTTTGTGAAGCTGGGCAAGTAAGGGAGCAGGTAGCTGGAGACTATCAAAGAAGAGAGGGATTGGATCAAAGGATTAGCGCAAGACACAGGTTGGTTCTTTCTATTCCTCTCTATCTATAGTTCATAAAGGAAATACAAAAGTAGTTTTTCTCTGTTTGTTTCTAAGGCAGCTGTCACACCTTAGTGGGATAGAGCAGTTCTAAATAGACACATTTCCCTGTAACAAAATGGCGACTCCACTTGGGAGCTAATTAGTTTGTTTGTTTATCATTGTTTGTTTGTTTGTTTCATAAACTTATAAGTGGCATTCGAACTGCATTTGCCATAACAAATGCAAAGTAGACATCTGCTGCTTCAATCCATTCACTGGATCTGTTTATGATTTGAACAACTGATTCACAAACTATCTGATTGCCCTTGTGATAGCTCTTAGATCCTCCTTAGATCTACCCCTGATTGTTGAATTACTGATTGCTTTTACTCGGCCAAAAACCAAAGACTGAACTGCAAACTGTGACCCAGAACCCAGACAGATTCTCGTTTCTGGCCCAGCGTAGGTACTGTTAAGAGATCCTGAATTTCAGCGCACTTCCCGAAAGGGCAACCTGTGCTGCATTTTAGATTCTCTGTGTTATAGGTGCGCTGATCAGACTAGCCCTGTGCAGCTGTGGTTCTTGTGCTTCATTCTTTCCAGTTCTATCTCTGAATTTTGCTGCCTGTGATCAGTATATGTCTGTTTGAAACCCCTTTTCCTTGCTGTTATTCCGCCTCCTTTGTACAAAAGAACTGTAGATGTTTTTGTGTGTTTGTTGAGTCATTTACAGTTCTCCTTAGCAGAAGTAGCGTAATCGTATTGTCGTCCTTTGATTTAAATCTATCGTAAGTGTCAATTTCAATCGTTGGAAAGAGTTTGATTGCTGTTGACGGTTGATTATCCTGTTACTACTGCTTTTGGTCTGGATTTGTGATTTTCTAGTGTCAAAAACGAGTATTCATTTCAAAATCGTAAGGTGTCGTAATCGTCTCTATCTTTTGATTTCGAAAAGAAGCTTGTTTGTGTTTGTCGCTTGAAAACAAATTCAGATTTGTGCATCAACTTTCTTTTTAGCATCCATATACTAAGAAAGTCGAAAACAAATACATGCATGTGCATTTTCATATAGACAGTCTGTTTGGCTTGATTTAGGAAAGTGCATTTACGGTGTGCTCTTTGCTCTTTGTGAAAATATTGTGTCTTTCTTTTCCCCTAGTAGCTAGGATTTTCATTGCACAAAAGAGATAAAAGTTTGTTTATCATCTTTAGATTGCATTTTAAGAATTACATCTACATCTCGTGGTGAACCCAAAAGGCAAACTTCATAAGCAAGATCAACTTAAAATAAATTCAATGAATCTAACAATGCTTTGGAACTTAACGCACAACATTTAGAGGTCTAGGCTAGAGACGTATTCCAGCGTCGTAAAACCTGGTAACTGTTGTTCTCACTGATGGTTGGGTGATTCCTCCACTTTGAGACGATAAGTGCCAGTACGGACTTGTGCTCCCACGTACCGTCGAGTATATTTTGGGAGACCCCTATAGGCTTAAATCCTTTATCCTTAGGAAGCCATGTCTGCCGCCCTATCGATCGCAATGCACTAAACACAGCATTCGGGAAGATTGATTGCCGTACCATAAAAAGTATTCTGCAATTTTGCGATTGGTTTGGTACTCCCTCTACCTAGATGTCCAGAGTAGTCCCTTTCATTCCTTTTCAGACTCCTTAACGGAAAAGGTCCATCTGAGCACTTGTCACTTCAGGCTCATTAAAAATTGAAGGCGACTAGAGTCATCTTTTGTTTTTTCTCAACTCTTAAAAACTAAAAAAACAAGTTGTGTCAAAGCGTCTAAAATTTATTTTAAACGGAATATTCATTACCCCTTTCCTACGTTGATCTTGGGTTGAGAAAATGGAGTCCACCAACCAAGGAATTCCCCTTGGAGGAAATCCTAGTCCCTTCTCCTCTTTGGGAGATGTTGGTGCACCCCATATGGCCACATTGTCGCTTCCAGCACTGACAATTGGTTTGCCTGTATGGCTCTTCTCAACCTCTGTCGTTCAGAACACCACTTTTCCTGAACAATCGAATCAGCAATTAGACGAGTCCAGAGTTACCCACCAACCTTCTACTTCCTCTAATTCTTCCTCTCCTCCTTCCTCTTCGCTTGATGGGGCTACTAAAGCCAAAAGTCAAGTACCTAAGGAAAATAAGGAAAAGAAGAAGAAAGAGAAGAAGAAGAAGGAGCCAAAAGCGAATGGGGGCAAACGAGTGTCGTCTAACGAAAATCCACACACTGCACCGACCAGGCCTAAATCGCCATCTGTCATTTGAAAGGGAGACCACTATCACAGAGATTGTCCTTGCATCCCTTGGATCTTAAGGGACTGGTCTCCCCGTTTGCACAACCCGGTGTCATCAACCTCTGATGATCATGTTGAAAACACACCGTCAACTAGTGAAAGTGAAGCCCCAAGACAAAAAGGAAAATATAGATTTCCTTGTAAACTGTGTGAAGGCGATCATGCCGTCCACCGTTGTCCCTTCTTAGATGAAGCTAAAAGAGTTTTGGATGATCGTCTGGTTTTACCGTTACGACTTCCTCCTGGATATAAAAAACTCTTGCCGAGTCCATCACTAGTTGAAAATCCGGCTGACCCGCTCAGGTGGTCGGCCGATGCATCTATCATTGAAGATGAACCATCTGAATCCATACCAGACGAAAGTCAAAAGGTCGAGGCGGCAGTTGACCCGGTCTTGCCTTCAGAGGTTTCATCTTCAGATGATACAATCACTAAAGAGAACAAGGATGACACCGTCCAAATTCTCTTCATAAACACAGACTCCGACGAACATGGGGGCAATTTACCCATTCCTTTACCGCAGGAAGGAAGTTCTTCAGAGTCTTACCCGGCCGTCTATTCGGTCCCACCTCCAAGCAACCTAGTTGTCTCCTTTGACTGGGATCAACTAGGCAGACCCCGTTTACTAGCTAGTGTACCATTCTGAATTATTGTTCAGATATATAGAATGGTTATGGCTGGTACCATCATAGATGAGGGGGCTTCTGTGAGTATCCTTTCCTCAACTGCTTGGACAGCGCTTGGTTCGCCACCACTTTTGCCTGAGATGAGAAATATGACAGGCTTTGATAAAGGAACCAGTCGACCGTTAGGGATCCTTCCCGATGTGCCCATAACATTGAGAGGGAAAACAGTTCACATGAATGTAATGGTAGTTCAAGGACCCCTGGATTACAATCTACTCCTTGGACGAGACTATATTTATTGCATGAGAGCCATTGTCTCATCACTCTTTAGAGTGATGTGTTTTCCGCACGAAGGAAGAGTGGTCAAGCTCGTGGACCAGCTTTCATTTCCCGGATCACGCATAGCAAATAGTCATATACCATCCCTGAATGGTCTTTTCACGCAAGAAATGTCTCAATCTCCAGTCCGTCCTCCCGATGTGCGCGAGTGATTCGGAGGGATATGACTGAAACCCAGGGGGCATGTACCCTGGTCTGCTTCGGCAGGAGAGCTTCGGGTATAGGATAGGTTTCTGTGGGAGAATATGACTAGTCTGTACCCGTGTCCGTGATTGGAAGAGGGGGTTATTCTAGAACAAGATTCTCTTGTCAAAGTTATGTGAGTTGGCAGGCATCGTCGCTCACCTTTGTTTGTTTCGATAGACATTGCCGAAGAAGTGTTTTGTTTGCGCTGTGAATAGAGAAATCTTTGGGTAATCTGTAAGAGGTAGGACTCTCTCAGTAAAACAAATGTTTTAACGGACTAAAGAAGGGGTAACCTTGAAACTCTGTTTTATACCTGGGGGCATGCAAACCTTTTGGAATGCAAGCGAAGAGCGACTATTTATTTTTTAAACTTATAGGACCTCTAACCCTTTAAACTCGTAGGATTGGTCGTCTCCTAACTTGCATAAAGAAAGGATGTGGGGCAAAACTCTAAAAGTTGCCGTTTTTATATGATACATTCTTATCATATGACTGGATTAATCGAGCAGTTTTAGCACATAGTTCAAGCTCATTAAAAAATAAACATAAGACATGAGCAAATGTTTCCACCCACGTTTAAGCTCGTTAAAAAATGAACTATTCCCCGATAAATAACCACCGTGAATGTAGTACTTCAGCCATTAAAGCCTTGGTCGTGTTTGCACCGTCACCTCCACTTTTTCATTGGCTAATCATTCACCTCCATTTGATTGTTTACCCATTTTGAGGAACATCTGCGAAGAGTGATTTCACTAGCCATCCTTGTGACACTACTGTGATTGGAAAATTCCAAAACTTACCTGGAATCAGCTGCTACCTGTTTTATCACTCGTTCCTCAAAAGACGAGTCTCCTTTAAGCTCTTTTCAACTGACTCGTAAAATATGAAAAGATTGCCGAGTCCTTCGCCTTCTAGCTCGTTAAAGGGACAGGAAGTGCTATCCCTCATCTAGATTTTAATCTTTTTGGACCTGAGGGATTATTACACAAAAAGATCGAGCGCTTGTTTTGTTCGGCTCGTTAAAACTATCGAAAATTCATCCCTTCTGTATTTTTTTATACTTTTTCGGACTTAAGGGATTAGATGACGAAAAAGGAATTTTGGAGTTACCTTTACGTTCCTTTTCAGACTCTCTAAAATTGAAAAGGACCGAGTTATCTTTGTCGTTAAACTCGTTAAAAAGATTAATAGCGACAAACTTGTCTTTAGACGAGAATGAGTTTCACTATCGCTAGGCTCGTTAAAACATAGCGATGGGTTTGCTCGAAGGGAAAATTATAGAACAAGCATATGTTATCCTCCTCAAGCTTGACAAAAATAAAGAGGTACTGGTCAGCAATGACTGGGGAAAATTGGGAAGAAAACTCAAAGAATCTTTATTGGTAGCAAGTCGCTCTTGAACATGACACTTCCACTCCGTGTCCGAGTCGGGTTGGGTTGTTTCATTCACCGGTCACATCGCCATGGTCACGCCATACCATCCACATTTGGGGTTAATGCTACCAATCCATCACATCAGTGTCGCCGATATGTTCAAGATAAGTCATCCAGAGAAGTCACTTGTGTCTCACCCACTACCATACATTATACTCCATTCTTTCATGACCGCCACCCTGAACATTATATCATCAGATCGTTTTCACCTCCATCAAAATCATTTGCTCCGTTCCGTGTCGTTGATGTGGGATTCATTAAGGCCCTCCTGTGATGGATCACTTCTTGTCGACATTAGCTCATTATCCAAGAAGTTGATCTAGGAACACCCCATTCAGTACTTTGAAGCTTGCATGCCTCAATGGCAAGTTTCTCACTTCCGACGACAGGTTTACATCAATGACCTTCGACCGAAAGATTTTGTGTGGTGTTCGACGCCAAGTCCTTTATTCACACCACATGAATTGTACTGCAGTACCTTGAGGATCATTATCATTATCGGTGATTCCTCTTGCGCTTGTTAACAGTTTACATCATTGACTGGTAATCAAGCGATGTCTTTCCATGTTCAACTTCAAAACATTTCTCACATGGATTGACTTGTACTTCGAGTAAAGATCGGACGAGATTGAAGACCTCGGATCTAGTTTCATCCATCCGGGCTGCGATATATATTCAGGGAAATAAAGACATCAAATGTACAACATTGCAGCACAGATAATCATCCTACCAAAACGATGATGGCTCTATCAGAATCATCAGTCTACCCTCAGACGATTGTCTGTCCTATGTACATGAAAATGAATTTATAAAGCTGAGCATGGGAATGCCCGCCTCAACTAGATCATGAAAATAGTATGAAGATAATGTATTGTATTGTATCTTATTACAGGTCTCCTCCCAGCATTGAAAGAACTTCGGATCCTCATAATAAATCATTTCACCTGACACCAAAAGGTTAACGGCCTCATACTTTAGGGGGCAACTATTATAGACATTTTTGTGCCCTACAACTCCAAGCATGAAATGTCCATAAACCAAGGGCTCCTAAGTCCCTAAAATTGTTGTTCTAACCCCTAAAGGAACAAGGTCAACAGATTACAGCTTCTCCCAGAAGTTCTCCACCAGAAACTGCTCAGAATAAGTCAAAACAAGATCATTTCAGCTGCTCCACTGGCTAGGTGCGTTGCATTGCGCCTAAATAAACTGTGAGGGTGCATTGCATTTCAAAAGCCCCTTCTGTGGGGTGCGATGGGCGAGAAATGACAAATGGCAGTGTCATTCCGCGAGGTGGAGAGACAATGGAAGCTTCCAGAATCTTCTCCTGTGACACTTGCCTCACTGAATTCGACCAAGGATGAGTAAGAGGCCTTCAGTCTCCAAGTGGAAGCAAGAACTGACAGAGAGAAGACACTAATCAAATCACAAGCTAACTCATCCTCCTTACAGATATCTATATATGGATCCCTCATCCCAGAGATCCAGAGGCTGGAATTTTGCATATTGTAAGGAATTGCTGTTGGTTTTTGAGACAAACATCAGAGTGTTGGGTGATCTATGCTTTGTTTGAAGTGTAGAGGGGCTTCTTTGCTGGGAGGTTGATGCTAGGTCAGGAACCACCGGTTGTAACTCCTCCTGGATCTTTTCTTGTTTATCAATAAAAACTGTTTGAGTTTTTCCTCCATGCTTTTGTATCATTGATGCTTGTTACATTTGTATGGTTAACTTAAATCTGATCCTAAGTTGTTTATGAATATAGATCCATGTCTTTGTATAGTGTTCTTCTTCTGTGATCTTATAGGTACTTTGTGAAGCTGGGCAAGTAAGGGAGCAGGTAGCTGGAGACTATCAAAGAAGAGAGGGATTGGATCAAAGGATTAGCGCAAGACACAGGTTGGTTCTTTCTATTCCTCTCTATCTATAGTTCATAAAGGAAATACAAAAGTAGTTTTTCTCTGTTTGTTTCTAAGGCAGCTGTCACACCTTAGTGGGATAGAGCAGTTATAAATAGACACATTTCCCTGTAACACTAGCCTAGAACATCAGGCATGTGGCCTCCTCAAGATGGTCTCATAGCTCTTCTAGAGATATCCATCAAGAGCTATACACAAGACAAAGGAACCACTGGCATAGGTAGTGTTGATTGAGTTTGTCCACAGCCCATATGATGTTACTTATTCTCCCTCGTGCGTATGGGCTCACACGAGATCATCAAATAAACCGGCCCTCTCGGCCCATTGTGGAGTCCTGTCAATCATCATACCTCAACATGCAACCAATGCATTAGCTATACCATCATAGTATCATAGAAATTAGTCCATATGCGAAATCTTGCATGTCATCATGAGAACACTCATCATAGTTAATCGCAAAATTATGAATAATACATGCGTCACCTCATGAAATACCATCATAAGTTATAACATCAACATTAAATAACTATCATCATGTAGTAAATGAATATGTCAATATACCTCGACATAACATCATAATCATAAGGATACATCATCGCTATAAGAACCACATGTGCATCATTATCCCCCTACAATTATACTCAACATCTTAACAGTTAATTAAACTAAACGGAAATCATAGTGTATGTATCATAAGGCTTAAACAATAAAACATGATTTAGATTCTCCATAAAAGTATCTATCTTGGCTAAGGAAGCACTCCTAATTAGTTCACCCACACATTTTAATCAAGTAAATAAGGAAAGTCTTGAAAAATAACAGCTGCATCTTCCTAGGTAGCTGGCCCTGGACTATATTGGTCGCATTGGACCTTGACTTGCTCAAACTCACGGTTCCTGAGTCGACGAACCCGGCGGTCCAGTATACAGAATGGTTCGACCTGAAGGACTCCTTCCTCGGAAACCTACAATTTTTCGAATTCCAAAACATGGGATGGGTCGGGTACATATTTTCTAAGCATAGAAACATGAAACACATTATGCATCCTTCTTAGATGGAAGGGTAGCTCAAGCTTGTAAGCAACTTGTCCAATCCTCTCTAGGATCGTGAATGGCCCAACAAATCTAAGCGATAGCTTTGTTCCCTTACCCATCCTAAAGGGAATTTTAAAGGGTTTGATTCTAATGAAAACTTGGCTTCCTTCCTCAAAGTTTCTATCAATTCTCTTTGCATCAACATAACTTTTTTTGCGATCCCTGGCTTCTTTTAGTCTCTACTTAATTGTGGCCATTTGTTCTTCCATTTCTTGGAGCATTTCAGGTCCCAATATGACTCAGTCCTCTAATCGATCCCAAATTAACGGAGTACGACATGGTTTTCCATACAAGATTTCGAAGGGAGTTGCCTGTATTGAACTGTGGTAACTATTGTTGTAGGCAAAATCTACTAAGGGAAGGTGTTTCTCCCATTGGTTTTGTTGATCCATGACATACATTCTTAGCATGTCCTCCAACACTTAGTTTACTCTTTCTGTTTGACCATTCTGTTGTACTTCATGGAAAGCTCCTACTTGTTGGTGTTTGTACTCCTCTGATAGGTACCTAGTTCGAAAGGCTTCCTCAAACATTTCCCAAATAACTTGTACTGGGGTGACTTGCATCTTCGTTTCTTCATTTACTCACCATAATAAGGCATCTCCTTTTAGTAGACTCATTGATATCTGGGCTTTTTCCCTAGAAGTGTATGGCTTAAAACTAAGTGCTCTTTTGACAGCCATTACCCATGCTTCCGCTTTTGAACCCCCTTTTAGACCTGTAAACTCTGGTAATTTGGTTTTTTGGACTTCTTTCATAATATCAAGTGTTGCTTGTCCATCTTTGACATTGAGTTGAGAATTTAGATCTTGTCTCTGTTTTTGTTCCAATTCCTTTTGCACATTTCCTTGATCTCGTCCTTGGCTTGAGACCCAATCCTTAAAGATATTGGTCATTTCTCCAAGGGAATGTAATATAGCTTGCTCAGCTGGGGTTCCTATCTCTGAAGTGGCGGGAGGTGGTGTTTCTACTCCAAGGTTGTTTCAGGTTTGTCTTCAACGTTTAGGAGCCATGATCTACCCTGTAATATTCAGTGGATTTATACATTACCTTTTATGCCAAAAGCTACAACAATTTAGAATATGTTTGAATTTAAAATATACATTTAGTTACTCAATTGAAGTATAATACTTAAACCATAATGTATCACAAATTTTGAAGTATATATAAAAACAAACATGGAGTTTATGAGATCATCAATAATCACAATTTTGTAGTATAAGCCATAAAACTTAGAGAATTGGATCCATGTAAAATAAAACAAAATTCGAATGAGTAAAGCATTATATGTCACAATAATATTAATTCTGCAGATTCATGACTTTAAGTATCTGTTTATGCAATCATTACTTATGTAGAAAAATAAATGGATTGTTTTAAAATACATGTAAGAAAATGTATGAATCACGCATAAAAAAAATATTCCACACCATAAAGAAGAGACACTGCCACCCGACCCAGAACTGGATCAGATGACTGGGAAGGTTATTCCTCCCCAACAAACATTGGAAGGGGAACCACATGCACACACTCCATGTGTCTGCATGCAACTTTTTTTTTTTGTTTTATTTCTTTACTTTTCTTTTGATTTTTAGCTTTCTTGTTTTATTTCCTTCTTTTTGATAGTTTTCTTCTTTTATTTCTATTTATTCTTATTTAGAGCTTTAATATGGTTATTATTATTTTTTATTTTATTTTTATTATTTTTTATTTAAGTTTCTTTGTATATATTTTTAATATCATTTATTATTTAACATTTATGATTTATTATTTTTATTATTTATTATTAAGTGATTTATTTATTATTATTCATTATTTTTATTATTAATTATTATTTTTGTATTATTTTTATTATTTATTATTTATTATTATTTATTATTTATTATTTATTATTATTTATTATTTATTATTAAGGGGAGGGATATTACATTCACCAAACCCTGACTAAGTTGCACTGCGCATTCTCAACCCTTAGTGGTGTTGTTCTCTCTCTTGGAACTACGTAGTGCTTAAGATTTTCCTTCGAGGTAGATGCACTGTGCGTTTACCAAGAACAATCATCAAGCCTTCTTCCTACCTACTGGAACCCTGAATTGCACAGAAACCTGAGAATACACTTCTCTTAAAAACTACACATAGATGTACTCCTAGTGACCTCCCTTAGTCAGGACTCACTGCTCTCTAATACTGGAAGAAGTGCTCAACTGTTCCTCTACTGCTCTACCTTGTCTTTCCCTAGGAAATTGCATAGAACTAACCAGCTCTTCCTGTGTTGCCTTGTCCTGTCTTCTCTCTAGAAATTGCGTAGAACTGCCCAGCTAGTCCTCTATAGCCATGTATTGTCTTCCATCTAGAAACTGCATAGAAGTGCCCCTTAGGGTACGATCTTGCAACTGCCACTAGTGTCCTTCACTCTGCAATTCTTCCTCCTAGTGGCCACTCCATAGGTTTCCCCAAAAGTGAAGACTATGCAATGGAGTTCCACATCTTAGCCTGATCTATGCTCTGTACAGTCTCAGTGACTTTTCCTCCCCCCTGTCACCAAAACACAAGAACAATTCATCATGCTACACTAGTAGGTTTTGGATTTGATGTCGTCCATTCATGAGTGAATTGTAGGAATAGGTACACTGATAGAACACAGTGAGATGATGAACGGGATGAAGAAGGAGCGCACATGCTTGAATTTTTTTTTGCAACTGGATGGAAATACAAAGCACATCAATTAGAAAGCCAAAGAAACACATGCATTGAACCATCTTGCAAGAACAAGACCATTGAAGACACTGTAACATCAAGCCATGCAGTGGAGAAGACAAAGAATGCCTGAGAGTACATCCATTGCTTAGTAGTGTAAGAACTTGACATGGAAACCACAGTCAACCAGTACATGATAGCAGTGTCATGTCGAGTTGGTTCATGAGTTGCCTTGGCCATATCACCACAATGGGCCATCTATGTTGTAAATGGATGTAATGTAAAGTGATAGTCTAATGGATTCACAGAAGAAGTTGAAGACTCATGTCAGTTGAAAATTCATAGGAAGTTGAATAGTCATGAGGGTAGTCCAAGAGTCACAAGGGTCAAGCATCACCCTTGGCTATATATACACCCCTCATAGTATGAGAAAGCACTTTTCACCTTGGCTCCTCCCACATAGTCTTAAGAGTAGACAGTCAGTTCTTTGAAGAATGAGGAGTGGCTCCAATGTACCACTATTGGGACTAGTGATGTATGGTGTACATATGTGCCTTGGGATGTTTTCTTAATTCATAAGCTTGTTAAGCCCAACACATTTTCAATCATGTTTTGTAGATGTTTGTAAGACTACTCTTTAAACATTTGCAATGCATGTTTTCTTAACTTATACTAATATAGTTGAACTACTTTGGTTGTTTTAGTACTTACATTGTTGAAGATGTGTTGTATTGTTAATCATTTTTTTCCTTTCCTTGTTGACTACTCCATGGGACATTAGACATACCATTCTTGTTTACTGGTTATGACAACCGTCACCTTTGTTCGAACTACTCTGCTAGATGGTATACAAGTTTTCCTTTGCACTTTAGTTTTAACGACTACCATATCCACTGTGGACTCTTTGCTAGATGTTGGACATACCCTTTCTAGTTCCTGTGTGTCCCTTTTGGGGTATTACTACTACCTCTCACTTAGAGGGTCACTTTACTCTCCCCCTTTGCAGTATGAGAACCTTGACATAGTTACATTATGCACTCACTAGGCACACATACATTTTTGTTGGAAGATACCAGCATATCACCATAATGTGCTGACAACTAGAGCCAAGACTGATCTCTAAGTATATGGCAACTGAACCTTCATACCAAATGGGACACATTCACCAAATGCTGTGAGGTCTAGTTGGGACTTCACATCGGGGAGAAACCCTTGGTTGATGGATTTCCAACAATGTCAACACTTTCCTGATTACTCTTCTCATGAATGTCATTCCATTGTCTATTTACACCAATGGACCTAATCAACACAATTCGATGTCATACTCTTTCCTTCAACTGCCCTTATACATGCACTAGCTTCATATGAGTCTTACATTTCCTATTGGATTTCATTAAGCTCTGCCTGAACTCCATTAACTTTCCTCTTTCCCAACCAATTCCCAAGACTCAAAACTTAAAAGGAAAACACAAGAAACAAACAAGAAGTAAACCATGAAAACCAATAACAACACGACTTTGCAAACAAAGTGGTATGGCCATACACTAGACATAAACAAAGTTAAAGATCAAGTGCAAACAAAGCACAAAGAATCGAAATCACAAGACTCTCGACAGATGCCATGACTCAATCCCCATGGTTCCTATTGCTTCCAAACGAAAGCTCAACCTAAGCCTTCTTTAAAATTTCTTGGCAACCTCTTTGCCATGCAATTCCTTACATCATATTTCCATATACACATAACTATTTGTGCATAAATAAACATAACAAGACAACAATTACCTTACCTTGTTGTGCCAAGCACATTGCTTGCAACTGAACACATCCAAGCCATCTCTCAAGGGACTCCAATCCTTTGACAAATCCATCTATAACTAGCAACTAGTTGATGTACCTATAAAATACATGTTCATAACTATAACACACATGTACATAATACCAAACAAAATCAAGGTTAAGAAGGTTTCCTGTATGCAAAACACTCATTCGTCATGAATTAGGGTTTCGAAACATAGCCAAAGGAATTCTTGCCTAATTCCCTTCTTTTATCTTTACCTTGTTGCAATTGAGTCTTACTATGTACTATCACATCACCCAATGGATAGTTATATAAACAAATCAACTACTACCTTGTCATACTCATGCAAAGCATGTTACCCTGCAAATTCTCACACATGTTCCAAATACCAATACAATCATATCTATCAATTTGAAAGCAACCTTTACCAAGACTATCAATCATGTCATAATCCATAGTCAACTCATAGCGTTATACATAATGCTACAATTTTCACCTACTCAAGTACATATGTGCTATCTCAACACATATGTGTTAGTACAACCATCTTAAAACAAAATCATTCCTTCATGCAATCTTAGATACACATAGTCATATTATGCAATTCATGAAACATTCAACTAACTTGCAAACATACCATGTTAAATAAATCAACTAGATGGCATAATCAAACACTCAAACATCAAATATATGACATAATCAAACATTCAAGAAAAAAGTAGATTATATAATCAAGCTCATACATTAATATATCTTAGGGGAGGCTATCTTGTCTGCATAATCAATTCAGATTAGCATGATATAACTCGATGACATATCAACTCATACATAAATAAGGTCATGATATCCATAATATTAACTAGCTAACATGTTCACCTCATAAAGCCATAAATAATTATCATTCATCCATAACAATCACATATGCAAAGTCAATCTAGATTAGTACATCACAATATCCCAAATATCTCAATTGATACCTGAATGTCATAACCTTAACCATCTGCATAGACCAATCTCATTTAGTATGATACATATAACATCAAGATATTAATGATATAACCCTAATCATCAAGCTAACTAACATATAACAACAATAATTTAACATATAACGTAATCATCAAGCTGACTATCATATAACAACAACAAGTGAAATTATAACATATTCATTAACAACATATAACATAATCATCTAGTTAACTAACATAAAACAATGAAAAAAATGCATACAACCACAGGTTACTATCATTCATGACTATCTCACACATGTGTATATGACTACATTGATCAAATAGCATTTATCATACATGTAACCATAATAATAATAGAATGACAAACATGTATATGTTGGGTGCAACCCAACTTGGTCCAAATTTTGGCTAAGGACTCCACATTTTGAGGAGTGAACCATGCAGAGCTAGCGAAGATGTATTGATCGCGCGGTGTTCTAGGGCTATGGGGTGGGTAAAATCCCCTTATTTTATAATGTTTATTGGGTATTAGTCTATTGTTTTGTGAAATCCATGGTATGTGGACCATGGTCTTGTAGTGAGAAAGTCTATCTAACAATGTAATACTTGAGGGATAAGTATCAATAGATTGTTCATACCTTTTGTCTTAGTCTGTGTTTTGGAGAAGGCTCCGCAGCTGAGTGCATGGAGACCTTGAAGAGCCTATAACTAAGTGGGAAGATCACCTGCAGCTAGGTGCGCAGGTCGGAGAAGTGTATTTATTGAAGATAATCTTAATAAAGAAGAAGTTTTGGTGAAGCATTGTATATATTTATGTGTTCATTTTTTATTGTTATATACCTTATCATGCATTCTTTTCACTGAATTATGTGAATAAATATAAGATATGTTTTTATATGTTAATTTTTATGGGTTAAACGCAAATTTCGTAAGTTAATCATCTGTGTGAAGTTATTTATGCATGCGAAGTTGTAGATCAGTATAAATTATAAGTAAATACATGGGCGAGAGTGCGCAAATATCCCTTTGGCTATAGAAACCTAGTTCTGCAACCTCCGATCACTGCTTCAGGTGAGACTACGATCTTCTTGCCAAAAGGGTTAGTAATTAAGGATTTTGTTGGTGCGCAACATACTCTAAACCTTGGTCAAACCACCTTAAACCAACAAATGGTTCTGTTTCCAGGATGAGGATCTGCTTAAGAGATATTATTTGGCGTCCATCGATGAAAGAACTCTAGGAGTGGGTTGAACAAAAATAAAGAGACTTGGTAGAAAAAGAGAACAGAAACCCCCATTTATCAACTGAAGATTGGTTGCAGAAATATATCTTTGAAGAACAATACGAAATCTTCTTTGGTTCAATCCACATTGGATTTCTTAAGTGGGTATCTAAGTTTGCTGAGCATAAGACTTCCTTCAAGAATGATAAACCTAAGGATTGGAATCCTCAATTAATATGGCAACTCAAAAATATCAATAACAGTATCTCAAGGGTTGTTGATTTTTGGACCAATAACATTTTTAGAGGATTTATCGCTGATTTCACAATAGACGAGATCATGTCCTATAGTGAAGCTGAACAAAGATTTTTCAAAGGACCAAGAGGTAAGTTCTTAAGCTCTCTTAAGATCTATATTAAGATGTTATTGTGTGAAAAGGAGATTTTGCAAATGTAGTTAGATTAATGTTTGGAAGAAGAGGATATAAGTCTGAACCAGGAGCTACACGAAGTGGAAAATGATATAGAACAAAGCCAAAGAATTATGTTGAGACTGACTATAGTCCCTTGTTAGGAGGATCTGAGAGAGAAGAAGGAAGAAGTAATCCTACAACCCTAGTACATTCCCCATCCCATCCTGAAGGAATTTCGAAGCAAGAGTTGAGAAGAATCAAGTTGTCTTTGGGATCCCCCATCCATCTACTCCCCTCACACCTCAACCCCCTCCCCATAATTCCTTGACACCTCCACCACCTCCCTTTCCACCTAGCCCCTCGAGAAGAAGAATAATGGTCGATGACATTAAGCTACCTATATTTAAAGGACTTGGATCAGAGGATCCTGACTAGTCCTTGTTTGTAGCTGATGCAGTATGGACATCAAGAAAGATCACCATTGATGTTGTAAAGAAGGTGTAGCTCATCACATTGTTGTGAGAGAGAGTGCTAACATGGTATACAAAATACTTTACGACTAAGCCAATTACTACATTTGATGAAATTAAGAAAGCATTGTATTAGAATTTAAGAAACCAAAATCAGAGTCGCAGTGTATCATGGAGCTAAAAGAGATCAAGAAAGCAATGAATGAGTCTATGTGGGAGTTGGATCGATGATTCAAGGCATTAATGTGACAAGTAAGTTTTATCCTACCTGCAGAACAGCATAAATAATGGTTCATGGCTGCGTTATTGCCACATATTAGATTACCTTTGACACAGAAGAAGATCATGACTCAAGCTGAAGCATTGGAGATTGTGTTGAAGCTACAAGCTTCATCAATTGGGGATAATCATGCAAGAGTACAAGAAAAACAAAATCAGCTAGCGAACTTGACCTTGGAATTGCAGGATCTTGAGAAAGGTAAAGATGTTATATTAGAATTATGGTGTACAAATCCAAAGTAGAGGGTCATTAGAAGGATCAATACCCTATGTTTAGAGACTATTTGGTGAGTGGAGCACCTAATCTTGTGAACCCAGGGTCATGTTTGTGGTGTGACATTTGTAGAATGGCATGCCAACATCGTTCTAGATATTGATACCTCTTGTAGAAGTACGTAAATGCTCCAAAGTAGTTATTTTGCATCTTTTGTAGGTCAGTGGGCCATGATGAGAAGAATTGTCGACGTTATGACTTGATGATGGAACACACTACTGATACTTATAAACTACAAGTTGAAGGACATACACATGAGGAGCCAGGCAAACACATTGGTCAAGGACATTTCTAAGGATGAGGTCAATGACGAGGAGGAGGAGCTGGTTGAGGATGTGACCAGATTATTTGTTATAACTATGGAGAGGCAGGAAACTTCACAAGAGATTGTCAAAACCCTATGACAACCTGCAGCTATTGTAAGTCTTTTGATCATGAGATAGAAGAATGCCCCATATTGATTATGAAGATGTAGGAGAAAAGAAACTAGCAACATGTAGAAAATATTTAAATGATGATTGCTAAACCAAGGGAGGATGAACTGCACATCAACATTGCAACGAGAAGTGGAGCCGTGACCAAGACAATAAAGTTGATGGGAAAAAGGAAGCTGAAGTTATGTGGATGAGAAAGAACACTCAAAAGGCTCCTAACTTTGACATTTGGAAAGAAAAAGAAGTATTCATGGAGGTGAAGTGGAATTTCATGGATGATGGAGTCTTGAACTTACTGTGTAGAAAAATTAGAAGAGAAAATGTGAGACAATATCAGTTGCGGCACAAGATATGGATCCAGATATTTTCAAGTCTTTTCTGCAGACTTGCATGAAGTTGTTGAGAAATTAGAAGGTTGTGGAAGGATTATAGGAACTGATAAACTATTGTGGTTCTAAATAAGTACCACATAGTGAGATGTGCACTATGAATAATCTACATAGACACAAGAAGAGAACTGGAAAAGGAATGAGGCTTACAGCGTAGATTGGAGAACATGATATGGATCAGGTTATCTTGGATTTAGGATATGGTGCTAATTTCTTTCCAAGGTAGACTTGGGAATTGATGGGTAAGCCAAAGTTGAAATGTTTGACTATTCAACTAAAAATTGCAAATGAATAGAAGATCATACCTCTAGGGAGGTTTTCCGGTGTCACATTGGACATTGATGGAGTGCGCACTACCAATGATTTTGAAGTAATTGATATTGTGGATGAAAGTAATCCCTACCCCACTTTGCTTGGATTGGATTGGGCATTTGGTAACATGGATATAGTTAACCTGAAGAAAAGGAAAATGGTATTCGAAAGCAATAATATGAGGGTTATTATTCCATTGGATCCATCAGAGGGAGCGAGGTATACAAATCCTGTCAAAGAAGAGTATGGAGTAACTGACATTGATAATAACTATCAGATCCCAGCAAAGGAAGAAGAGTAATAGATCCAGTTGCGGATGGAAAATTGCCTTGGGAGAAAGATAGTTCCTGCACTTGAGATTCAAAAGAAGAATCAGAGAACTCACAGAACAAATTGCATAAAGTGTCTGCAAGGCAATGTGCAAGGATCACCAAGGTAGTGCGTTGTATGACAACCGAGGTATGTGATTTGTCTTTGTATGATGGATTGGGTATTATAAATACTTTAATTAGAGATTACGAGAGATGGGTAACAGAATATCAGAGATTGCTAGCTCTGGATGAAGCACTGAGAGCTATGCCTACTAGATGGTGGGGTACTCACAAAAAGAATATAGGAGATTGGAAAAAATGTATAAGGTTGATGTGGGTAAGATTTGGTCAAGTAGAAATGAAGCTTGTAGATAAATATTACGATAAAACTAATCCTAGGGATCACATATAGCTCTATATGGTAGCTTGGGGGACATTCTGCAAGAAGAATGGGTGCATGGCTTCATCCATACCCTAGAAACAATTCCTCAAAATTGGTATTTGGAAACTGATCTTTGACATGATATTTCTAGTTGGGTAGAGATGGTTGATGGATTTGTAATGACATTTAGATTTGAAGATGACTGTCCATATATCGATGCAGCCTTGTAGATAGTTAAGAAGAAGATTTTTGAGAATGAAGTTTCAGCTATTTGGCAACTTGATAGGGTTGTGCAGATACAAAATTTAATGGAATGTTATAATCTCACAGCAGAAGATGTTGAAGATCCTTGCAATATTGATATCAAATAATCAGAAGGTCATCGTGAAGTGGATGGACTTGAAATAGAGATGCCAGATATAATGTAGCCACTGAAGACAAAGAATGTAAATATAGGGACAAAGGTCAAACCAAAGTATGAAACCATAGGAGATTACTAGGATGAAGACATAGTCAGCAAGATAACAGATCTCTTGCATGCATACCAAGAGTTGTTCCCCACTTATTTTTCAGACATGAAAGGCATAATAAGGGATTTGGGAGTTATGAGGATTCCTCTGAAGTTTGATGCAAAGCCTATTAGCCAGAGACCATATAGACTGAATCCAAAGTATAAGGGGAAGGTAAAAAAAGAATTAGACGAGATGTTAGTAGTTGGGATAATTGAACCTATCAAAGAGTCCAAATGGGTAAGTCCCATGGTAGTTTAGGAGAAGAAGGAAAATGGGGAAATCATAATTTGTGTAGAATTGAGGAATTTGAATGATGCATGTCTACATGACCCTTTCCCTACACCATTTACAAATGAAGTGTTGGATAATGTAGGAGGAGGGGAAGCCTATTCTTTTACATATGGCTTTTCAGGGTATCATTAGATCAGAATTGCACCAAAAGATAGGCATAAGACTACTTTTGCTATATAATGGGGCTCTTATCAGTACACAGTGATGCCTTTTGCATTGAAGAATGTGCCTGCTATATTTTCAAGAGTTGTCGTTGCAGCCTTCAAAGAGTATATACACAAATTTGTGGAAGTTTACTTTGATAATTGGACAGTCTTTGGGTTATTGAAGAAACATGTGGCAAGCTTGAGGTTGATGTCGGATACATGTAGGTAGTACCAGATATCGTTGAATTTGAAGAATTTCATCTTTTGTGCACCATTTGGAATATTGTTGGGACATCTGGTCTATAAACAAGGATTGATGGTGGATCCCGTGAAGATTGCATTTATTGTGAACTTGCCAGCACCGAAAATAGTAAGACAATTGCATACAACACTAGGACACACTAGCTACTACAAGAATTTTTTAAAGGGGTACGCATAGATAAATGCACCGATGGAGAAGTTTCTTAATAAAGATGTGACTTTTCAATGGGATGAAGAATGCTAGAATAACTTAGATGTATTGAAATAGAAGATGGTAATTGCACTTATTTTAGTTTTCCTAGACTAGAGGAAGGAGATCCATGTACATGTTGATGCATCTTGCATAGCTTTGGGTGTAGTGATGGCACAACCAGGAGCAAGAGATATTGATCATCCCATAGCATTTGCAAGCAAAAGCATTTCCAAGGTAGAAAAGAATTACAACACGATAGAAAGGGAGGGATTATCTATGGTTTATGCACTACGGAAGTTCAGACACTACATATTGGGAGCACACTTCAAAATGTTCACGGGTCACTCTGTGCTGAAATATTTGGTGAATAAGCCTATTTTAGGAGGAAATATTTGTCGATGGTTGTTATTATTCCAAGAGTATGACTTTGAGGTTATAGTAAAGCCAGGAAGATTGAATGTTGGGCCTGATCATCTATCAAGGATAAATACAGGAGAAGAACCTACAAGTATTGAAGATAACTTTCCTGATGCATATTCGTTTGCAATTAAAGTCACAGATGATCATTTCACATATATTATTCAGTTTCTGACCACAGGAATGGCACCCACGGAGTACACTATGAAGCAAAAGAAGGATTTGGTGATTTGAGTAGCTGATTTCTTATTGATTGCTGGACACTTGTACAAAATGGGACTGGATGAAGTACTGTGAAGATATGTCCCTGAACATGAAAGACATAATATTCTGGCAGAAGCTCATGGACGAGTCACATGTGGGCATTGTGTACGAAAATCCATTGTGCAAAAGATCTTGAGAGTCGGGTTATGGAGGCCTACAGTACATAAGGATGCAAAAGAATTTTGTCAAGCATGTGATGTATGTCAAATAATACGCAAGCCATCTAGAAGAGATGAAATTGCACTAGTACCATAGGTGACTTTGCAGATTTTTGACAAATGGGCTATTTACTTTGTTGAACCTATCAGTCTGCCAAGGAAGAAGGTTGATGCAAGATATATCATCACTACAACTAATTATTTGACAAGATGGGCCAAGGCACAACCGGTGAATGACTGTAGCATATAAACTATTGTGAAGCTCATATTTGAGTATATACTATGCAGATTTGGCTACCTAAAGATCTTGATGAGTAACCAAGGGACCCATTTCTTGAATAATACTATTGAAGCACTAACTAGGGAGTTCCAAGTTTACCTCCAGAAAATCACTTCTTATCATCCTCTAGCGAATGGGACAGTGGAAGATTTCAATAGGATTCTGGAGAATGCATTGACCAAGGTGTGCATTGTGAACAAAGATGACAAAACTTTAAGGATTCCAGCGGTGTTGTGGGCACACTGAACAACACGTAAGAAATTTATAGGGTAGACACCTTTGAGGATAATATATGGACAAGAAGTAGTCATGCCTATGGAACACATTATTCCAAGTCTCAGAATTGCAGCTGTCACAGATATGGCAGACCCTGACATGATAAAGGAAAGGATGTCATGGATACTAGCTCTAGAGGAAGACTGGTTCATAGAAGGATTCAACCAGTAATTACAAAAAGCAAGGGAGAAATCCTAGCATGGCAAGCATGTCAAGAAGAAGATATTCCAGGAAGGAGACCTTTTATTATTATATGACAGGAAGATTGTGAAGTTCTTAGGAAAATTCAAAACACACTAGTTGGTACAATATATCGTCAAGCACATTTCAGATGGTGGTGCAGTTCGTCTCATGAAGTTAAATGGTTAGTTGATTCTGAGATGAGTGAATGGTAGTAGATTGAAGATATACATGGATGACTATGTCCCTGGGGCTTCACAACGAAAAATGAAGGGAAGGAAGTCTTAGTGCCACTTGAAGTTGAAAGTAGGCACAAGACTATAAACTACACTACCGGAAGCAACTTCGTTGAATGAATATTACTGCACGATACTCCGGAGTATGATGAAGTCTAAAGGAGTTGCAAAATATAAAAGGTGATTATGCGAAAAGGGGGGATATGATGAAGTTAGTCGGAAATATGATCGTTGGAAGGAAAAAGGGTATTGTTAAAAGAAAATTACCATTAAGGAGTGTGGGAGAAAAGAATTTATGAAGCACAACTGGTTGTATCTAGAACATACCTAGATTAAATGAGCTAAATATAAACTAGTCATGAGGCTGGGAATTCAAATTTGCTATAAAAACTGCATCCCATGCCACATTTTACACTTTGCTGCATCGAAAATTCTAAAATTGTGTCTAACTGTTAAAGAGATATTGCATGCCTCAGAGGAACTATGAAGAGCTTGTTAGAATATTTGTGAAGAAATGATTAGCTGGTATAATGGAAGCACAAGATGGAAAGACAGCAGAAATGAATGTACCCATGTCCTCAAGGCACGTGAGGTCACCGAGAAAGCAAGTTCCTATAGAACCATAATCACAAACACAACCACAGCCGCAGAAGACGAAGGAGAAGAGACTAGCTGAGGTCTTTATAGTGGAATAGAGAACATCACTCAGGAAGAAGATGAAGAAGGAAATATGCTCTGAGAACAAGGAAGATAAGGGTAAAAATCTGATGCAGAAGGGAAAGCAGTTGATAGAACATAAGGGACCTCAATAGGTCAGTGATAGTGAAGAGGAGGCCAAATTTCAATGTATGGAGAAAGAGGGTGTGAAGATCCCATTTGTGATCCTAGCTTACATGCCCCGTAGAAACAGTGTGCAAATCCGGTTAAGGAGTCGAAGGAAGGGAAATTTTTTATATACACTCTATTGCTACTGGAGGAAGTGCCTTTTGATGGCAAACTGTTGGGGAATATCCCCCAACTGAAGATGGAATATTGGGACTGCAACGATAGGATAAAGTACCCTCAGTTCAAGCCCAGTAGGTAACTGAGGCAGGTTTAGTATCTAGAAAGTGGAGTCACGACGTTGGAACCACAAACATGGGTGGTAAGATTGCAGAGATCAGGAATTCTGAACATGCTGAATGTGCCACACTTTAGTCGAAGCTCATCCAATATAGCTTATGTGTGACAAATCCTTGCATTGGTACATGATAGAATTCTTTAGTTGGGGACAAGGATCCCGATTGATGGGATGATCATTAGAAGAATAACACCATTACCTCATCAAGGAAAAAACCCCGCAGATGAGTTTGTGGGTAACAATAAGGATAAAGATGTTTGAAATAATACTGAGGGGGGGGGGGTGAATCAGTATTTACAAATCAATAACTTTTTCATTTCCATAATTAGATTTATATACGCTACTTGAGTGAAGGGAACTCGTGTCCTTAAGGCAGCCATTATATATCCAGTGAACTTATGATTAAGTTAATTCATCATATGTTGATCTTTAATCAGTTCATTAGTACTTCATTAAACATTAAAAAGTAACCATGTTTAGTAATAACAAAATAAACCATCACACATAAGCAACACAAATGAACACAAAGATTTAAGGTGGAAACCTAATGCGGGAGAAAAACCCCCTATTGTTGTCTTTGTCTTATTTTAATATAAAGAATAATCTATTTGCAATCATGTACTAGTGCAGACTCATACAAGTACATAGGCACCCACCAGAAGGAGGCTACAACCTTCTCTCGTTCTCCATCTTGTACTAGAAGGGAGCTACAACCCCCTAGCTTTTGTACTAGCCGATATGTTTACTAGTACGTAGGGGCTAGCCTACAGAAGGCTACAACCTTCACTCATTCTCCAACTGCTAGTGGAAGGGAGCTCCAACCCCCTGATCAAATCACTAGCCATTACTAGCAGGAAGCTTGGACTTCCTCACTGAAGGCTCCAACCCTCAATACCCTCTAGGGACCACGTTTGATAAATTTTCAAACTGGATACTCCTGGTACATAACAACACAATATGTAGGCCATGTTTCATCAAATTTTCACACTGGTCCATTAGTAACATTGAATCTCAAAATCAATCACCACTGCAATACATCCATCAAATACATTTGAATCAACCAATCACTGAAACTCAATCATCAATCTCTGATATAACTGAAACCCAATAATTAATCTCTGAATCAACCATAATTAAATCAATCAATCACTGAAACCTCTAACATACTGAATCAAACAATCACTAAAACTATGACATACTGAATCAAACAATCACTGAACCTATGGCACAAATGAATCAACCATTCATTCAAACTTAATCAAATTCAACAAATAAACTGGAACAGACAGATCAGTATAACCACTACATAAATTTGAACCCAAAACACTACATCAACAAGCAGAACCAACTGTAACCTTAAAATTCATGTGTCAGAATATATATGCCTCTTCAATGAAGCCAACCTGTGTGTATATGCTACTTCCTTTAGCCTAACCTGCGTATACTTCTAAAGATAACGAATCATAAAACCTTTGAACCACAAACTGTACCAATCAGTGACATTATGAGGATATACTATCATATCACAGAGTTCTAAACATATAGCAACAAGGATCACCCTTCTTTCTCAATCAATCAACCAAACTCAATCTCCTTATACAATCAACTTTACTTTTAGATCTAATGAAGACATCATTCTCAAATAGCAGTAAAACAACAACATTTATTTGATAGTTCAGTCATCCCTAAACATCAAGCTTTTCTTTTGCATACGCTACTTGGAAGAGTGGAACCAGCGTGTATATGCACCTTCACCAAAGTGAAACAGTATATAGATTTGCAAATACTTACTTCTAACTTCACTGTAATTCTATACTTCAGACATACCCAGATCATCACATATAAAGGATAAAAATGTGTTAGCAATAAGATCTAGCCTATCCATTATCAGATCACATAATGATAAGTCATTATGATCTTGATCCATCATTATATCTCGTCCATCTTAAAACACTCTGGTGCATACTTAGTCTAGATCAATCAAAGTATTAGAAACCCATACCATGCATATTTTCTTTTGATCTAACACTTCATAAGATGTTCATTACTTGTGCGCTTATCCATTGGATCTTCTCCTCCTTGTATACTTAGATCCTTTGTCAATACCTTGGATCAAAACCTCGGACCAATACCATGGACCAAAAAACCTCAGACCAAAACCTCGTACCAATACCTCAGACCAAAGCCTCGGACCAATACCTCGAACCAGAAACCTTGGACCAAAACCTCTGACCAATACCTTGGACCAAAACCTTGATTTTCCATCCCATACACACTTTTCCTTCTGTGAAAGTGCATGCATACGTATACACTTTTCCTTCTATTTCTTCAATTTCTTGATTTTAATGTGTATTCCTTTGTTCCTTCATCCTATTCTTTTGTACCATTACTTTGCTCCCTCTGAATATACCTGTTATAATGCGATTTTCCATATTACTTCTTAAATGATTCCTTTGAACTGCCTTGCATTTTGTCACATCAGTAAACACAACTTCCATGCATTCTGTCACATTTGATATCTCTCTTGTAGATTCATCTAGTTACGTAGATTCATCTAGTTGCCATATACAAGTTAGTTGTTCTGCTACAAGTGGGTTGCCATCAAGTACAACACATGCATCATAATGCCAAAAATCTACCCCTTTAGACTTGATGGAAACCATGTTGGTGTTAATTACTGCAAGCTCTAGAAACTATTAGAGATAACAAGCAACACCAAAATACTCCCCCCTTTGAACTCAAGGGCAAAGGGTAGACCAAGATATTCTCCGCTTTGATATCAAGGGAAAAGGGGTGATGAAGATGAGGACTTTCATATCTAAACAACTGAATATGAACATTGGTCATGCTCCCCTAGGAACATGCTGAATTCTCTAATTAAAATCCCCCTTTGTACATGCTAAGATGCACTATATTGTCCATGGTCTCCCTAAGCACATGAAGAGTCCGCAAAAATATTTTCTAAAAGAATAACATGACTCTCTAACTCAACTATGTGAGCATGATCTTATAACACCAATCATTCATACATACATCAATCTCCCAACCAAGTGGGGATATACCAAATTTGACTCATCTACCCAACCAAGTGGGGACATACCAATTTTAAACATGACAAAAATATAGCAATTATTACATCATCCTTCCCATACATAGTGGGGGTACAAATTACATCATAGAACAGAAAATGACTCATTCAAAGACTATGACAAACAGAGATGTATTATGGGCCTTTATATAACCTTTACGTCAAGTGATATACATGACATTTATAGTAAAGACCAAATATCTAAAAAGGACCATTATAGTCATTAGCAACTATCACACACCATATATGATCTGCTCCATAAGAATTTGTCACCAATGTCCATACCACCAACCTGTATATGTCCATCATCTGTTCCCAATGTAAATATCATCAATCTGTGACAAAGTATGCGGCATATAGATATCATCTCATCCTCTTGATCTCATGAAGATCAACTTGGTCCATTTCCTTAGTAGAAAGAGCCTTATCATAACCTTCCATGAATCAACTAAGCATATGTCATATCTCTAAGCAGTAACACAAGATCATATCATATGTATGTGAAAACATCGTAGTCATCATCCATGATCATAACATCATCATCAAGAACTGCATGATATTTCCACAACAACCCTCAATATATCAACCATATATCGTCACTAGGGAACATCCCACATCTAATAAGCATTAATCAACACATGTGAGTATCAAACCTATCATCATAAAGTAAGAAGGCATCATCATTCTGTGAGTAAGTAATCCATGTCTCCGAATATCCATGTCTTAAAATAGCTATGTCTTCATGAGACCTACAATAACACCATTCTCTTGGCCAACCAACAATATTTATCAATATGCAACTTAAGTAATCATCATAACGTATATCCATCAAAGAGATAACAATATATATCTAGCAAACCATGAGGTCATAGTCATTTGTCAATCTTTATTGATACCACTACAATACATCCATAAAATACATCTGCGTCAACCAATCACTGAAATTCAATCATCAATCCCTAATATAACTGAAACCCAATCACCAATCTTTGAATCAGCCATAACTGAATCAATCAATCACTGAAACCTCTGACATACTGAATCAAACAATCATTGAAACTTTGACATACTGAACCAAACAATCATTGAACCTCTAACACAATTGAATCAACCATTGATTCAGACTTAATCAAATTCAACCAATAAACTGGAACAAATAGATCATTGTAACCAGTGCACAAATATGAACTCAGAACACTACATCAAAAAGAAGAGCTAACTATAACCTCAATAGTCATGTGTCATAATGTATACGCCTCTTCAATGAATCCAACCTACGTGGATATGCTACTTTCTTTAGCCGAACCTGCGTATACCTCTAAAGCTACTAAATCATAAAACCTTTGAACCATAAACTGTACAAATCAGTGACATTCTAAAGATCTACTATCATATTACATAATTCTAAAGAGATAGCAACAAGGATGACCCTTCTTTCTCAATTAATCAATCAACAAGCCTCAATCTCCTTATACAATGAACTTTACTTTCAGATATAATGAAGACATCATTGACAAACATCAGTAAAACAACATCACTAATCTAATAGATTAGTCATCCTTGAACATAAAGCTTTCCTTTTGCATACACTACTTGGAAGAGACGGACAACCATGTATACGCACCTTCACCAAAGTGAACCATCTTATAGATCTGTAAATACTTACTTATAACCTCGCTGCAATTCTAGACTTCAGACATACCCAAATCATCACATGTAAAGGATAAAATGTGTGTTAGCAATCATATCTAGCCTATCCATTGTTAGATCACATAATGGTAAGTCATTATGATCTTGATCCATCATTAAATCTCATCCATGGTCAAACATTCAGGCTCATACTTAGTCTAGATCAAACAAATCATCAGAAACCCATAACATGCATATTTTCTTTTGATCTAGCACTTCATAAGATATTCATTACTTGTGCACTTATCCCTTTGATCTTCTCCTCCTTATATACATAGATCCTTTATCAATACCTCGGACCAAAATACCTCGAACCAAAACCTCGGACCAATACCTCAAACCAAAACGTTAGACCAATAACTCAGTCCAAAACCTCTTACTAATACCTCAGACCAATACCTTGGACTAATACCTTGGACCAAAAACATCGGGCCAAAACCACGGACCAATACCTTAGACCAAAACCTTGATTTTCCATCCCATGCAAGATTTTCCTTCTATGAAAGTGTGTGCATACACATACGCTTCTTCTATTCTATGAGCCCACGTGTATATGCTACCTGGACAAGGTGACCAAGCATATACTTCTTAAACCATTCTCTTTATTCATTTTCTTGATTCTGATCTGTAGTCCTTTTTTCCTTCATCCTATTCTTTTGTACCATTACTTTTTTCCCTCTAAATAGACCGATTATAATGCGATTTTCCGTATTACTTCTAAAATGATTCCTTTGAACTGCCCTGAATTTTGTCACATCTGCAAACGCAAATAGCATGCATTCTGTCACATCTGATATCTGTCCTATAGATTCATCTAGTTACATAGATTCATCCAGTTGCCATATACTATAGGTTTTAACCCTGTATAGAAATTACCTGCATACGAATTCTAAAACACATAAAATAAACAATGCGAGATGATAACACATAAAACACATATACATAGAGATTTTCCCCTGGATCACAAAACTAGGACTACCAGTTTGATTTTTCATTATGTTCCTTTCAATGTTACAATACATATTTATACATGCCGAAGCATCCAATACCATGGACAAAAAACCATCGCATCCAAAACCATGGACTGAAAACCATCGTGTCCAAAACCATGTGCGAAAGCCATACACAAAACCATAGGTAGGTCTCCGCAACCTAATATAGTGTCCAAAAAACATTTCCCCGGGGAATTGCCTTAGACCCCGTAGAGGGGTGCTACCCACCACCCTCAAACCCCTCGGACAGGGGTGGCTGTCGCCGCCCCTGTGACCCCCCCACTATGCAATCAGCGGAACAGAGGGGGGGATTCACCCCCCCTCTAACTCCCTAGTAAACTAGGTAGGTTAGTAATGGAAGGAATATAACACAACCCAACATATACAAGTGAGTTTTTCTGCTACAAGTGGGTTGTCATCAAGTACAACACATGCATCATAATGCCAAAATTCTCCCCCTTTGATATCAAGGGCAAAGGGCGGACCAAGATATTCTCACCCTTTGATATTAAGGGAAAGGGGGTGACCAAACTGAAGACTTTCATATCTGAACAGTTGAATATGAACATTGATCATGCTCCCCTTATGAACATGCTAAATTATCTTATTAAAATCCCCCTTTTTACATGCTAAGATGCACTATACCATGCATGCTTCCTATGAGAACATGCAGAGTCTGCAAAAATATTTTCTAAGAGAATAACATGACTCTATAACTCAACTATGAGTTTATGACTTTCCTATCACCAATGACTCGTACATGCATCAATCTCCCAACTAAGTAGGGATATACCAAATTTGACTTATCTACCCAACCAAGTGGGGACATACTAATTATTTATACATGACTGAAATATAACAATTATTACATCATCCTTCCCATGCATAGTGCGGGTACAAAATACATCATATGATAAAAAAGGACTCATTAAAAGACTATGAAAAACAAAGACATATTATGGGCCTTTACATGACATTTACATCAAGTGATATACATGAAATTTATAACAAATACCAAAGATCTAAAGAACACAATGATAGTCATTAGAAACTATCATACACCATATATGATCTGCTCCAGAAGCATCTGTCACCAACATCTAGACCAGCAACCTGTATAAGTCCATTGTGTGTTCCCAATGTAAATGTCATCAACCTATGAAAAAGTATGCCACATATAGATATGAACTCATCCCCTTGATCTCATCAAGATAAACTTGCTTCCTTTCCTTAGTAGAAGGAGCCTTATCATAACCTTTCATGAATTAACTAAGCATATGTCATATCTCCAAGTAGTAATAGAAAATCATATCATATGTATGTGAAAACACCATAGTCATCATCTATGATCATAGCATCATCATCAAGAACTACATGATCTTTCCACAACAACCCTCAATATATCAACCATGTATCATCATTAGGGAACATCCCACATCTGATAAGCATTAATCAACATATGTGAGTATCAAACCTATCATCAAAAAGTAAGAAGGCATCATCATTATGTGACTAAGTAAGCCATGTCTCTGAATATCCATGTCTTGAAATAGCTATGTCTTTGTGAGACCTACAATAACACCATTCTCTTGGCCAACCAACAATATTTATCAATATTCATCTTAAGTAATCATCACAATGTATATCCATTAAAGAGATAGCAATATGTATCTAGCAAACCATGAGCTCATAGTCATTTGACAAGCTTTCTTGATAGGATCAACATCAGTAATCCTCAACCATGTGAGAGCCAAGAATGATAGGAATCCTGCATCATAACGACACCATATGAGCTTTATGCATCTTTGAAGGCATGATGACAACAACATAAAGGAAATGAATGACTCAATATCAAATAATGAAGTTGTGTACTCAAGATTTGTACTTCCCCTTGTCCTTATGAAGATAAACACGTAAGCAAGATATCATATGTACTGTATGCATCAGCAAAAATGTTATCCACAATCATCGATAAATCTGATCTGAATAACAACTATGTGGATCAAGCAATATAAGTATCATTTGAGATTTCATCATAGGCAACTCATGATTGCAACATAGCATGATGTATCATTTAAACACTTCAAAAACATATCAAAGACTTCTAAACATAATGCCAACAATGAATTAAAAGCATGTCATATTCTCCCCCTAAACCTGTGCCAACTGTTCACTGTCAGATCTAATGATTGCATATATTAGTAAGGATCATCAAGGCATCATCATCAACTAGTTACACATCAAGTCATCAACAACTTATGAGGGTCAAAATCACTTATACATATCATCAACATACTCTAATCATCATCAATTAGAACAGAAAAGATAATTAATAATTGATTGATAATTGAATGAACCATATTAGACCCTTTTTCATGACTTTGTCCCACTTCTTCTTCATGAAACCAACATATACACGACTCTACATCTTCTAACTCTTGTATATACATGACTTGTATCCATTATAACTGCGTATGAGAATTAGGACACTAAAATTTCATACTTTCAGTTCCTTCTGAATCTTTTTTGTCTATGTATTGAGCTATGCCACATCTTTCTGACTGTAAATCCTTCTTCTTCGATACCTTGGAGTGTGATGATGTTTGTTCCTTTTGGTATGTTGGCTGAAATTTTCTCGTGCATTCTTTTGCTATATGCCCAAACTTGTTACAAGTCTAACATCTTATATGTTTCATATTCCTTCTAAGAAATCAACTGCTTCGTGACCAAACATATTGCAAGAAAAACAATATCCCTTAAAGTACCTAGAAGTTGGTGATCTTTTTGTGTGACTATTATTATCCTGAACCATTCTACTTAATCTAGCTACAACATGTCCAAAATTATAACATATAAACATTCAACATTATTTATCAGAGGAAATAATCGATTAACACTTCCATAGTTAGGAGTAAATGATTTTCTTTGAAGGCTTTCTTTCCTTGGTTATTGATGGGGTGGACCTCTTATCTCCTTGTTGAGCATTTCAGATTTTGCACTAGAGTTCCTTGCTTCAATTTGTGAGCTAGATTCACCTTTAATAGTTTCATGAAAACCAAGACTAGATTTGATGGTAGGAGACCTTTGACTACTAATAATATCATCCAAAATCATAGTACTATCTTGAAATCACAAAAATTTATCCTTTTCTTCTAATTTACCTTTTAGGATATTTACCTCAACCTCATATTTCTCTTCCTTTTCAAGATATTGCTTCTTCATGATTTCTTCATCTTTTCTTCCTTCTTACACTTCTTGCCTTAATTCAAGACATTTATTTTTTTGTTCTTCAGATTCTTGGAGTAGTTCTTCATTCCACTTATTTGAATTTTTGAGATATTCTTTTAGAGAAATGACCACAGCTTGAAGACCTTCACAGTAGCTGGTTATTTCTATAAGTTCCTTGGATGTTGTATCCTTTTCATTCACTTCATTTCTCAATGATGTCACTTCACCCTATATCCTTTTACATTGATGCTCCTTTTCTTTGTACTGATTCCTTACTTTTTTTCCTTCCTCCAACTGAGCTTTTAATCTGGTAACTTCTTCTTTGTAGGCACATTCCCTTTTATCAATTAGATATTTTTGATCTCTAATTGTGTCTGTGAGTTATCTCAATTCTGCCTCTATTTGATTTCTTTCTCTTTCACCCATAAGAGAAAATTCAGTTGTTTTGTCATCACATTCATTATATATTCAAATGAACATAGAAATGTATCACCAGAGGACAACAAATTCGAACCTGATAATTCTTTTGCTTGTTCATCATCATTCTGAGGTCATTCTGAATTTGAAGAGATGCTTCCACATAATGGCAAATCGTCTCTCCCAATATTACAGTTCATTTGAGATGTCTTCTTCTTTTGCTTCTTTCCCATTGTTACTATGAATCTCCTTCAAGAAATCAAGCTTTTGCCAAAGGACCTGCTCTAATACCAATTGTTGGAAATAATACTGAGGGGGTGGGGTGAATAATTATTTACAAATAAATAACTTTTTCATTTCCATAATCATATTTATATATGCTACTTCAGTGAAGGGAACTCACGTGTGCACGCAACTATTCTTAAGGCAACCAACGTATATCTAGTGAACTTATGATTCAATTAATTCATCATATGTTGATCTTTAATCAATGCATTAGTACTTTATTAAACATTAAATAGTAACCATGTGCATTAATAATAGAATAAACCATCACACATAAGGAACACATATGAACACCAAGATTTAAGGTGGAAATCCAATGCGGGAGAAAAAACACCTGCTGTTGTTGTCTCTATCTTCTTATAATATAAAGAATAATCTATTTACAATATTGTGCTAGTGCATACTCATGCCAGTATGTAGGCACCCACCTGCAGAAGGCTGCAACCTTCTCTCATTCTCTAGCTTCTACTGGAAGGGAGCTACAAGCCCCTGGCTTTTGTACTAGCTGATATGTTTACTTGTATGTAGGCGTCAACCTACAAAAGGCTACAACCTCCACTCGTTCTCTAGCTACTACTAGAAGGGAGCTCCAACCCTGATCAAATCACCAGCCATTACTGGCTAGAAACTTTGACTTCTTCACTGAAGGCTCCAACCCTCAACATCCTTCAGGGACCACGCTCCATAAATTTTCAGACTAGATACTCTTGGTACACAACAACACAATATGTAGGCGATGTTTCATCAAATTTTTACACTGGACCCATTAGTAACATTGAAGCTCAAAATCAATCACCACTACAATACATCCACCAAATACATCTGCATCAACTAATCACTAAAACTCAATCATCATTCTATGATATAACTGAATCCCAATCATCAATCTCTTAAGCAATCAATCAATGAAACCTGTGACATACTAAATCAAGAAATCACTGAACCTCTGACACAACTGAATCAATCATTCATTCAAACTTAATCAAATTCAACCAATCAATTGGAACAGAAAAATCACTGTAACCAGTACACAAACTTGAACCCAGAATGCTGCATTAACAAGTAGAACCAACTGTAACCTCAAAAGTCATGTGTCAGAATGTATACGCCTCTTCAATGAAGCCAACCTATGTCTATACGCTACTTCCTTTAGCCCAACCTGCATATACCTCTAAAGATACTGAATCATAAAACCTCTGAACCACAAATTGTACCAATCAATGCCATTCTAAAGATTTACTATCATATTACAGAGTTCTAAAAAGATAGCAACAAGGATCACCCTTCTTTCTCAATCAATCAATCAACCAAACTCAATCTCCTTAAACAATCAACTTTACTTTCAAATCTAATGAAGACATCATTGACAAACAGTAGTAAAACAACAACACTGATCTGATAGAGCAACCATCCCTAAACATCAAGATTTATTTTCCATATGCTACTTGGAAGATCTGAACCAACTTGTATATGGACCTTCACCAAAGCGAACTAGCATATAGATTTGCAAATACTTACTTATAACTTCGCTACAATTCCACATTTCAGACATACCGAGATCATCACATATAATGGATAAAACATGTTTCAGCAATCAGATCTAGCATATCCATTATCAGATCACATAATGATAAGTCATTATGATCTTGATCCATCATTAGATCTCATCCATGATCAAACACTTGGGTGCATACTTATTCTAGATCAAGAAAAGCATCAAAAACCCATCACATGGATATTTTCTTTTGATCTAACACTTCATAAGATATTCATTACTTGTGCACTTAGCCCTTTACCTTCTCCTCCTTTTATACTTAGATCCTTTGTTAATACCTTGGATCAAAACCTTATACCAATACCTCAGACCAAAACCTCATACCAATACCTCGGACCAAAAAAACCTCAGACCAATATCTCGAACCAAAACCTCGAACCAAAATGTTGACACCTAATGATCAAGATTGGGTGAATAAGTGTAATTGATGTAAATAATAATAAGAAATATGAATAGTCACTAGGAGATGAAGTGAATAGTCTCTCCCTCATGTATATAATAAGGACCAACCTGAATGAATATGAATGAATTGTTTTTGAGGAGTTACTGCTTGGTCTAACATTGTATCAGAGCTAGTCCCATTTTTGGCTTCTATCTGCCATTGTAACTCCCTTCTGCAATTTTTCATAAATCTTGGTCTGCCCTCTGCGTGATAATCTGGGTAACGCTTGAGCGAGGAGTCTATTTGTCAGTGGAGAATTACAATTCATCTATCCTTGCAAAGAACAATTTTTTCCATCCAAAGCATGGTTGTCTATCCTTCATGGGTTTTATCCTTTGCATGATAATTTGGGTCTGATCACCAAAAAATGGTATACACCTACACTGCCTGCATAATATATTCTTTCATATAACGCTGTCACATTGTTTTCATATGTTAGGTCCCTATAATACTAGTGATTACCCATTACTATTGTATTTGTATCCTTATTAACATTTTTGTGCCCCTATTGTCCCATATTGTTATTACTTGTGCCCCATAGAATCCCTCTATTGTTTATTTTTGTGGCTTTATATTATTATTGTTAGGTCGGTTGGGTTATATTGTGACTCTTAGACTCCTATATATTGAAAGGAGGGTTTTTCATTTTAATCATCGAAGAATTGTTCATTTATGTAATGTAAAGGAGTTTTCCCCTCGAAGAGGCTAAATTCTAAGGCGTTGATCTATCATCTTTATCTTTTTGTGAGTTGGTTTCATAACATTTGGTATCAGAGCTTTGGATTCTAGGGTTCGTTGCTCCAAATAGGTCATCATGGCATTTTCGCTGTAACTTTTTCTCTGCGATGTTTCAGAAGCTAAAAAAAAAACATTTGAGATGAAGTCGCACTAAACCTCGGGTCTGAATTTCAGATCTCTTCGCGCTATATTTACAGAGATATGATCTGAGGAAGTTGGTCTTTTTGCAAACTCTTGAATTACATTCCAAACAGGTGACCTGGGGAAAATCTTTATAACATTATCTCTGAGCATCAAATTGAAATTTTGTAAGAATGTACAGAAATAGGACGGACTGTAGTCTCTTGTAAATATTTTTCAGAGCCAAAGGTCAAAACAGTGACTCGTGGCACGTCATACAATTTTGCTCTACTGAACTAGTCTATAATCAGGTCACTGTGGGAGATTTGACATAACTCTTCCCTGGAGAATCCAATTTCGATCAGACTGGTGGCATTGGAAAGAGGACGTAGATGGATACTATATGTTGCAATTTTAGAACTGGATGATCTGAAATTACAGAAGATACATCAGATTCAATATCCAGATCCTACAATGTGAAAAAAGGTGTGTAGTTTTTTTAAAGTTTTGCATAAGCTTGGTTTGAAAAATTAGTTTGAAGGAATTCAAAGGGCATAGTAAAGCATTATTATCAGTAATTGATGCCCCGAGGAGAGAAAATGCAAAAACCTAGTAAGCAACCTAAAAGCTCTAGCATGACTCATGAAGAAGAGGAAGAAATGAAACATGATATATCAAAATTACGAGACCAAGTGCAAAAAGTGTCACTTGCACAAAAAGTAACAGAATCTAGGATGGATGGTTTAAAGAAAGATGTAGAAGCTAAGATGGATGGTTTATAGAAAGGCATAGAAGTTAAGATGGATTGTTTAAAGAAAGGTGTAGAAGCTAAGATGAATGACGTGGAAGCTAAGATGGATGATTTGAAGATAGGCATGGACGATTTGTAGACAGACATGGAAGATTTGAAGACATATTTGAAGACATATTTGACAAAGTTTCTACAAGAAATGCTTACTAATGGTGAAAGGGTGGTAAAGGAAACTCATGATGAGAACAAAAGAAATGTTAATCATGATTTCATAGGCTCTAATGTTGGATTGAAGACCCACCATATTCCAAAAATTGATATGAGGAAGTTTGATGGTAAGGATCCCACAATATGGATATTACAGATAGAGAATTTTTTCAATCTCAATAATGTGCAAAACACACAAAAGGTATGTATTGCAACTTTATATTTGGAACCAAATTAGTTTGTATGGTATCAATGGCTTTGCTCTCATAAAAAAATTATCACTTGGGCAATTTTTACGGAAGAATTGATGGCACATTATGAGGATACAAAAAGAAACAGTTTTTTTAACCAATTGATAAGTCTCAAACAAAAGGGTTCGATAATGGAGCACATCTAGGAGTTCCGAAAATTGAACATAAGGGTAAAAAATATTCCAGAGGAGCATAGGATTGATGTGTTCATAGGGAATTTAAAGGATAATATCCAACATGATGTTCACCTTTGGGAACTGATTCATTAGAAAAGGCATTCAGGTTAGCATGAAAAATGGAAAGCCGAAATTATGGCAACCAGGAAGCACCACTCACAACTATAAAGATGCAAGTGTTGTTTGCCCTAGTCTTCCACAACCTATAAGGTTGACACCACAACAATTGGAACAAAAAAGTGAAAAAGGGCTTTGTTACAGCTGTGATAGCAAATACACTAAAGGTCTCATAAGTGTGTGAGAAGAAATTATTCTACATAGATTGTGAAGGGAAGAAGAAAAGGTAATAGTGTTGATTGATTCAGGAAGAAGTACCCACAATTTTATTCATTGTAAGATAGCAAGAGAAATGAATTTCTTCCTATATCCAGCACCAGAGTGTCAAGTGATGGCTGCCAATGGAGGAATGATAAATTGCTCTGGAAAGTGCCATAATATCAAGCTATCCATGGGAGAATATGTATTGACTAGTCCAATGCTTTCCTTCCAATGGGAGGTGTTGATGTTGTACTAGGAGTCCAATGGCTACAATCCTTGGGTACAATAGCTTTTAATTTTCAAAAAATTTCATGAAATTTTCTGCGGAAGGAAAGGAAGTTGAATTAAGGGGTATTGCAGGGAAACCAGGAAGAATAATCTGCTCTAACAGTATGAAAGCTTCTAAAAAGGAACAAAGAGGTGTAATTGCACAATTATGTTCGCTAGATGTTTCCACATCAGAATCTTATTTCTCCAGATCTCCAAAAAGTCTTGGACAATAATTCCAAGGTATTTGAGACTCCCAAAGGTCTCCCACCTATTCGTATGGATCATGGCACATGTGTCTGGATTATAGGGAGCTCAAATACCTCACTATTAAAGATAAGTTTCCCATTCCGGTCATTGATGAATTACTGGATGAATTGCATGGATCAATTTACTTCACCAAGTTGGATCTTCATTTAGGATATCATCAAATCAGAATGAAGACTGAAGACATTCTAAAAACAACATTTAGAACAAATGAGGGTCATTATGAATTTTTGTTCATGCCTTTTGGCCTTACCAATTCACCTTCTACATTTCAAGGTTTGATGAATTCCATTTTCAAACCTTTCTTAGAAAATTTGTGTTAGTATTTTTTGATGATATACTAATCTACAACAAGTCTTGGAAGGATCA